>CM020501.1:23785860-24158360 GCA_009823395.1 Thamnaconus septentrionalis
TTGAGAGGATCAATGATCGCATTTTTTTTTATTATTGCAGTTTTTTGTTTTATATACTTTCATTAATTGTGTTATTTTGTTTTATTTTTACATTCAAAATGAAGATTTTCATTTCATTTCATTTCATTTCATTCCAAATCACAACAAGGAGGCAAAAGTAAACACCACAGAAGAAGAAGCAGCTGGTGGGAAACAACTCTGGACCTGCGCTAGAAATGCTTTCTCAGGGCTCTTCACCAGATGGACACATGACATCAGTCCAAAAGCAGTTTGGAAAGACTCTGTGGGGTGTGCTGGGGTTCTATTTCAGAACCACTCCACTTATTTCTAACCTATTGCAGCTGGCTGCAGGCAGACTGGAGTGACTGCACAAACGTACGCACGTGGACAGGTGCAGGTGCAGCATTTTGTGGGAGGATGTTTTGGATTATCACTGGGAATGACGTGCGTGCAGCAGTTCTGAAGCGACCAAGGTGACCAGGTTGATGACACAACACCCACGACAAATGCAATCAATTGCAGCCACGGTGAAGAAGGCTCAGCGAGCGCCATGAACCCATTACGACAGCAGCAGGTCGCTCAGAAATGAGCCCATTCCTTCCCAGGTGTGTTCAGATGACCCTGAACATTCATCGCTCTTGACATTACAGAAAGTACGGATGTACCGATACCACCTTTTTACAGAATGGCTAGCGTACAAGGGCTTGCTTTTCAGTACTCACTGATACAGAGTACTCAGTAATGCCATTTCACATCATAGAATTAGTTTCATTCAGAGATGTTGTGTTATCCACTTGGTCTTGTCCACTTGGTTGCTTCCATTGTTGTGATTTACAGTAGAGTTATTTTCCAATCATATCTCAGCTGGCTTGTGTTGTCTGGTCCTGTGAGACCTGCCGGAGGCCTTCAGAACCAACACAGCAGGCTCCTGTCTGCCGTCAGCGAACGCACCACCGTCAGTTGCAATAACCGATCAAACCTGGAGTCTGCGATGGCGAGACCAGCTAGCTGCTTTATGCTGAACTTCCCACGTAGGCGTCCTGTGATTGGATAAGAAGCCCTGAGAGCCTCTCAGACTGAACACAACCTGGAGATCCGGTTGCCACCACGACGAACCTACGAGGGCTGAAGGAGAAGGTGAAGCTTTTGTTTCTGAATCATCTGCAATTTATAATGTGAATAACGTGGCGCATTGGCGCAGCGGCTGCACCACGATTGAACTTAATAGTTCAATAGTTTGTTTGGTTATCGTCCCGTTGGTCTCTCATGCGAATCAGTGACAATGTGCAGTTTATTGGACCAGTTAGGACCCGAGTTGAAGCTCACTGGACTTTTGGTGGTAGAAACTTTGTTGAGGAATCTCTTCAAATCGCCTTTTATTTGTGAATTTTGCCACTGACACACACACACACACACACACACACACACACACACACACACACACACACTTATTAATACAGAAGCCGACTGGGCCTTCAAAGAAGGGAGCGAGGCAGCAGGTGGAGGAAGTCGGAGGAGCGCCGCTTTGCCGCTTCATTCTCGCCCTCGATCCGCCGCAGCCGTAAATAAGTGTCAATAAAAGTGAGGACGTTGTGAAGAGCCCCGTGGTCGGAGCGCGTGGGCAGCTCTTCAGCCTGAAAACAATTTTCACCGCGCTGGAGCACATGGACGGGACGCGAAGAGGCGGAGGCGGAGGCGGGGGAGGAGGAGGAGGGGGTGGAGGAGAGGGGGATGGCACTTTGTGTGGATTGTGTGAGTGTCCAGGTGGTTGGGGGTTGTGATGGACAGGTTGGAGTGAACAGCCTCTCATGGCCAATTTAAAAGGTGAACATTCTGCTGTGTTTCAGCGAATGGTGTCTGTTTTTTGTCAGCCGCTGGTGACACAACTTCCGCAGCACTGTCGGCTGTCGCAACTGGCAGATAGAAAAAACAAAAAAACAAACAGACGCTAATCTCAAACGATTAGCCTTTAAATGGTCTTTCTTGGTGCGCAGAGACGAGTGTGGTGGCGTCATTGTGCTGATATGTGTGATGCCGCTTGCAACCACTAGCGGCCTCAGCTGAAGATTCTTCATTAATAACTAGGCAGCCTGCAGAAAAAAACCAATAAAATTTGCATGTTTTCCATAAGTGTGTACCTCATTTGATTTCAAAACAGGGGTTTTGTGGAGTTTTTTTTTTAACCCCCACCACGCAATGCATGGTGGGAATGATGCATTGTTGAAAAGTTGACAGGTTGGCTGCACTGGCTGAAAGGAAAGCCACCAGTATTCTTTGCTGGTAAAAAAAAAAAAAAAAAAAATGAGGAGAGAAAAAATGCCACAACCTGCTGCCTCGGCGAGAGAGTGTTTTTGGTGGTGGCACGTAGGGGGCAGAATTTCAACTTCCTGTGACATCACCACCAACACGGTGCAAAGAGCTGCGAGGATCAGCTCGCCTGTCGACACTCAGACAATATTTCTTTTCTATCCTGGAGCTAGAGGCGTTTTTTCCCCCCCACTATTTTCATAATGAGAAGCAAAAGTAATTGTTTCTCTGACCTTGCAGCTTGCCATGTAATAACTGCGACCAAGGGCAAAACATTGAAAGCAGCAACAACAAACCATAGTCGCGGCAGTCGCGCGTCTCCGTCACTTATCAAATTTTAATGGGGAATTTAAAACCGGATTTGAAAGCGTCAAGTTCCAATTAGCTGTCAACCTTTGTTCAGCAGTGCAACACGGTGCCAAGATGCTGGAAGTAGTGTTGTTTGTGTGAGCTGTGATTTTTCTGTGATCACATCTCCTCAGCGTTGGGTCGTCAGGGCCAGCTAGGTCTTCTCTGCCAGCCTAAACTTACTTAGAAAAGTACATTTTCCCCAAAATATGATAGTTATTCTGTTCTTTTCACGTCACATAATATCCACTTGGTTGCGCTGCTTCCATTGTTGTACATTCTCATATCTCATTGGTCTCATATGAATGGATGACAATGTGCAGACAAGAGTTAAAGCTCACTACGTATGTTTTGGTTTTTGCATCCCTTTTATTTTCTCATTTTCTCAAATCAAATCAAAAAGCAAATGAAATCAAACTATAGTGTTGGTGGACATATTTTGTTGAGGAATCTCTTAAAATCGCCTTTTTATTTGTCAGTTTTGTCTTGACTGAGTCTTAATTGTGATTTAAATTATCTGGAAACATAGTGTTGCTCCACTAGGTCCCTATGTGAAAGTGATGTGATGTGTTAATGTGAATCTCCAGCTGTAGTATCATATTGCGGGTAATATGAGGTGGTTTAATTTTGCCCGGACTGAATGACTCAGTCACTGAAGGCCTCAGAGTGGAAATACACGTCCCGCCACTGCTTCTCCTGATTATGACCTTGTTTTGTGTATTGTTTTTGTCAAAAACATGATTGTCTTATTACTTACTTGTCAATAAAGATAAAAACAAAACAAAACAAAAAAAAAAACATGCGAGAGGGACGATGCGATTTGACACGGGTTCATCCTAACGGGGCGCGCGCTTCTTTCCTTCTGCGCCGCGTCAGAGACGCGCGTTTGCGCTCGCGAGCGGCGTTTCCTGGAGCGAGCAGCTGGGCGCTGGAACGTCCCGGCGTCCTCAAACCTCTCACGGAAGCAGCGGCGGCGTGTTTGTGCAAGAGAGCCGGTTGTGTAAAGCTCCAGTCATCTGCATAGGTAATGGCAGGGGTGGCGCTCAAAAAAAAAAAAAAAAAAGAAAAAAAGAAAAAAAGAAAATTGTGCGGGGGTGGAAAATATACAAGCCTCCACTGGCAGACGGAGAGGAAGCGAGGAGCGAGAGAGCGAGGGAGGAGGGAGGAGGGAGAGACGTAGGTGTCAGGCTCCTGAAGCGCTCTAAAATGACGGGTAATTACATTTCAAATTACCGACGGGAACAAGAGCGAACTCCCTGACTTGGGCGCTGCGAAGGGAAATGCATTAAGAGCGGCGCACAATCAGCGGGCAGCGGCTCATTTTACAACGACCCTCGCGCTTCCACCCGCCCCAACATCTGCACGCAGGAAAATATGGGGGACAACCAACCCCGTTATGTTTTGGATATCCGTTGAAAACTTGCAAAAGAATTGTTGTGAAACGTACCTGGCAGCTTTTCCAGCAATAATGACGAACAAAAAAAAAAAAAAAAAAAAAACAACCCCCAACAACCTGACAGGAAATGCAAAAGCAACTTTTTTTTTTTTTTTTTTTTTTTTTGGTTTAAAGTTCAACTGAGGGAAAAATTATTCAAGAAAACAGCTGGTAATTTTTTTTTTCTCAATTTGAGTTATTGTTTTCAAGTTGAGTTTTAAAGAAATGAAGGAAAGGAAGGAAAGTTTTGGAGACAGTTGTTTTGTTTAGTTTGAGCTGTATAAGTGCTATATTAGGGGTGTCAAACCATTGATTTTTAAAAAATCGCGATTAATCGCAGAATCTTCATAGCTAACTGCGATTAATCACGGTTTGAATCCATGTGTAAAAAATGTTATTTTGCATTTCAAGGTAGTTTTAACCCCAAGTATTAAAGTAAAGTAAAGTAAAGTATTTCTTAGCAGAATTCGGCCAGAGGTGCCGACTACGGGTTAGCAAAAGGGACAAAAAGGCTTACGCTGGGTTCACACCAGATGCCGCATCCGTCTCGTTCACGCCAGACCCATTTTTTATTTTGAAATTTCTTTTATTTCAAAAATTTGCCGGATGTTCTCGTGTTTCTTTGAGTGACTTCCTGTCCAGCTTGATGCGGATCGCTCGCGGCGTGAGTTAACGCGTTATTAACACATTATTAACACATTATTAATGCATTAACTTCGACAACCTTAATTAAATACATAAAACATATATGCATATATATATATATATATACATATACATATATATATATACATATATATATATATATATATATATATGCATATATATGTATGTATATGTATATATATATATATATATATCATATTTTTAATACTCAACATCAAACGACAGTATTTCGATAAGTTTCGGCCAGTCACAAAACCTTATCAAAACTTGGTACAGCCGTGCATGTTGTGCCAGTATAGATCCACTCAGCAGCACAGAGCAGTGGTGTGGCTCAGGGATTTTGACGATCCGCTGGTATCACAGTGATCAATAATTTGACTACATATATCAATTTTAAATATATGTATATATATATATATATATGCTTTTCTCCTTTGTGCCATTGCTCACCTCGACTGCACCGTGTCTTTCTCACCACACCCACTGCTGTCACTCAGTGAAGCCTCGCTGGCAGCGCGGGGCTATTTTAACATAAATGAACATTTTGTAATTTGGAGTGCCTCTCCAGAAATCCACGCTGCGCTGATTAAAGCTGATCACTGGCAGATGTATCGCCCTCTCCCTTTCACTCATTCTCTTTTTCAATGCACAGTAGCGGCTTTATTTATTTCTTGTCCTCCGACCACGTGTTTGTGACCACGCCGCCCAGACTGGACCTTTGAATGGCTTTGAGCGAAGAGCCGCTTTGAACAGGCAGGACCAGGGAAAAGGGCAGTGGGGTGAGACGGTGTCAGAACGGCTGTTTTGAAAGGGAAGGGATGTATTTCACGGCTAAAACATGTCCCAAGGCTACCTCGCATAATAAAAGAGAAACATTGAAAAAAAAAGCACAATAAAGCAGGGCAGTGACAGGATTGGGCAAAACAACCAGCGTCACCGGCAGCCAGCCATTACCGATCTAATTTTAGAGTCCTCATATTCAGGGTCGGAGCTGATACTCAACACCCAGGATCACAACACAAAACTAACAAAAAAGAATCAAAGAACGGCGACACGTGAGTCCAAAGCACAAAAACCTCAAACTGCAGCTTTGATTTAAAAAAGGAGGCAGGATATCCGTCGTCGCGTGATTGGTTATCTGACTATTGGTGCATTTCAGTGGGACAAGGATTTAGTGCAGGGGGGTCAAACTCAAATACCCAGTGGGCCAAAGTTTTAATCTTGGAAAATGTTGCGGGCCAACATTGATATTTATTGATGGAACAGACAGAACATTGAACATTTTCATATGGAAACATTGTTTTTGCTTCAACACTGAATATGGAACAAACCAAAGCTCATTACTATACAGTTATTAACTTCATATTGCACACATGCAAAATCGAATTTTAAATTAAAAAATCTCAACAAAATAAATAAAATGTAAATAATAAATTGTATGCCTCGTTTTTTATTTGCAGCCTTCTGACTTCAGTTTCAGCAGTAACATTTTTCCACGGGCTGATAATACTTTTAAAAATAAAATAACAATAAAACAATTAAGTCAAAATAATTCTTTAATCAACGTCCTGTCATGAGTGATGCCCAGGGCACTCGTGCTGTATAATACTGGCAGACCAGCAGCTCTAGTAGTGATTGTGTATTGGCCTCACCGGCCAAATATAATGACACTGCGGGCCAAATTTGGCCCATGGGCCAGAGTTTGACGCCTATTATTTAGTGTTTCTGACGGGACTGGCGTGCAGACGACTGAAATGCAGCCAAAAAACATCAGAGCAAAGATGAAATTGGGGTTGACTTGCAGTGACGTGAGCGACTGGGCCGGCTGGGGGTCCCACAAATAGCATTAGCATCTAGCCTGGGACCCCCCCCCCCCTTCACTACCAACAGGCAGCGTTACAACATCGGTCAAGAAACATCAACTTTCACAGTGTTTTTTCCGACTTTTATTCGCTATTCAATAATAGTTTCATCTGCTTAGAACGAGAATGCTACAAACTGTGCGTGATGAGATGCAGGGGAGCTCAACTAAAAGAATCCTCCCCCCAACCCCAACGCTCCACCCACCGGCCCCGAGGTGGAGCTGTGGTGCCCCCCCTCCACCCCCCACCCCCTATATTTCTTTTCATTTTTGCGGCGCCCTGGCTGACTGGTCAGAGCGTTGCTATGGAATGTGCTGTGGGACAAAAGGAGCGGAGATCCAGAAACTCAGTGACCTCCTGGAGAGGCCCTAACTCCCCCCGCATCGCCCCCGTTTCTCTTCGTCCACACACGTCGCTTCTTTCCTCCTGTGCTGCAGCACTTCCGACCCCCCCCCCCCCCCAGTCCCTTTCCCTGGCTCGCGTAAAAAAAAAAAAAACCCCTCCATAAAGCTGCGCTCTTAGCGCCGCAACAACACACAGGCTTGTTGCACGCACGCACACACACACACACACACACGCAGGCAGGCAGGCAGGCAGGCAGGCAGGCAGGCAGGAATGTGTGGGAATGTCCCCTCTGGCTACCTCTGCAACCTGCATGTGAAGCTGCTGAGGGGCCGAGGAGGCCAGCAGACCCTGGGGAGCCCCTGCACACAGAAGAAACCACTGGGCTGCCTGGAGGAGATCAAAGATCCAGCAGCTCCGCATAGCTGCCGCTCCGCCACACATGCAGCAACACACACACACACACACACACACACACACACACACACACACACACACACCGGTTGCATGTGAGCCTTTTGTGTAGGTGTGCCGGTGCGCGCGCATCTGCCTGTGTGTGTGTGGGAAGCAGAACAGAGTGTGAGTGTGTGTGTGTGTGTGTGTGTGTGTGTGTGTGTGTGTGTGCGGAGGTGTGAGCATAAGAGCGGCAACGTTTATTTTAACACCAGTTTGCCGTTTCGAGGAATTTTCGCTTTGGGCTGAATCAACGATGGGTGACCTTGGAGGAAGCTGATTGGAACATCCGCCCCTGGTGAGCCGGAGTGATCAGGCAGGGTGGCGGGCGGGCGGGCGGCGTTGGCTCGCCACGCACCAACCAATGCACCACCATCACGCCGGCACGTCGGCCAGCTTGGAAAGCCACGACGTATGTTGAGTTTTTACATGGCGGCTCATCATCGTTTGAAAGAAGAAGATGACAGACAGATTCATTGTATTTATTTAAATATATATATATTTTTTTAATTTAATTTAATTTAATTTAATTTCCTTATTTCTTTTAATCAACACAATCTCCATTGTTTTCTATAGTATTGTTGCTGTAATTATGGAAATTTTCCCAATGTGGGATTAATAAAGCTTCTTCTTCTTCTTCTTCTTCTTCTTCTTCTTCTTCTTCTTCTTCATTCCAGAGTTCAGAGCCCTTGATCAGCCTGCTCTGCAAGACCCAGCATCATCCCTCCCTCTTCCCAGTTTGCCAGTCAACTACGGTCGTCTGCCTTCTTCTTCTTTGCCAGCGTTCACTGTCAGGTGGTCTGGATTGTCCACACCAGGCTTCCTTAGAAATATGGTGGTGGAAGTTTTGGCAGCTAACTGGGATTTATGTCATATGGATATTCTTGCATATGTATACACACACACATGGGCGCGCGCACACACACACACACACACACTACCAGTCAAAAGTTTGGACACATCCTATGTATTTAATGTATTTTCTGTCATTCTCGTGACTATTGACATTGCAGTTTCTCACTGAAAGCATCAAACCTACATATGAACACAGATGGAATTACGTAGGAATCAGTAAAAGTGTAAAATGACTCAAACACCTTTTATATTTATTCATTCAATTCATCTTCACCTTTCCAATTATATTTAAACTCTTCAATTTAGAATATTCAATTGACCATGTTTTTTCCCACGCAAAAGAACATGCAAACTCCACACAGAAAGGTCCCATATGAGGCGGCAGCGCTAACCACTAGATATTTAAACTCTTCAAAATAGCCACCTTTCCTAAAAAGCATATTTAGAGTTATTTAATGTGTTTTTCTTTGCTTTACATATATCTTGCTCATACTGTATATTTGATGTCTTCAGTATCTACCTGCAGTGTAGGGAGCTGTACAGATAAAAAATTGCATGAGAAGGTGTGTCCAAGCTATTGACTGGTAGTGTATACATGAGAACTGTTCTAACCAAATGACTTTTATTGTACCCTGAGTATACACTTTTATTCAAGGTCCCATATTATGCCACTTATCCACTTCTTAAAATAGTTCTCAAATGTGTAAAAGACCTGTCTGTGACCTGCATCAGTCAAAATTGACTTTGTATTTAATATTTTTGCTGTCACTAAATCAGCAAAAAACCGCTCTGTTCAGAACAGCCCGTTTTAGGGCCTGTCACCTTTCTGTTAATGAGTTGCACCTGGCCACGCCCTTCTCTCTCGAAGGGGCTGTGGCTCCGGCTCCGGTAGCCATGCGCTAATGTTGTGAATGCGAAGCGACTCGGTCATGGCTAGCAGAAACAGTGTGGTGCAACCGTACCAGTTTGAGCCAGAGTCTGACCCAGAGGGAGAGGCTTCGGCAGAAATACGGACTCAGCGACTGCAGCAGGACATTTCAGAGTGGTAAGACACAAATACTGTGCGTCTTTCTATTTTAAAGTTTTTACTTTGTGTGTTGTTACACTGTTACTTACACGTTAGCTCATGCTAACGGCTTCGTCGCCGCTGTCTCGTCATTACTTCGAGCTCTTCTGGTGAGTATTTTTCCAAACAGTATTTTATGGGCAGCATGTTGAGCTTATACCAATATAAAAATCATAGATCAAGCCAAATATTCCACACTGGACCATTAAGGACCTGAAGTCAAATGAAGTTAGTATACGGATAAGTTAATGGACGAGGAGTAAAAAAGCAAACAAAACAGCAACCCTAATTGTAGCAGCAGGGATTCAGCAATCAGCTGCAGCACTTGGAAAGCACTTTTGCTATCACGTCGACGACCAGTGACAGGAGTTGTGTTTGCGCGATAGCGATTATAGCGACTTTGGGACGGTCAGTTAGGAGGTGTCCGCCACAGGTCAAGGTAGCTACGTATGTAGACGAGGTCACACGCTCTCAAACTGTGGCTCAGCGTGTGTCGCAAACACATGCTAGCTGGCTGAAAGGTTTCTCCAAAATCCGAGGCCGAGTCGCTCGTCGGCAGAACAAAGACGTCTGAGCGGCTGTTTGCAAAGAGCTGCTCTGAAGAACATCCTTCAGTTTTCCATTCGCACAACCAGCTGCAACCGGATGAAAAACATAAACGAAGAAATGGATAAATTCAGAGGGTTGCACCTGATTTCAATTGACGCGGTGGCTGCAGCGTTGTGAGCCCTTGACCTTGACACCAATGTCAGCTCTTTAGCACAAAGCCACTGACAGCATTTCATCAAATCAAACAAAGCTCTCGTAGCAGCCTCCCCTTTCCTCCGCCTTCAGGAGGAATTATTATGAGGCGACTCGATGTTCCACCGCCTCATTTGTATGCGGCCAATTGTAAATTTTTATGTATATGGAAGCGCTCGGTTAGCGCACGTCTTTGAGGGTCCGAGCGGCATCGCCGCCCGCCTCCTTACGCGGGAGAAGCGAACAGAAACACATGGGCCGCGTGGGCGTCTTCTGGCAGCCAACGCTGCCTCCTTTGCAACAAGAAAGAAAAAAAAACCCAAGAGACGTTAGATTTCGCGTCTGCCAGCAAGATTCTCGCCATGAAAAAAAACAAAAAAAAAAACAAACCCCAAATTAACTCAGATCGTCGTCAATCCGTTTACAAAAGTCATCGTTTATTTCATTCTCGGGTTTTTTCTTTTTAAATTAAAAACACGTTATTGTGTGAAATACGTGAACTAAGCGACGCAATCGCACAACTCCGAAGGCCAGATCTCCGACTAATCCCGCCTTTATTGGCCTCCGTGTTGAACTTTCATATGCTCGCTCCTCTCGAGAGGTTCGGCAAATAAAGAGAAAAGGGAAAAAAAAAAAAAAAAAAAAAAAAACCTTTCGTACAGCAACGCGTCCGCGCTCGCTTTCTCGCTCTCTCGCTCGCTCTCTCGCACTCGGCGGCTATTGAGGCGAGTGCAAAAAAGTGAATCATCCTGGCAGACAATATCTTTGTCAAACACTGCGGCCTTGACGGAGAGACGTCGGCAGACTGGCAGAGCCATGGCAACAGTCAAGTGTGAATTCTGCCGATGACGGGAGCGCCGAGCGAGTGCTGCTCGTTGCTTCGCGGAAATTGGTTGGTTAATTCCCTCGTCCTGCGAGCCCTCCCGCCATCGCTGAGAAAAATAGCTGGCGGAGGAAAAATTCAATTCCATAGCAAAGACAAAAAAATAAAATCGCAGTCCATTGTTGGAGGAATCCACAATGAGGTAAAAAAAAATAAGTAAATATATATATATATCCAATTTCACTTCAAACTGGGCTGAAGTGACATCAAATTTCAACCCGAGACCCCCCCGCCCCGCCCCCGCAACGTGCTTATTTTTTCTCCGTCGTCCCTTTTTTAATTTGCCAATCAGCGACACGCAAAACGGATTAGCTTAAACTTTCAAACCCTGCCAAGGGCTCCTTTGTTTCCTCAGACAGGGTGACGGGAGAGACGCCCACTCGCGCTGTACATTTGCATCTAAAACACATATTTAGAACGCCTGGCGGAGCAGCAGCAGCAGCAGCAGCAGCAGCAGCAGCAGCGGCATCCACTTCCTGTTTCCTTCAGGACAACGTTGGACTTAATTGTCTTTTCTTTTTGTTTTTTTTGTGAACCCCTTGATTGTGGTCAAGGGCGTGAGCGAGTCACTCTCTCTTTCTACCTGGACAACACCCCCCAACACCCCCCCACCTTGATATGTAAAGTAGAGTGTGATGGAAAAAAATGTGAGAAAAATACACGCTGATACACAGGCGCAGGCAGAGCACACAGACTCACTTAGGACAAGAGTCGACAAAAGCTGAGCGTGGGTGGAAGTGGTGAAGAGGAGGAGGAGGAGGAGGAAGTGGAGGAGGGGGAGGGGGAAGAGGAGGAGGGGGAGGGGGAAGAGGAGGCAGGTGATGAAGATGAAAGGCTGGCCGGCTGCGCTGTTGTTGCTGCTGCTGCTGCTGCTGCTGCTGCTTCCCGCTCACATTTCCGGGAAAAGTTGCCCCCCCCCCCTTCCTCCCTCCGACTGTCGCCGCAAAAAAGAAAAAAATCTGAGTTTTCACTTGCGTCGCCTGAAAAAAATGTTGCTTTCAGCCCACATGGTTCCCCAAGTGAGAGCTGCGTTTCCCTCACTTTTGAGAAGACAGAATAAAGGATAGAACAGCACTGTTAAACCCACGATGGGAAAATTGTCGTCGTTACAGCCACAATATGGTGCAAAAGAAGGAAAATTATATTCATCAAAAAGAGAAATAAAATAAAATATTGATAGAGTAAGAAAGGGAAAAAACAAGGTATTTACATCACGTGACACATATTACGCCTTCTCCTCCAGAAACGCACTGACACTTGTGGAGCATCGTCACACACACAACCTTGAGATGGGATTTTTTTCTCTTGCCTTTTTCCTGTCTTTTTATGGCTTGTGTGTGTGATGCGGAGGGGAAAAAACACTCTTGGTCTGTACATACATATATCATGCACATACATCCTGAAAATCTTTATTAAATCCAATTCTCAGGGAAATTTGAAAGTAGACAAATGTTTCCTAGCGAGTCACGACTCACATCTACACGTGTTTCTCTCTCTCTCTCTCTCTCTCTCTCTCTCTCTCTCTGTGTGTGTGTGTGTGTGTGTGTAGGCTCCCCAGGAAAACAAAAAAGAAAAAAAGAAAAAAAACTCACTCTTTGCTGCCTATGGAGCGACCCACACCTTTGTGTATCTGCGAGACGGAGCAGGTGAAAACAGCGGAGTCAGAAAGAGAGAAACAAATGCAAAATAAATAAAAAAATAAAATAAAATTCCAAACCGATGGAGAGAGACAGAGGAGGGAGGGACGGAGGGATAGATGGGAGCGAGTGATTGCCAGAGCCGTGAAAAGATCAGCGGCGCTATGAATAAACATGAAAGTGCTCAGCCCACGCTGATCTCTCTCCTCTTTACCTCCCTTCAATGCAGAGAAACGCGGCGGGAAGACGAGCGCCGGTCTCGTCTCTCGCTCGTAAATCAGCGTGCGATTTTTTTTGGTCGTTTTCTTTTTAACGTTTAACGCAAACTCATTTGGCGCCTTCCGACGGCGGCGCGAGGCAAACAAACACCCGCAAAAACAAGCTAGCGGCCTAAATTGGAATTTCTTTTTTTTTTTTCCCGTCTCGCACATTCATGAGATAAAGATATATATATGTATAAAAATATCTATAATTTAAAAAAAAAAAAATCTAAACAGACTCCTTGCTCTTCTTTGTGTGTTGTCTATCGATTCACTAGACGCTTTCTTGTTATTACTGTGTAGTTCAGTTTTTTGTATTGTTTAAAAGTGCTGCAACAGTTTCTCGATTTAAGAACAATAAACAATAAAGATTCATCTAGGCGATTCATTCATTCATTCATTCATTAATTCATCTTCTATACCCGCTTATTCCTGTTCAGGGTCGCGGGGGTCTGCTGGAGCCTATCCCAGATGTCTTAGGGCGAAGCCAGGGTACACCCTGGACAAGTCGCCAGTTCATCGCAGATCTAGGCGATTCTATATATATATATGTTTCTAGAACTTCAGAGGCCAGTGTGCGTCACATCCAATGGCTGCAGGATTTTAAGGTTTTAAACAATATTCAAATGATGCCTCAATCCCAAACCAAAAAAAAACAGCACTACGTTCGTGTCAGTTTCAAATTTTTGTTTTTTAAGCAAATTCTCCTTTGTCGAGCGTCAGTGTCGACTGCGAGGGGTTTGGCTTTTACCATTTAAATCGGCACAAAAAAGTAACAAAAAACCCACAAAAACCGAAAAAACCACACTTATCCTTCTCGGAAACAGGACGGTCGGCTCCCATCAAGCACTGCTGTTGCCACGGCAACGGCTGCAGCGCAGTCATAGGTGGGTGGCGATGCCCGGCAGCAAGCCGTCTGGAGGACTCTCATTGGACCTCTCCACCCGTTACCCACAATGCTTTGCTCGGCGCTGCCGCTCCGGCATTGATTCCTCTCCGAATGTGACCCGACGAGGAGGTTGGTAGCACGAGGTCAAATAGAGAGGTGGATTTAGTGCATGTGTGTGTGTGTGTGTGTGTGTGTGTGAGTGTTTGAGGGAGGGATGGATGGAGAATAACAATGATAATGCAACCAGAAAAAATGAGTGTTTCGGTTTTGTTAAATTTAGAAGTTGAGCGGATGCAATTGTGTCATTCTGCCGTCGTTATTAATCAGTTGAAGAGTGAATCAAAACTGGAGAAAGAGAAGGGCGAATCCAAACCTTAGCAATGCCGGAAAATAAAATGGTTGTTTTATTTTAACTGCCTGTTGTAACAACTTTGCAAGCTGTAGACTGCAAGCAGACTGTGTAGCGAGTGAAGACCAGTGAAGACCACAAGTCATTGCATGTAAACCAGCGGTTCCCAACTGGCGGAGTCTCTGGACATGCCCAGATTGGTAGTAGGCTGATGCACAACATTTTATTGATAAATATATATATCTTAAAATCTTAAAAGTTAAAGTGGCGACAAAGCCGCGAGCCAATCAGAACAGCTCCCACTCTGGGTCGCGACCCACCAGTTTAGAAACACTGAAATAAACCAAACACGCCTCACCAGAGCAATCCCAGATCACACCTCCGGGATGCTGACGTCACTAAATCATGGCACTCAACTGAAGAACATCAATAACATCAGTGGGTCCACAGCTTTCATATGTACAAAAACACAACAAAGTCCAACTTGCAACCCGGTACGCAACATTTTGAATGGAGCAAATTCCGTCATCTTTTGCACAAGGATCTGGGCTCACGTTGGAACTGAGCGGGAGCAGAGTCGCTGGAGTGGAGCAGCTTCAGATGGTTGAGCCGGGAATTGAACCTCAAGGCGCACCGTCTGAAAAATTGCCATCATTCCTCTGGCCTCACACTCACAACGACCAGAGGTGACTAAAAGTATTCCCAATCTATGCTTAAAGGTCCAGTGTGGAATATTTGGAGATTTTCAAGTAAAAACATCAAGTGGTTACATTTTAGACTGCAGTGCTCTTTCACTTCAGTAGGGACTCCGTATCCTCCCTCTCCTGAGCTTGCCATTAAACTACAGTGGCCTGCCAGCACAAACCTGGATACCTGGTCCACCTTCTTCTTCATTGGTTTATTTGAGGACACCAGCGTTCACCCTAAACACGAATCACACTGTCAGGCAGCTGGATTGTCCACACCAGGCTTCCTTAGAAATATGGCGGTGCAAGATGGCAGCTAACTGGGAGCAAGAGCCTAGTCTTTATGTATATTGGTATATACATATAATAATACAGAATAAGAATAAGAAGTACAGATATTTGTATCCAAATGTAGGGAGTAAAAGTTGTCTAGATACCCAAAAAATCTACTCAACGAGAGTAACAAATTATTTATACTTTATTACTTCCCACCTCTGCAAATGACCAGACCTGAAACACGATGTTGACTGTTGAAATCTTCACACGCTGCGAATCTCCACAAAGCAAAGACTGAGACGCAAATTCAACCATCTCGTGAAACAACAGGGGAGAAAATCTCACGAGAAGCGATCGCAGGCTCCGCTATTACCTCGGTAATCTGCAGTGATTGCTGCCCCGATCTTTACAACTACTCCCCCCCGAAACCCCATCCCCCTCCCCACGCCGTTCTGTGGACTAATCAAGAACAATTCATCAACCCTCACCAGCGTGCACCCATCGCTTTTTCTATTCAGCCCAGGCCTCTTTTTCCCTCGTCTTTCATTTTTAGAGAAAAGAGCGTCCGCAACCTCCAAGCAGCAGCTTGTTGTGGGTCCACAGAAAGATATAAAGAAAAAACAAACAGGCCAGAGGCAACATAGTGTATATAGCTGGCAAGACCGAGCCTCCATATTCTCCATATTGCCTTGATCTCAGGTGAATATGGCCGGGAACAAATGCAGAGTTCTGCTTGATTTAATAAAGCGTCTGAGGGGAATTCCTGTGCGAGTCGGCGCTGCCACCGCTACAGGAGGCAACTTTGGCGGGGGGGGTGACGAGCAAGTTGGAAAGGTGGGGGGTGAGGGGGGGGGCTGTTGGCGGGGGGCTGTGTCCCACCTTCCCCCGTCGCGTGTATTTTCGTTCTGCCCGCTTTCCCACAGCAGGGTGGTCGCCCGGTGTCCAGTTTCAGGTAGCTCGGCTGTTCCCAGAACGTGAGCGACCCCCCAGCACCAACCCCCCCTTCCCCCACCACCCCCCGGCACTGGGAGCCACACCGGGACGACTCAGGGATCAGTGAAATTCCCCACATTCCACACATAGTCCCTTTGAGGGGAAAGCAAATAGAGAGGGGTTTAATGCCTGTTGCCCCCCCCAACCACCACCACCACCACCTCCTCCTGGAGGGGCGAAGGAAGGGAAACAGTTGGTATCGGGGCGGTGGGGGTGGGTTATCACAAGATAACAGCAGTGCCATGCGGGGCTCGGGTCAACTCCCTGTGTAACTCACTCGCTGCAGGGGTGAGGGGGGCGGAGAGAGAAAGGTGGTGGGTGGGTGGGGGGGGCGACGGAAAAGTTCATACATTTGTATTCGAAAACGAGGCGATGTGACAGAAAAGCATCGGGAGTCTGTTTCCGCCCTGCGAGCGGGGAGGCGTGCGGGGGAGGGGGGCTCAGACGCTGGCGTGGGTGGGTGGTCAGACAGATGGAAGAAATATATTCCGAAACATTCGTTTTCTCCCTCCAGGTGCAGGAAAAAAAGAGAGAGGAGTCTTGACTGTGAAAAAGCACCGGTTGTTAAGAGTCGATCGATTGGATGAAATGAAGCGCTTCTATAAATGTCCTGTTCATTCCCATCCAATGGGGTCGACGTCTTCGTCGCAGTGTTTCTAAAACACCCAGCGAGGGGAGCGTACGGAGGAGCGGCCGCCGACGCCTTTCATCTGGCCGTGTCTTTGCAGGTTGATGTGAAAGCCTCCAGACAGGCCGCTCGCTGCGCCGCCAGACTCCCGCCGTGGACTGGCGGGCTCTTCTTCCGCGGCAGGCGACGGTGAAGATGAGAGCGACGGGGGTCGGGCGGTCAGGAGACCAACCCGCCGCTTCCGCAGCGTCCGCATTGGTTCGGCGACATGTCGGCGCGCCTCAGACAGATCCTCGCTCCCAACGGCGAGAGGAAGAGAGGGGAAAAAAAAATAATCAAGGAGTTCAAAAACTGAAATAAATCCGAGAGCTGTTTTCACGATGGGCAGAATTAATGCAGGTAAAAGAACGAAAACTGCAGCCGCGGGGAAACACTTTTGGCTGCGCTAACCCAGAACGGCGGGCGTGAGCGTCTGAGCATGTTTTGGTTTTATTTCCCATTTTGGACATTTATGACTGGATTGGGGCGTTCGGCGTGTGCAGGTGGCTGAATTAAACGCTCCGCTGAGCTTCATTCTCCTGCATTCAGGATGCTGAACTGAGATCTGCGGGACCGAACCTGTGTTTGCTTCGCCAAAAAAGGTGCCATTGAAATGCTGCGTTGCGAGCTAATTGCAAAACTAAAGGCAATATGTATTCAGCCAACTGTATTATATTAGGGTTTTTTTGATATTAACCACTTCCTGTTGGCCAGTGCTTCTCAACTGGTGGCGGTGGTCGTGGTCGTAAAGGCCTAAATTTATTCCACAAAAATAAAAACGCTAGCCCACTTTTTATCACGTCAGGTAAATAAATGATTGAAATTATTGAATTGAATTGTTTGTCCTGCAAGATAAATGCCCAACATTTTCTCAATAAAAATATATTTATTTCAAAATCAAAATTCTATTTCTAAATAAATAAATAAATAAAACTGTAAAGTGCCCATGCAGCTGCGACCCAATCAAAACAGCTTCACAACCCATTTTTGGGTTTTGGGGTCTGACCCCCCGATGAACCCATGAGACCCCCTGAAAGCCTCAAAGCAAAATTTAACGGGGTCTCATATTTTTTAAAAAAGCTAAACAAATGATATGTGATTGTCACTAATGGTCACTACAATGTCTTTAACATCACCCTGTCTAATATTACATTCCTTAAAACATTATTCACAATTTTGTCTCTTGCCAAGCGATGCTGGTGTGCGTGTGCGTGTTGTTGTGTAGACAGTCATGGCTTGCATCCATGTGATATTGTAAGGTTATTATAGCAAGTTATATTTCAAGGAAATTAAGATCGGTATAGAGTAACGATCAGGAGGATGGGGACCCCCCCCCCAATATTGACGGGTATTTCGCACACTGGTTTGCGAGCCCCCGGTTGAGAAACGCTGCTCTAGACATAGCACACAGTATCACAAGCGATTCTCTGCATTATCAGCCTCTCGGCCGTCACACATGGATCCTCCTCCCTGCCGAACTCCATCACTCTGAGAAACTAAATTGTACTGCTGCTCCGTGCTCAAGTGGTCGGCTGATTGGTGAAAAAAACGCGATGAAAGAAAAGTGCCTGACTAAAGCAAAGGTGTTGAAACAGAGGGGATGACTGCGTTGGTGCAATTCCAGCCCATTGTAATGCCCACAAGCTGTCAGAGGAAATGGACTCATTGAGGACAGTTAGTCACGAAGGGATGGTGGGGCTACTGAGTGAGAGGGCTACTTCAGCCCAGGATTTAAAGAGACACGGTTTGGGCAACATTACCCACCCACCCGGACAACACACAAAGGACCAATGTGGATTTAAATAAATGACAAGCATTGACGACATTTTTTTTAACCTGCTCGCCATTCGTTTGAGTCACTTCTGGAAAATATCATTGCAGCGTGGGCAATTCTGGATGGGCGTCCATCAATGCGGAGGCATTTTGCCTTGCAAATGGCTTAGTTTCATTTCAACGTGGAGCGAGATCTCCCGGTGGAAGTGCAAATGTTGTGGAAGCGGCTGAACTCCGACAATTTTGTTGGGGGGAAACTAAAGTGCCTCGGCGTGACGTGTAATCAAATGGCAGCGGCGCGTTAGGCAGAGACCAAGAGAGAGGCTTTCAGCGTCAACAGCGTCTCTTTGACTGCAGCGTCTGCCGCATCTCGGCTGATTCTGCAAATCCAGTTTCCAATTTTGCAGGAAGAAACAAACAACCAACCAAACAAACGGCTGAAGCAAATGTAGACGTTTCTATCCAAAATGACGTCTTTGAATTATGCCACTTCCTTCACTATTTTCTGAATTGCTCAAGAACAAATGAACAGTGCTCAAGAACGCGCACAAAAAGGATGGCAAGAGCGACAACTTAAAATATGTGAAATAAAGAGTATTTGGAACATTTAGATGGTTTGTATTTCATTTTAAGTTTATATAGAAACAAACAATTGTGTTATCCCTTCTACAGTGTGTTATTCCTACATACAGTATATTTTCTGCATATTTTAAAAACATGACGTTGTAGCATCGCATACACCGGCCAAGCCACAACTTATAGAATTGCTAATGCTGCTGAGGCTGGGGAGAACCAGAGCGCCATCCATGCTGCTGGTGAAGACGCCAGGGATAATGAAACATCTAAAAATGGGTTTGCCGCGAGGTGACAGATGGAGCAAATGCAGAAAAAAAGAAATAATAAATTAAATATATAAAAAAAGGGAGGCCCAGATGGAACAAAGGAGACGAACAACCTGGTTGGAATATCACTCAATGGAGGCAAGTGAAGACAGCAAAAGGGCGGCTTGACGTTCAATACTGGAGGAAAGAAGGTGATCTTCCTCGCTGGTGTAAAACACACCCTACAAGCGACTACGCAGCCAAAACAAAAAAAATGACAGAAAAAAACAAAATTGTTCTGGAGTGTTCTGGAGTGAAACTCACTCCTTTTCCCAGCTGGGATTCCTGCTGCCACGCGGTGCATGTGACTGTACGCAGCACGACTGCTGCGCCATCAGGAATGTGCATGCCCATAATTCAGACGCAACAAGAGACGTGCGTCAGTGTGTGTGAGAAAGCACAAGCCTCGCTCACACACGCTCACACACATACACACACACACACATACATCTGTTGTACAGTTTATTTTCTTCAGCAATATGCAAAGCTGTTTTCCTCCTTCAAACTTTGGGATATTTTGTGGCAGGGTCTGATGGAAAGTTACCAGACACCGTGTACAAAATAATGCAAGAAAGTAGCAATAAATGAGATGGAATACCACCGACACCGCTATATTCCGCGGAGAGCTCAGCCCTGGCCCGTTTCTCTGTTTGCTTCTGCCCCCTTGTGGAGACAAAAGCGTCTTACAGTGGCGTGTTTTGTTTTGTACCGTCAAGGTGGAAGCTCTGCAGTTGGAAGCCGTCAGACAGAGAGCAAACACCGAGCACTGCGAGTGTTTGCGCCGCTGCGCTTTTGGCTTCATCAGTAAGGTGTTTACCCAGAGAGGGCAAATTTAAAGCGTTAACCGCTCTGCTACAGGGAAAAGCAATTCAGTGTAACTGAAAGTACGTGAAGGTAACTGAAGTAGACAATTCAGTGCAATTGAATGTAACTCAATTGCAGCTGGAAGTAACTGAAGTGAGTTGTTCAGTGTAAACGAAAGTAATTGAATGTCATTGAAAGTAAGTGAATCAGTTAATTCAATGCAATTGAAGCGAATAATCTCAGTTAATTGAGTGTAACTGAAAGCAATTTAATGCAGTTTAATGGACTAATTCAATGTAATTCAAAGACATTGAACATAACTGTCAGTAAATGAATCTAACTGGCAGTAATGAGCAAGTCAATGCAAACTTTAGTAGTCTGGCTCCCTCTAGTGCACTTAAAGAGCATCAAAATGCAAGGAAATACAGAAATAAGTGTTTTTTTTATGCGAATGAGTCATTTAATGTCAAAGGGATAAAACAAATAACAAAAGTTGCAGCAGAAAAACATTTTGTTCAGTGCTGTCTTAGATAAATGTTGCATTTTTACAACACACACCAATCCAAAACAGGGGTGACAGATTCAATGTACTATTAGTGCTCATAACATGTCCAAGACTAATATGCCTTATTAGCTTAGTTCATATGCACAGGAAAAAAAGCAAAAGTTTGTTGCATGTGTACAATAAAATGTATACAAATATTTAATATCATAAAGCAGATGGATTTTTACCACATTCGCAACAATTTGCTTCTTAGAAAGATTCTACCTCCTACCCAGTAGAAATAAATACAAACACAGAACTAAATTTCACTGCCTCACATTAAATCAGGTTGCAGACAGGTATCTCCCAACTCTCCCACAGATGAACTCTTCTTCGACAATTAAAAACAGCTCAGTGATAAATGTTTTTCCCGATTGCACTGGCTGCTCAACATTCAATAATTTATTGTTTTTAATCAGCGGTTGGTTCGCCAATTAAAAACAAGCACGTTCACAAATCTGCTGTATGGCCACATAGAATTTGAACTGCATAATGTTTCGCTCCGCCGCGGTGAAGGAGGTCCAACACTACCACCACTAGAGGGCACTGCACATCTTTACAGGCCAGAAATGTGTCTGTTCATTAGTTCAGCGATACCTCTCTACATTCTCCTTCAGATGAAGTTCATCGCTTCATTTGCACTGATAACCACCAAATAAGCGATTCTTTCTTCTCCTACAGCACAGTCAAAAAGCAACAACAACAAGCAAAGGTTCTGAAAATATCAGGTACCAGGTGTGCATATTTGCCTTCTCAGGTCAGGGGAAATAACTCTGAGAACTGAGAAGTTGTACTTCTTTTCACACAAAACCAGAAGCCATGCTTCGTCGCTTCAGTTTTGTGAAGAGGGCACGGGATAAATCTCAGTGCTTTTTTTTATTCTTGAGCGAGCAGCCTGCGCTGCGCTGAGATTCTGCTCCACTCTTGACACTAATGGGGACTGATGGTAGCGTAATGTTCTTCATCTCCTCCGTTTAATTGCTCTGTGCAGATGTCAGAGTGGCATCGTCGTGAGCGGTGATTATGGGGGCTGAGCGAGCGACTGGCAACCCCAGAGTCTGATTTCTATCACAAGACACAAACTCGCAAGCTAATCCCCATCTCACCGTGTTTAATTTGACTTTAATTTGCCCTCATTATCAATGGGGCAGGGTGTCCTGGACCCGGGTGGGGGTGTGGTGTGTGTGTGGTGTGGGGGGTAGTGTATGTGAGGGGGTGTGATTTTGCTGCACATATCAGATTGCAATAGAGCTGAACGCATCGACACGGACGCATTTGAAAAGCGTTTGGCGTCTGTGGGTTTGGCCCGGGGATGGATGCCTGCCAGCGCACTCTCCCTGACAGGAAGAGCCGGAGGTGAGCGTCACATGGCACCGCGTAATACTGTCAGCGGCTGCACCGCCGCAGCCAGGGCCTCGGTGTTAGCCCCAGAGCGCCACCACTGCAGCTGAGGGTGGAAACAGGCCGGCCTTCCTTAACTAAAACTTCCACCTTCACAGTGTGTCAGCCTGCGTCCAGGTGTGTCGTGTATGCTGGACACACCCCAGCCAAGGCACTCTGGAGAAGGTGCACGTTGTACTATCACCTCATATTCTATTAAATCCATCTCTCAAGCAATGCCATTTTTTTTGACGTCACATTACTGTAAACACGCTTGCTTTTCATGCTGAAATGCACTTAAAGGTCCAGTGTGTAAAACTTGATTTATGATTTTTTATCTTGGCAAAAGCTTAATATACTGCCAGTGAAAACATTAATGAAAGTGTATTCTTGCAGTACAATAAAAATCATTTGGATTTACTTCCCCTAAAATGGTTTTTTATATATATATATATATATGTATATGTATATATATATATATATATATATATATATATATATGTATATGTATATATAACCATTGGTGGATGAGGTATCCTGGTTTGGGTGCGCAGGCCACAGTAGTTCACTGGCAAGCTCAGGGGACGGAGGGGGGTGGAAGAACGCTGCAATGTACAATGTAACTCTGACCATAATGATCAAATGCCAGTAGAATTAGTAAAAATAAGCCTCGCATCAAGTGGTGACATCACTACACATCGTTCAGCGCCTCTTTTTAACCAAACAACAAGCGAAGCTAATCTTTAGCCAACAGACAGGAGTCTCATCCATATTTAATAGAATAGAGAGCTACCACAACATCCAACTATGCCTACAGCAGCCATCACGATAATATTCCAAGCCCCCACTGGCTTGTGGACTTGTTTGCACTCTTTCACTCTTCAGTTGCGCCGACAGGAATTTATAGTGACACACACACACACTCACTGGCGGGCCGGACAGTGTAAACACAGGGGTGGAATATCAGCTTGGAAAAATGTCCCTACACGTGTAGAGTTCGCCTCGGGACGTTTTCTTATCTGTGAAAATATGCGAGCCCAATTTTAGCAACATCTGTCTTAATTCAGACAGACACCCCCCAACCCCACCCCCACCTCCACCACCACCACCACCACCACCACCAACTGGCGACTCAGAGTGGGTTGAAAGCAAGAACGCGAGGAACAAGGCGCGGCGGTGAAGGACGGAGGTCTCCAGTGTTTGATCTTTACTGCCAGAGTAAAAGATGTTGTGGATTTATGAAGCTGTCTGGAGTCTCGCCGTTTGGTTATTTATTTGTTTATTTTTATTGCCCGAAGTCAGTGTTATTCAGCTAATTCAGCAACAGACGCGATTTGCCTTTTAGGGAAAGGAACCCCAGCCGCAATAGTACGATCCAAGTTTTTTTTTTTTTTTCCATCAAGTTGTAAAGTTGGCATCTCAACGTGTCCTTTACTGGTCCAACCTGCTTTGTGTCAGAAATGTTGAATTCTAAACAGTCAAGATATTAAAATGACAAACATTGAATGCCCCAGACTTGTGTGTGTGTGTGTGTGTGTGTATGTGTGTGTTTTTACAAGGCTGTCGGATGAGGGGCAACAATTCCCCTCTATGGTTGAAAAACCCAGCGCAGTCAAAACTATAAGGAGCGGCAGCGAGCTGACCTTTCGCAAATCATGTGAGCACATCTCATTGTTTTGGACTCTCAGGCTGGAACAGCTGCGTGTTGTTAGGAGTCGGCCTTGTGTTCTAGCAGAACCACGGCGAGGAGAGAGAACGGGTCGGGTCACGCTGCTTGGCAAGTGTGAGCGTGGGTTCGAGGGGTCTTGTAAACCCAGAACTTGGCCTACATTCGGCATCGTCCCAATGAAAAAAAAAAAAAAAAAAACATAGTAAAAATGTGGGAGACAGACGCTGCTCATCCCCGTCAGGCCCGAGGAGTTGGCCCGGCCGCCGTATAGGACTCCTGCTTGTTTTGGCTGCGGCTCATATTTGGAATGAGCTTAATCTCCATCCAGATAAATCACCCCTCCCTCCCGCCGATGTCACTTTTGAGTTTTTGCAGTTTTTATCCTGTTCACAAGGCCAGATAGCGGCAACGAGACGGAGGGGGGGGTGATTTCGCTTGTCCAAACAGAGGCCAGTCTTGAATGTACGGATCCTCTCGTCTTGGTGCTCAGACCTGGGCCCATTTCCACAACCGAAGGCAAAGATGGAGATCGCCTCGGCTTTCGAGCTTTCAGATTTGTGTGTGTGTGTGTGTGTGTGTGTGTGTGTGTGTGTGTTTTTTAACGGAGAAGCCGAGCGGTAAATGTTTGCTGGATGGGGTCAGAGACGGACAGGATGTGATGTTCTGTTCCCAGCGGCGGCTAACTGGGTCAGATCCACTTGTCCCGTATTTGTTACTGGACACCGCAACTGCAGTCTTCCCAACTCTTGATGGCTGAGAAGATAATTGGAAATCACAGAGTTGACAGCTGGTCAGACGTGTGTGTGTGTGTGTGTGTGTGTGCAGAGCAGTGTTTCTCAACTGGCGGAGTCTCGAGACCCACAATTCTTTCCTTATCATGGAGTCATGACCCAAATTCATTCCATCAAAGTAAGAGCACCAGCCCACTTTCTGTCACGTCTAGTCAGTAAATTATTGAAGTTCTGCAAAATGCTAAACATTTTCTCTCTAGGAAACTGCCCACAAAGCTACGACCCAATCAAAACAACTCTGCGACCCACTTTTGGGTCGTGACCCACCGGTTGACAAACGATGGTGTCCAGTGTGTGCTGCTCCACTGCTAGCAGTCACAAAAGAAGAACAAAATGACCGATTTCAAAATCCCTGCAGGATGAGCAGAGTTCGATTTAAGGCACAACAGCAGGTGCAAATCTTGGAAGTCACCACCAGGTGGTGGCTTACGGGAAAAAAAATTGCGTCCTGCATTCAAAGAAGCACAAAACGATCAAAGAGGCTCAAAATGTCATCCGATTCCTGATATCGCAGTTCATTAAGCATTCATACGTTTGGCTGAACTTTCCACGCGCTCCCGGGACGAGGCCGTGATTTTCCCATGGCTGACCCCGTTTGCCTCGCCGTACGCCTCGCACGGAAAAGTTCACTTTTGGGAGTTTCCAGTCACGACTACAAGCTTGGCGCTCGGTTGCCTCATGTGGTTTTTCTTTGCTCTTTTTTTGCGGCCACGTTACTGACCTACAAACGTGGGTGAGATTTACGCGTGCCACGAATGTGACCTACGGTAAGTGATGGAAATGTTTGACTTGGAGAGCGAGAAATGCCCCCCGCCCCTCCCTTCCCCAACCCTACCCCCGCTGCCCCCGAAGGGGACGTACTGTTGTTGTTTATATGTTGAGCAGAAGCATGTGTAGCGAGCACACAGGGCTTCTAACAAATGATTCATCACATCTTTCACTCAATTGAGGCTTCAAAGAAAGGCAAGTCAGTGGTCTGCTTCTTGGTCACATCCTGGAAATGCAGCTATTTTATGACTGACTGACTACTAGTCTCATTTCTTTAAGTTCGGAGGGCCGGATTAAAAAGCTTGAACGGGCTGCATATGGCCCCCGGGCCATAGTTTGCCCATGCCTGAGTTAGAGTGTTTACGAGCTCTTCTTATATATATTTGCATGTCAAGAAATCAACTTTCCAAAAGCCTCAAGTGTCGTGCGGATGCCAGGTACTGGGCCGCCACCAGTCGTCCGTGGCCCTCGCTGGCTTGCAATAGAAGCAGAGTGCTGCTCAGTTGAAGGGCTTTGTTTGGGGCGAACCTGCCTCTCTGGGCAGTGGGGTCGGCTATTTTCTGCCGGGCGGCTCTCTAGAGAGGAAGGAGAGCAGCGACTTTCCACACTGGAGCGAGCCGCCGTGGCCTCTGCTGTGCAACAACGTCAGCACAACCAAAGTCAACATGGCCCACAGTGCGAGTGGAACCAAAGGAGGAATTGGGGGTTGGGGGCGGGGGGCGTGACCACACGATGCTCAGAATACAGCATCATTGGCAGAATGGCTCCATTCATTCATTTGCTCATTTTCTAGAACTTTTCCGATACCTTCACCACTGCTACAACTTCTACAGGGTACTTGTAATATACATCTGTAAGCTGGGAGCAGATACTAACAAACATCTACCCTGCACCCAAGTAGGGCTGCAACCACTAGTCAACATCATTGATTACGTCGACAACAAAAATTTCTTTGACAAGAAAATGTAAGCGCAGACGTGTTGCGTTATTGTTATTGTATCTTACTGAATGATAAAGTCACACTCCGGCCGCTACGTGTTCTTTTGTATCCGCAGTGGAGTACTGAGCGCTGAGGGTGGCAGTGTCTCTCGTTGTTTACATCACGCAGGAGAACAGAGAAGAAGAGCGCACTGATTATGGCGGAACAGACTGAAGACGAGGCTCGAAAACTCCATCAAAGTTTCTAAAGTATTGGAAGATTTCACACAAAATAAAGCAGTGAAACACGTTAGGTGCAAACTCTGTGAAGCTCAGCCAGCATTAAACGTTAGCGCTATGGCGATGCACCAACACCTTCGACGCCAACAGGAGGCGCTGTGTCATCATCACGCACCGCAGAGAGGAGTTCACAAATAATTTCGATGATAATTATTTAGTCAATATTTTTAAATTCCGCGCTTATTTGTTATTTGTTAATTAACCATCAGCCTGAGACGCAAGTGCATTTTCATACGTTCATCAGTTGGAAAATCATGGTACAAGCTAGCTTAGCAAATGCTAGTTCACTTCAGAAAATGCGTACTTTACTTTCCGATAGTAATCACTGAATTACAGCCCCTGTTGATACCAGTGTTTATACTGAATTGTAACATTCCTTCAGTTCTCACCTGTGTGATTGTATGGCACATTAATTTGATACTTAAATTGTAAGAAATCTGTTTGAAGTATTTAGATTTAGATTGCTAAGTAACATAGCTAGTATAGATTACATTGAAAAATATAAAATCCATGTTACAGATAAATGTTTTATGTGTCACTATTTTAATATATTTGTTTAAAAATGTATGCTGTCTAAGTAGAGCAGTATAACACAGGTGTCAAAATTTAAGTCAAAGACAAAGTCCAAAGTGGGTGGTGAAAAATAAATAAGATTACTGTGACTAATCGACTAATGAAAAAAATAATCGAAAGATTAGTCGACAGCAAAAATAATGGTTAGTTGCAGCCCCGAACACACGGAGTCGATCACTGAGTGCGGCTGTTTGCGTCAGGCTTGATGCAACAGGCTCAGAAGCATTTCTCTCGCTTGCACGTCTCGAGGAGGCGAAATAGATGCATTGCACCGATGCAGACCAGGAGGTGGGCATGCTAGCACTAGCGTACACAGAGTATATATGTCTGTGTGCACGTGTCTAATGATGATGGATCGTCCTCTACCCCACAAAGCACCGCAATGAGGCCTCATGGACCCCACTGTGAACCCCCAGCGCCCTGCCAGAGGGGAGACCCACCAGTGGGCGGTCAGGCTCACCCTGAAAGTGTGTTGTTGGGCCGTCTGTGCGGCTTGGCCGGGCCCAGTTTCTGAGGAGAGTTTGATGAATTCCACTTAAAGGCTTCACCCTCCCTTGTTGTTTTTGCTCTTTTCCAGCTCATTGCACACACTGACAGGCCCTGCCTGTGCTTCAGATGAGGGGGTGAGTGGGTGAGTGAGTGAGTGAGTGTGGCAGGACTGCGGTTGGGTGCTGAGGACGAGTCCTGGTGTTCAGTTAGCGCTGTCTAGCACGCTGTTAGCTTGCCTGTCTACAAGCCACCGTTCCTCCCAAGGTGTGAACCTGGACGCAGATAAAACTGGCCCAGGGTGTGAAAACAGAGGGCTGAAGAGTGAGTGGATCTTAGAACTGATCTGTTGCTGATTATTGCTCAGTTACTCAGTTAGCTGCTCTGCTATCCAACTCTGGAACTCACTCCCATCAGACATCCGCAACATCGACTCTCTTCCTCGGTTCAAATCCAGACTCAAAACTCATTTGTTCAAGACAGCCTACTCTCTCTGACCGTGTTGTTCCATTTTTTCATTACTGATTTTTTATTTTATTTTATTCATTTATTTATTTATTTATTTATTTTTACTTTGTCTAGCTTTTGTCTGTTTCTTTCATGCTTTTGTTTATCTTTGTAAAGTGTCCTGAAGTGTTGAGGAAGGCGCTTATAAATAAAACATTATTATGGTGATATTATGATGATTATTATGATTATGTTAATTCATGTGTACGTAAAAACAGGTGAAAAAAAATTTGTGTCTCTAGCATTAAATTAACAATGTCAAGGGCAAGAGTTCTACACTACTAAAAGACTCGCAACACAAATAATCCCATTGGCAACAGTTAAATGAAAATACCGTGGAGGGAAAAACCAGCTATTTCATTGGGGGGGAAAAACCAGCAACCACCAACTCACGCCAAAGTCTGTTTGTTTTTACAGCTGAGAAATGAGAGTGATTTGCATGACAGTAACATGAGGGCAATTTTTATATTGCCAAAGCAAGCTTACCTGCCTACAAGATTCTGCAACAAGATTCCCGCAAGGCAAGCTCGAGCTTGCCTTTATTCAATGAATTTGGAGTGAAAGTGATCGGCCGAGCGGTCAGCAACACAACTTCTCAACATTAAACAGTGCCAGTCAGTGGTGCAGTCTAGTTTAGTCTAGTTCTACTCTGACTTTTTCCCTTCCAGCCTCATACACATCTGTCCATCAGCAGCTTCAAAACAACACAAAACTGGAAGCACCATCGCGCTCAGTAATGCATCAATGTCATTGTCAAAATGTAAGTGTATTGTAAGCAATACAATATCTATAAGTCATTTAAAGCTGGCCTTTAATGAACTGACCAAAAGCAGTCAGTTAAAATAAAGGAAAAATAAAGGAAAAATTAATAAATAACACAATAATAATTAATAATAATTAACACACACCACAAAAAAGTTCCAGCAATAAAGTGCAAAAAGTGATGCAAACACACCAATAAATTCTCTAAAGCGACACTAAAGCAGCGGCTGATACTCTCAGACAGATCCTTTTCATTGATCAATGTAGATGCTGTAAACAACGATACACAAATTCCTGCACAAAATACTTGGAATTCCCTTGTTTTTTTTCTCATTCATTACCAGACACCAAACATCAGAGAATAAATTTTCTTTTAAAATGAATATTTGCATTGTGTCTTAAAATATTTTTTTTAGGTCTTCACGAGGCATTGAGAAATGTAAAGTCAGACACATCTTGCTCTTCCACCACAGAATACACACTCACCAAATATTAAACAATAAAACCTTCTGCAGCAATTGTGACATTTACAACCAACTGTGAAGGCAGCCTGAGCAGCTTGTCTGATGCGGGGCTGATCACAGATTTAGCACAAACGTGATTAAATGCGGGCCAAAGTTAACAGTCAGCTTTAACTCAAGTCAAGTGTATAAACAGTGCACGTGCACTAATCTGGCTGGGAGCGCACGGCGGACGCAGCAGACGCCAAGTGGGTCAGACTGGCTGCAGCAGACAAACACGAGTGGAGCCGTATAGGTAGAGGAGGTGGTGGGGGGGAGAAGAAGAAGAAGAAGAGAGGAAGAAGGGAAGGGGAAGACTGCTGGGTGTGTTTATGTACCCCAGTTGTGGTGGGAAACCTGCCCGCTCTGCCGGCGAAACCAGCTCACATTCTGAGCGGATTTGAAGAAGAGGGTCACGAGACGCAACAAGGCCGTCGTGAAAACAATCGCACAGCGCTGAGGCCGGCACTTTTTTTTGGGGCGGGGGAGAGGGTGAGGGGGGTGGCTAGGTAGAGTGGAAATGCCATCTCTATGTATGGATGTGTAAGCGGATTTAGTGTGCGCATGTGGCGGCGGCGAGTCAGCGTGCGCCACCGCAGCAGACTGCTCCCAGATGTGAGTCAGTGTGAAGGATTGCGGAGCTTCACAGATCGTCTGCAGCTTCAAACCAAAATAAACCGCTTCATATTGGCAGCGCGGGGCCGGCGAACGTGAGCTGACCCGGGCCGCGCACACACATATTACACACTGACAATATGTCAACTCACGCATGAGGCTGCACACTAAGCGCTTTCATTGTTTGGGCTTTAACGTGTTGACTTATGGGCTAATTAGCCGCTAAAGCTTTTCCAATTAAACAATAATCTGGCAGTCGGCTGTGGCTCAAGCTAAGGCTACGGGGCAGATTCGGGGTCAGATTTACCAAAAAGGAAAAAAAAAATATGTGCCCTAATTTAGCGAGCGCCAGCTAATATTTAGATTAAAAGCATCATTTAAAGGGGGGCAAAGTCATTGTTTGGATTTGTGTGGTCACACTGCCACTGATGCAGAGTTACCTCTGCGTGACTGTATAAATTGTGGCTCAAATTTGTCCTGATTTGGATTCAATTTAACTGGGGAAATTTCAAAGTACAGCTAGTACGACCTTAACGACCGGTTCGTCTGCTTCCACGTAAATGGGTACCAAACCAGAAACCAGATCCTCACACGACACTAATCAGGGTTTCGATGGGAGATTTTCACATTGGCGCTTGCTGTTTTCAATGGTTCTCAGGCCAGCACAGTTAATCAGGTCAGCGTAGGAAAGCATCAACACGACCGCACAAGCCAAACCAAAGCAACCCCAGCCGACACAGGACACGAGACACACAGCAGACGAGGCTGATTTCGCCCCCTCATTGAACACAATGTCTTGCACGCAGCGGTCCAGGCACCTCGCGTGCTGATTGGCTCGAGCGGGAGGATGGCGCTACGTGTTGTTGACGCTCCCTCGACTGACTAGGAACGTGACGCTGGTGCCCGATGCTGGTAAACAGCGTTGACGTAGGGAGGCGGGTCGAGTCCACACGTCCTCTTGCACGCACGAAAGGCCCGAGTGGTTCGGGACATCTGTTCAGGAATACACAACAGGCTTTTTGGAAAGTTTGAATACACAAGTGAGGCGTTTTGGAAATTCTTTTTCTAAGAGACACAGTCAACGTGGAGCGACGCCAATCTAGTGGCCAATCGGGAAAACTCGGCATTGCTGATACCAGTATTGGGTATTGGTACCGAGGTTGGGCTTGAGTAATCTACTTGTACTTGTAAAATACGTGCCGATACCACAATACCGATACCAGTTGTATGTGTATGCATATGACAAAATTTGTGAATTTGTGTTTGCACTGCAGTGAAACTTGTGACAGTCATCCTGTATGTACTCAATATGAGCACTGTACTCGTACATGTACTTGTACTGTACTCATTCTGTGAAGAAGTGGTATCGGTGCATCCCTCATGAAAACCAGTGCCTTAGAAAAGCTAAATCATTGACCAGGTGTGATGGGTTCATGAGGTAGAAGCAGAAGGAAAACGTTCATTTAATGCACCACTAGAGCATGAAAGTACACAGAAACACAGATTGCAATAATTGAATGCAGAATTGAAAATACCCTCTAGTGGCCAAACTCTTGTTGTGTGTCAAGCACCTCAGAAACGATTGAATTGAATAGTTGTGGTAAAGTTTTGGTGCTGAGATGAACAGACTCAACCTTCACCTCGGCTGGGCCTGAATATGCAAATGAAGGCGTATGGAAACGTCCCGTTTTTTGATTTTATTTTTTTCCCCTCTTTGAAAAACACGGTGATGAAAGTTTCTGGCTGGCTGCGCTTCACCGCCCCAAACTGTCCCACTTTTCATTTTCCCGGCAGCGGCGTCCGCCTCGGACGGCGTGGAAATGAGTTTTCCCGACGTAAACAAAGCGGCGCTTTAGAGGAGCACATCCGCCCGCGCTGTTTCTGTCTCAGGCCCTGAGCTAATATACACTCACATGTCTGCTGTTTATGTGCACTTGGCGAACCCCCCTGCCCCCCGACTCCCCTGCTGCACGGGGTCCCTCTCGGTATCTAAACCAGAAGGCCGCCCCCGTAACCTAAACCGTCTGGCTCTGACTAAACATCATCAAAAAAAATGATAAAGGAAAACAAAACGTGACCTACTTTTACGCAATCGCTGCCAAGACGAAGGGAGGGGAGGTTGCGAGCGCGGATAGACTTCAACCTGAAGCATCCACACACACACACACACACACACACACACACACACACACACACACACACACACACACACCAAACAACCATCTCAGATTCTCTCCTGCTCGTGTTTGGACTCCAGCTCTCCTCGGCCTCAGGTCGCAGCTCATTTCAAGGAGCCATCTGCCTTCCTGCCTGTCTTTCCCACTCACGTGTCGCCAGCAACCCCCTCCCAAATCATCATCATCATCATCATCATCATCATCATCAGCAACAGTAACAGCAGCAGCTGTATGCTTGGACTGCAGTGATAATTCATCTCGCGGGACGTGAAAAAGCGGCTGGCTGACGAGGATAAAGACGCCGCCGACTCGTCGGCGCTGAGAGGTGCTGAAAGACGGTGGTTTGTTCGCCCAGTTTGCCGCCCCCGTGCAAATTATCACCGCCACTCACGTGGGAAGTCTGGCAGTTAAAACGAATAAAATAGACAAAATAATGGTGCAAGGGTCTCTCGGAGGAGTGATCCCACCGCGTCATGTAGGAGGGAGGGAGGGATGATCGGCCCTGAAAGCCTGTCACGCTGATCCATTCCGATTGGCCCAAGACGTGCAGGATGGGGGGCGGGAGGGTCTGAGGTGTCGGGGGGGTGCGTGGTGTTTGACAAAGCTCCGGGTTTGTCCAGCAGTCCGCTCAGAAACACAGACAATCACCCAGCAGGGTCCTTTAAGCTTTCTGTCTTTCTTTCTTTGAAAAGACTCCTCCTGTCCCCCGAGCTGGTTAACAAGCCCTCATGTCAATGTCAGCGCCTGGATATGCGGAGCCCAGGCCGTCAGCGTGGCAGCTCACTGTGGGAAAGGCCGTCTGCAAAGCCAATCAGCCTCAGAAGAAACAGACAGAGCCAGGGGGAAAAACTTTCCTGGCTGCCGCCTCATGGGGTGATTTCTTCTTCTTTCTTTCCCCCCCACTTCAACAATTTAGAGCGATGGGTGGTTTAAAAGAATAGGGGGAAGAGGTGGGGCGAGGGCCGGGGGTGGAACCCTATCTTCCCGCCTCTGAAATATTTGCACTTCGGAGTAAAAAGAACTTCACTTGAATCCATTTTTGGTGACACAGGACTCGGCAGAGAGCGGCGGCAGCTCAGCGGCAAGACACGTTGTCTCTCTTTGACAGCAAAATGACCAGCCGGAGACTCAATGTTTACGCAGCAGCAAGTGGGGGGTCGGGGGAATCTGATGCACCGTCAGCGTCTGGCTGCGGACGACGTCTCTGGGCCAATCAAACAGCCCGGGACGTCGAGGAAGGAAACACCAGGAGCTGCTGCTGCAAAGAGAAACAAGCACTGTTTTACGGCGACGCGCCATGGGAACCATCCTGCAGATGTCTAAATGCACATTACATAAGACTGAGCAGAAATAAACGACACCAGTTCATAATAATACATCGAGACTTACAAAGGCCATATGAAAGAAGGATCTCTGAGGTGTGCTTAGAGGTTTAGTGTGTAAAAAAGTGTATAACCGCAGTACAATAAATGTAATTTGGTTTTCCTATCCTTAGAACTAGGGATACACATACTGATACCAGATACCGACACTGATACCAATATCGGGCATCAGTACTGATACCTGGGTTGAGTACTCCACTCATACTTGTAAAATATGTGCTGATATAATGACACCAATACCGGTTGTATATGTAAGTAAATGACAATCTTTTAAAATTGGTGTTTGTACTGCAGTTAAACATGTGACAGTCGTCCCCATGTTCTAGAAAATCCTGCTGTGACGGCGACGTTGATCTTGAGAAAAGCCAGAGAAACACGACATGGAACAAGATGCTTTAAGAAAATTGGTTAGACTTGGTAACGGCCCTTGGTAACGGACCCCAGGCACCTGAGCACCTGACCGGGAGTCAGCAGTACTGCTGCCCCCGGGCGGCGCTCGCTCTGGACGGAGCAGTTGGGAGGTTCTGATTTATTCATCTGATTCAAATTAGAAAACACCCCGACGTGATGGATGACTTTTCAAGAAGAAGAACAAAAAAGAAAACATTTCATGTGGGGGGGGGAATGTAAAAGGCAAATGCTGCCGTCAGTGAAGATCTACCATGAACACCTTTCATTGCTGTCCTGGAGTCCCAGTGGCCTGACACTGGAGGAATCCATCCATCCATCCATCCATCCATCCATCCATTTGTCCATCCATCCATCCATCCTCTTCCTCCTCCTCCACCTCTGAGATGCAAAGTGACTGTTAAAGGTGTTTTCGCCGCAGGTTCACCCAAGCTGGCCCAAAATTAGACACAATGGCCGAGAGTTCAACTACCCCCATCCCCTAGCCGTGCCCCCTACCCAAAAGAAACATATTAAAACTGATCTAATCTGGCCACAATTCGAAATATGTTCCATCTGCCCCAACATATCTCCAGGAGCAGGTCCAGCAGTTGCACTCTTTGCCTGCAGCTGAGGTAACATGCATGGAGGCAAAGTTGACCAAATTTCTTTTCTTTCATTGTGTTGTTTTCAATTTAAACTGCTGACTGACAGCGAGACTTCAAGCGTACCACTAACTGGCTTGCATCCTGGTGTTGACTCCTGCACAGGAAGTCCTGCTTATTTCAAACACAGACCAGGAGTTGAAGACACTATGACCTCTGACCCGCTTATCCTGACCACAAGGTGCTGGTTGCACCTTGTGGTCACACAAGTACACTGCAGCTTGCACTACTTCTGCTCTCTCTGCTTGTTGACTTTCGGGCTTCACTAGAGAATCCAACGAAGGAAGCCCCCTAAAGGCCAAGCGATTGTCCTCCACCGTCCACGGATCTATTTTTGCGGCCGGCTCTGCTCCCCAACACCCTGGCCTCCTTCTTCCAGCGTAATGGGCCACCCAGGGGTGTTAACTCGGCCCAGAAGTTGAACATCCCCGCCGGGTCATCCGCTCCACCAGGAGACCCCCTACCTCCCTCCTCCCCTCCTGTCAAACTCCCTGAAAGAGATCCGCCAAGAGATCTGCTCTCTCGCATCCACATGAAAGTCTAGTGGGAAAGTAGGCCATAAAACTGCAGGGAGAAGGACTTGGAGGAATCTGCTGCCACAGTTCAGCCAGCGCCCCCTGTCTGTCTACCCCTCTCTCTCTCTCTCTCTCTGTCACACATATGGCTGAGGGAGCTGTTGGACGGCCGGCCACCTCTACAGAGGTGAGGAGTAACAAAGTAGAAATACTTTGTTACATTACTTAAGAATGTTTTTCAGGTACCTGTACTTTCTGAGAGGACTTTTTACTTTTACTGTCTGCATTTGTACACAAATATCTGTACTTTCTAATTCTTACATTGTAAAAAGATGCAGCTTACGTTGTGCTTAAAGAAGGGCTGTCAGTCGATTAAAATTTTTAATTGCAATTAATCGCATGAGTGTCCTGAGTTAACTTGCGATTCATCACAAATTAATTGCTTTTGTTTTTTGTTTTTGTTTTTTTTTACCCTGCTCAGTATGTAATTTTATAAGATATTTATTGTGTTTCTTAAACTCTAGGAAAAACTGGATTGGACAATAGATCCTTTGTGGAAATATTCTATTTTTATTTTTATTGGAACATTCCAAAACAATTACAGACCTAAACTGTGTGTTTATGTGTGTGTGTCACTTGTGGCTCGTGCACAAAATAGACCAGACACCGAAACAATTGCTGCACGGTGTGGGCTGGCCGTGGAAGTGCGTGCCGCTTTGGTCTTGTGTGAATGACACCAGGGCGCCGAAAGGAAGCGTGCTCCGTTCCGCAGCTATTCACAACGCTTTTGCCTCTGGTATGAACCTGGCGTTAATCGTTAAAAGGAGTTTGAGTTAACACATTAGTAACGCATTAACTTTGACAGCCCTAGTTTAAAGGATACAAATTTGTGGAACACATTTAACTCTGCTATTGTGTAGTAGAGGGACATTATTTCAGAGTACCTCAACTTTGGGGTCACTGTTTAGTACATGTATATAGAAAATAACATTTGTTATTAAAAGTGTAAGCATCCAATAATGGCTCACTGGTCATAACTATTACTGATTACAGTTTGGTTGTGCTGCATGTGAAAAAAAAATTGTATTGAGTTCAAATTATCAAGTAATGTTTTGTTTCATCAAAGGCAGAAAAAAAACTACTTTTTTACTCAAGTACATTTCAGAACCTGTACTTTCCTACTTTTACTTGAGTACAGGAGTTGAATCTTTTTTTTGACACAAGTATCTGTACTTTTACCTCAGTACAGAATGTGAATGAATCTGCCACCTCTGCGCCTCTCGGGTGGCTCTGTGGGGGGGACTGGGTGGTGGTCAGGTGGTGGTGGTCAGGGGAACTACACTACAGCAGTCCAGGCCAGAGTGTGGCCGCTAATAGTCGTCATCGTCACTCCGCCCAGGAAAAATAAAGCTGGGCGTTACGAGCGGCGGACGGTTGAACAGAGTTTTGTGGGAGGTGGAAAAGGAAGCCCCCCGACAGCTGCTCCCCTCATTGCGTCCGCAGGAAGCAGCTTGTCCTTCCCTCCGTCTCCCTCCCTCCCTCTCTTTCCTCTCCGGCCATCCTTCTCCGTGCTTGGCGTCGTCAGAGCGGATCAAGCCCACCCCGCCCCCGGGGATTCTGGACCTGCCAAGCTTCCAGATCGGCGCAGAAATCGATGTTCAAGACCAAGCTGAGGGGTGTTGGTGGGTTGGGGGCGGGTCACATTTGGCGATGCGGGAGTCAGGGTTGGATCCCCCAGGAAGCCCGGGCGAGTGCTCCCTGGTGCACCGCCTGCATCTCGTATCATCATCACTGGCTGGGCTATGAGACCCCCAGGGCTGCATCAGGGATAATTACGCCCCCCCCCCCCCCTTCCCCCCAGATTGCAGCGGCGGCGCCACAGCAGCATTTCCCAGAACAGTTCTTTGAGCTTCCAGTCGAGCGCCTTGATTGTTTGAAGAAGGATGAGTCCTCCATTTTCAGATTGTCATCGTCAAAGTCACCTGGATTTGTGCAGAAGCAGCACTTCCTCTTATCTCTCAGACTGTGAATCGCTGCTGCGCTTCCCCAGAAGTGGGAAATCTCTTGTGTGCGGGAGGCGGACGTAGTGGAATGCTGAGGCTTGCAGACTCATTTTAATGGCTCGTCACTCCCTCCGCCGAGCGCCCGATGCCATTGGTCACTTGTCGCGAGCAGGAGGCTCCTGACTCAGCCGGGTGACGTAGCAGGTGGCTCCTTGAACTATTTCCCAGATGTTTCCCGTGGTGCCACCTTCTCTGACGTGGTTTACCGGACTTGGATGCCGTGTTCCCGTAGGCTGAGCTTATGAGGGACTGGACTGGCCAGCAGGGCCTCTGCCTCTGTCAGCCTCTGCCAGGCAGTGGACCTTCATGTCCCAGAGCTCCAGCTCAAAGTCCACTGGAGGAACAAACTGTTGAACCTGTCAGACTTGATTCAAGTGCAGGTTTGTTGCAGGAGTGAGTCGTTGCGAGGCTTTTCTGACCTCCTATATGAAGGCGTGCTACTTGGCTCAGTGCGTGTGCACGTGTGACCTCGAAACATCTCGTAAGTGTTGTACTTGTCGCAAGCTTTGGGAGAAACTGACCCAGGACTGAAATGAAAATGAGAAATGGAACTGAATGTTAACAGTGAGAGTTGTCCTTCACTGTGAAATTCAATCAAACATCGCACCATTAGCTTCGTCCTGGGATTGGTTAATCATATTTGTTCTGTTTTGTTGCATTTGATTGAACTATCATGGAAATGCTTTGTAATTCCATTTATTAACATTATTATTCTTGACAATTTTTTATTTTTTTTTGCGAGAGTTGAAAAAGTTTCCTGGCTCTTCTCGAACTTCTAAAAAGACCTGCCAAACCTTTTTTTTAAAGAGGTCACACTTTTCAGATGTGGTGGAAGCAGAAGCATTTTGACCTCCAGGAACTCCGCCATTCACCACTGTGGAGCTTTCATCCGAGTGGAAGGCGTGACCTCTTCGTGACCAGATCAGATCAGATCCACCGGCCCACACACTCGTCCACGTTGGGAACCCACTGATAGCTCATGCTCCGTTCGGTTTGGTGGATGGAAAACCTCCATATAGACCTGTGAGAACGTCGCCTTATCTCTGCCTTAAGGAAGTTAGAACTTTCTTCGCCTAAAAACACGCCCCTGACTTCCTCCAGGGCCCCTCAGCGAGAGTGACTCAGCTGGCCATCTGCTGGTCATGCTGGAGGGTGGTTGTTGTTCTGGGGAGCGGCTGGTGGAGCGTGAAAGGCTTTGCAGATGTTTGGCTGGTCAGGTGGAGTTCCCACCACTGACCTCCATCACTCTCAGCACGGCTGTGACCTGCTGAAGAGGGGCCGCGGGGTCGTACGTCAGCTGCTGCTACCGGGAAGCTTGGCTTTTACAGAGGGGCTGTTTTTTTAACAAGAAGTGAGTGAGGCCAGCAAGCTGGTCACAATGGCCGGAGCAGCCGGCAGGAAGTGCGCGCGCCGCACCGTGACTGTGCAGAAAAATCCGCTCGGCTGATTGAGAAACGCTTCAATTTCAATGGGGACAGGGGAAGTCATTGAGAGCTGCAGCCCTCTGAGATTAAAGCCAGAGTCGATCTTTCATAAGGAAATTGCAGTCGTCCGCTTGATAAGCTTACCTCGCTCCATATATGCCCTCCCCTGTTTTTTTTTTTTAAAGGTATTGTTGCTCGGATGACATTGACTTGGATTGCTCGGACTTCAAAGTAGAAGTTGGAGGTCCTGCGAGTTTCTGCCGCAGACTTCAGAGCCCTAAAGCTTAGTCGGAGGGAAAGACGATCCATTTGATGTGGGAGATTTGGTTAGTTGAGGAAATTAACCTGCTCCGGGAGCTCCCCTTGATCTGCTGCTTCCACTTTAGCCTGTAATGAGCCGCCGCAAAATGAGAATTCTTTGCCGGAGCGCCGAGGCGGGGTCGGGGGTTCTGGAGATCGAGCCGCCAACCCTAGCTAGCATTAGCATTAGCCGCATACGCCGAGCCGGCGGCGTCCGTTAAACACACATGGTCTGGAGATGGCGAGACAAAGAGTCCCGAGGGAATGAAGCATGTCCAAGGGCCTCCGGGAAAAACACAGTTTTTGAGGGGAGCCGTATCCGTGCACGTGCCCTCTTGGACTTTGGTGGATGCCAAGGTCACGACCTCATCGCGCCTGAAAGTGAGGATGACGGAAGGGGAGACGGTTGGCGGGGTTCATGGTCAGGGGGTCAGCACCCCAAGGGTGAGAAAGTCAAAGCAGCCCGTGTTGGCCGTGGCAGCGTGAAGGTCGGGCCAGCTGCAACACCTTTGCCTAAGAAAAGTATTCACATTCTGTACTGAAGTGAAAGTACAGACACTTGTGTAAAAAAAATACTCTGGTCACAAGTACTGATTCAACTCCTTTACTCAGGTAAAAGTAATATAGTACATTCATAGATCCTTTTGTAAAAATGAAAAAGGTGTGACAGAATAATCTGGACTGAACTGACCAGAGGTCAGGGGCATTCGACTGCCTGGGTTCACTGGCAACATGGGTCTTCTGGGCTCCATCCATTGATGGAGCTCCAGATGTGTGTGGTATTGTGATGGGTCGGGGCTGAATCAACCAAGCGATTATCTTCCAGAGAGAGAGAGAGAGAGAGAGAAAGAAAGAGAGAGAGAGAGAGAGAGAGAGCTGAATATGACAGACGTGGAGAAGGTTGCTGCTCTCCTCTCCCTTTAATGACTAAACAGTCTGACTGTGACTGCAGGTAGCGCGGGTCGCTGGGTTCGTGGAGCGGAGGCGAGCAGGAGCAGCGTGACAAGCAAGGTATCGGACCTTCGGAGGTGGCACGAGCCACCGGTGGGACCAACTCGCTGGCGTCCCCAGTGGTGGAGCAGAGGGAGGGAGGGGAGGAGTGGGGAGAGCTCCGGCTGGGCCGCGGAGGAAACGCTGAAGTGGAGTTTCTCACTCGGCTAATTTAAGGAGCCCTGTTGTTTTAACACCGTTCCAAGGCTCCCCCGGCTGCTGCTGCTGGGTTGGAAGGTGAAAAGGAAGGGGTGGTGGTGGTGGGGTGGAGGTGGGGGTGTCGGGGTGGTGAAGAAGCAGACAGACAGATTCTTAACCCACTGCGCTTGGGATACCAGTCTGCATTCCTACTGCGGCCCGACCACAGGGGGAGCCCCGCCGTGGGCCGAGGATGAGGACCACTCTCCTGTTGCACCGTGTGTGCGTGTGTGCGTTCCACTGCATTTCCCCCAGGTTGACGTTAGCGCTAAGCTGAGGTAGATGTGCCTCTGCCTGCTCTCTGATACCTTGACAGAAAAGAGTCAGATTTCAAACAAATGAGCAAACAAGCACAAAAAAAAAAAAACAGCTCGGTGCAGGATGGCCTGGTTTCACTTCACACAATCTGCCTGAGTGTTTTGCTCTGCATTTCACCCATGTGCGGCCGCGGCGTGACTCATATGTGGGCGTTGACACGTCTCAGGGGCAGATTTACATGTGATTCTGCTGAGGATTTAGAACCACAATTGAGTTCCTTGAAGGATGAATCACTCCTCTGTCGTGATGACACACTTCACAACTCTTCTGCTTGGACACCCACGCTCACCTGGCCGGTCCTTGGTGTGCCATTAGCACAGGCGCGCTAGCGCTACTCCGCTACATTATCGATATTTCGCAATCGATAATCGCTCAATTATCGGCCCGCCTTTGCCCGCCTCAGCTACCTCAGCCACTTTTTCGACAAATTTTTTTTTTTCCTAAATGCTAACTCTCAGGACGTCGCTCTGCTAAAAGTGAGAAAAAGAATCACTTTCGGTCAGGGGAAGTCAAAAAAAAGGTTTTGACAGCTTTTTTTCTCAACCCCGAACAGACTTTTTCAGCCAACTGAAATGCACTTTTTTGCCTCACACAACTGCAACCAACAGACGGCAAACAGGGCGACCGAGTTGAGCTGGCCAGCGAGCCTCAAACAGGCCGATAGACTGAGAGAGGCAGGTAAATGATCAAACAGGAGCTGCTGCTGCTGCTGCTGCTGCTGCTGCTGCTGCTGCTGAGCTCGTCAGTGGGCTGCCGGCTCTCCCCGGGGGGGATTCAGGGCTCTAAGGTTCCCTGGATGTGTAGGTGCAACAGATCCCCCAAGACCTGGCCAAAGGCCAGAAAGGGGCTAGTTGAGGTTTTTTTCCCCTTCATTATTATTATTATTTTGACACCCACCCCTCCTCCAACGCCAGCCGATTTGTCAGCGGCCTCTTGAGCAACACTCAGGAGGGGCGGGCGCCTCCGTCACGCTGTAAAGTCATCAGGCCGGTGGGCGAGAGCTGCAGGGCTCTGCCGAGCGGCTCCCCGTGTCTGACTCGCTTCCACCAGCTCGTTATGACTCTAGCAGCCACATCCCAACCCACTCACAGCAACGGGGAGGGGAGGGGTGGTGTTGGTGGTGCTGGGGGTGGAGGGGGTCGGGAGACTGAAGGTTTAAAGAGACAAATGTCCAGAGAGGCGACAAATGTGAGTTTGTGATGAGGGTTGAAGACCTGCTCTCATTAATCTGTTTCCCTGCAGATTAGAGAAGTCTTCACGGGTCCAATTTGAAGGACCTGGAACCGAATGGCTCCAAGAAAGAAATTTGTTCCTGGACCCGACTGGCTCCGAGAGATTATCATAGATTTGAGTTCTGAACCGAAATGGTTCCGTGAAATTTGAAAATGGAGCTGACTGGCTTCGAGCCATTATTATAGATACAAGTTCCGGCCCCGAATAGAACCATGACATACCAGCCCTGTACCCTGAAAAACCCTAAAACAAACTAAATTTGTATTGTAAGATGGAACACGCATAATGTCTTTTTTTGGTTTATTTTTGTTATTCTCAAAAACAAACGTGGGTACCTGGTGCTGCCGCTACAGGAGGAAGCTTGCGTTCCGAAGATGACTTACTGCGTTACGTGACATTTCTCGTTAAACATGCTACAAAAACCGGACAAGTGCATGTACTACCAGGCAGTGGTGAGGGCAACATGCCAAATCGCTTTCTGGTTTTAACATTTGCTGTAGCTAGGACCAGGTACTGTTCCCCTCCTGGCACTCTCAGTCACGCAGTTTTCTTTTCAAGTCTTTGAACGGTTCAGGCTATCTTTCTCTCTTTGTTGTCAGCTGAATGTTGGCTACAGCTAGTGCGTTCACTTCCTTTACTAAAGTCATGTGATGCAAGTCACGCAGGCAGCTCGCGGCCTCGCATCGGGTGGAGGAAGGGAAATGGGAGGGCTGAGGTGATTGACAGCTGTGAGCGCCAAACCCCGGGTCCTCTCGGGTCTAATAGCACCCGATAGTACTACTGTCAGAGCTCCGAGTTCCGAGAGAAATTCTGACATTTCTGACCCGGACCCGGGCTCAGTTCTTGTGAAAGGAGCAAGATCCGAACCGTGTTGGGTATAGGAACGTCCGATTCTACCCGGCTCCGTACTAACTGCTTTAGAATTGACCGGAGAACCGAATCGGGTCGGGTCGGACCTCTGTTTTTCGGGGCGTCTGGTTTTTCCGAAGACCTCTGCTGCAGATTATAAAGGACCTCCCTCAGGAGAAAAGTTGTTCATCTTAGCGGGACTTCACAACGTTTTTTGGCCAGTGGAGCAGGAGCTTTAGTGTAAATTGTCCAGAAGCCTCCACTGCCCCCATCCCCTCCATCCCCCGACCCCTGAGTGTGAAACCAAAAACATTGTACAATGGAACAATTCCCCGTACTGCGGTGGCCAACGCGTTGCCAGCTAATGGCCCTCAATAAAAAAAAAGTGTTGTATGCATCCAGGCTTTATATTATATTGCCTGTCGGCTATCAAGCGCTAAAATGCAACAATAAAGGCTTGTTGCACGGAACCAACCGGCTTGGCCGCAGCCACGAATACTGTTTTACTGGGCGAATGAAACATGTTTATCAGCTGCTGGGCGGCTCTGGAGGCGACTGCGGTGCTGCGGCTGCTAAACACAGTGTGACTGTTGCTGAGGAGCCAAACTAGTTTCAACTTTTATGTTTTCTGCACTTTGATTCATTTTTTTTGACAGTCTATCGCACGTCAATGAAATGTGTAGCCATTAGCACAGGCGCACTAGCACGTTGATATGTTCTATGCGCTACTCTGCTACATTATCGATATCACGCAATCGATAATCGCTCAATTATCGGAATCGCATTAAGGAAGTGGAAGGCCCTCCTTGCATACAGTTCGCACAGTTATTATGCATTTAAAATATGAACCATTTTGCATAGACGAGCAGTTTGGTGCGCATGGTTGGACGCTACAGCTTGCCTAGCTTTGCATAGTGAAGTACCACCTCGTACCTGCCCTCTGAAAAAACCCTCATCCTGTGTTCGTGCCTTCAATTATCTGCTTCAAATACGACAAAATAGATTTTCATTTTCCAAGGCTAACAATGCCACTGCAGGCCTGGGCGTTGTGCACTCCTTACAGATATGCGGCGACGTGGATCGGCAGTGTCCTTTGCCACGGCCCCGACCTGACAGGCCACTGAAGTTCGGCCTTCAGACAAACAACGACAACAACAATGTAGCAGTCAGGGTTGGGCTCGGCATCGCATCAGACAAAATAACAAAGCCGCATTCAGCATGGCTGTATTTTTCTATTCCAGACAGCAATCAAAGCCGAGGCCTAGCGATAATAAATCCGTATTTATTCTTTTGGAGTGCAATGATAAACTGCACACACACAGCAACTATAAAAAGGGGGGGTGGGAGGGCGGCTGTGAACGAGAAAAAAAAGTGGCGAGCCTCCCGACATGCCGTGCCTTGTAAACCGCGGCTGCAGCGCTGAGAGGTCGTCAGAATGTGCCGCTTGACGCTTTGATGGGCTTTCTCAGCTTGACAGAGGATGTTGTTGCATGTCCACGAGTGTTAAAGTCTTAATTAAAAAGTTAGGTAAGCGGCACTTGAAAGAGTTGCATGAAAACCCAGAAACAAAATGTGTTTTAAAGCAAATCTGAGGCGCTTCGCACACGGACAAAAGTCAGAAAGCTCCAAAAACTGCTTTTGCCTTTGCAGATTTGTGGACTTTCAATCTTTGTAATAAAAGTTTGCCAAAAAAACTTGTCCTTGTGATCTCTGCCTTATCAACAGGGGGCAGTGTGGCTGCATCCTTGAGTCCTGGGCCCGGGCGTCTGCAGTTGCTCTCACATTACAGGCTCGGCTGAGCTTCTTTGCCCTCGTCGACAGCAGGCCCCGCGGCTGTTTATGCCAAGAAATGCCAGAAGTTTAGCAACCAACATCCAGACTGCAGCGCGCACACTTGAAAATATCCGCCACGGTCGAAAATCCTCACTTAAGCTAAACACGCATCTGAGCCAGGGAACGTTTTTTTTTGGACGCAGCCACTGTTAAGATGACACTTTTAGTAGTTGAACGTGGAGCCATTTGGCCTTCTTTGACTGTGTGTCATCTTTTTTTGTGGATCAGGCGCTAGAATTAAAAAAAAGAAAAAAAAAAGAACATCTTCCTGGAGGGCTGTTTTGTTTTTCGTGTGGCTGACCTGACACATCGCCCCGCCAGGATGGCAAAGCAACAACATGTTTAGCATTTTGGACAGAATCAAAGGCGTTTGTTGGCATTTCACGCTGGAACGTATGCGAGATGGTTTCTGGTTATTATTCTTTGGAAGTGGCTGCAGCTGGGCGGAGGGAAAGGTTGAGGCTGAGCAGCGGTCATAATGTGTCTTTTTGCACTATGTGCAATGTGACATTTTATTATCGCACGCATTATTTCACATTTTTTTTCAAAATCCTTTTCATGTGTATTATGTTCAGTAAGCTTAAAACGAAGAGCCACACAGAAAAATAAGGGTTATGAGTCACATGCGACTCAGTGTCTTCTGCACTGCTTGCGGTTAAAAAGAACATTCAAAAACACCTGCACAGTTGTTAAAAAAAAAAAAAAAAAAATCTATATCATGATTAAATGTGTAATTGCGGTTGATGAGCAGATTTGTTTTTTTGTGCAGTCAGCATATTTGGTTTGTGAGAGTGAGTGCGTCCAGTTCCTCGGCACCTCTTCCCAGAAACAGACAGAGGGGAGGAGGAGGAGGAGTTTTTGGGTGTCTCCGTGTGTGTGTGTGTGTGTGTGTGTGTGTGTGAGCGCGCGCACTAAACCGACACACGGACAATGTCAATGTCATGTTTTGCTGTAACCCCCCTACCTTCCTTCCAACGCAAGATTCTCATTTTCAGAAAGAAAAAAACCTGAATATTTTTATGTCAGTATTTTAGGCTTCCACGAGCGATGCTCATTTTTTGCCCTTCTGTCTTTGTTTATTGCTATGAGCGCACATGAATTCCATTACGTTGATTTAAAAAAAAACAAAACAAACAAACCTGCATGCCCTTTGATGTTACAAATACCGGCGCTGATCCTCCGCTGACTTCAGAATGGTGGTGCACGAGGCAGCTGCTCTCAGTGAGTCACTCGACGTGCGCCTCACGTTCAGGATCTGGCCGAGGTTTTTGGGCAAACTAGCTACGGTGTGAGCTACTGGCTAAGTTCGTTGTGGCCAAACATTGAAGTGATGCCGTCGCATTTCTTCAAGTGACTCTTGCGGAACACCGAACTTCTGTCAGGATGCGTTTTCAGCTGATCAGGTCGTTTTTGTGAGGTGCCTGAATCTAATGGGGGAACATTTGCTCTTCCTGAGGGGACTCCGTAACTTCGCGAGCCGCTGTGAAATTTCGGACTAGCCACTCAGACGCATTTCATAAAAGGTTAAGTGTGTCATATTTAGTTAGAGAGTATGAGAAAAAAACAGCAACATCAATTGGTTACATTTTAGATTGCTGAGCTCTTTCGTTTAACCCCCCCTTTCCCAAGCTCGCCAGTGAACTACGGTGGCCTGCACACATAAACCGGGACACCTCGTCCACTTTATTCATCGTTGGGTTAATAAAAAATAAATACGAAACATGCTGTGTCCACACCAATATGATGGTGCAAGCTGGCAGCTAACTTGGAGAAAGAGCCTTGCTCTATGTATATTCTTGTATATATATGAAAACCGTTCAATGGGTAGGAATACCAAATTACTTTTATTGTGCTTGGGAGGACACACTTTTATTAATGTATTTATGTGCAGTTTATTAAGTTTTTTACTAATGTAAAAATCATAAATGAGGCCGGATTGTACCCACTGGACCTTTAAGCCGAGGGTTATTCCTACATATCGACCCTGGCGGGCTTGTGTGTCTTTTTTCCTGATGTGTGGCCGTTGAACTCGCAGCAAACGCGGACCTGGACGGGGCGCTTGTTCTCGTCAATCAGCTACACGTTGTGTTTTTCGCAAAAACGTTCCTCGGCCAAATACGCCTCGACGTGTCGCCCCGCCATCGCCCCCATGTGGTCGGAGGGGAATCAGCGGACCAGTCAGTCAGACAGCCAGCTCGCCGCCGTCCCTCTCTCCAAATAGGGAGGATTTTCGTTATGTAACACTGGCCGCAGCGGAAAATCCATCGGTCCCCGTCGCTAATCCTCCCCGCAGTGGGCCTGTAAGCCCCTCCACTCCCGAGGAGAGCAGCCAGCCAGGGGTTGTCATTAGGATGAAAGGCCGCCCGCGTCTCACCTGGTTAGACAGCTGTCTGTTGGGACGGAGGGAAGACATGATTACAGAGCGGACGCAGCAAGGGCCAACACGCTTTTGGAGCCAAACTGGAGATGAGAAGCCAGAGTCGCGCTGGTTTGTTGTTTTTGTCTTGCTGATGCCGTCGCTTTTTTTCAGATGTTACCTGCGGCTGCTCGCGTGCCACTTTGGACCCCGACGCCTGGAGCGTTTCATCCCAACCGGAGGTGGGCCCGCTCCTGCTCCTGGCCTGGCCGGGGCTGCAGTCGAATCTCCAGCAACAGGCCTGACGCCCCCCCGCCCGGTGTGTGATTTGTGATCCTTCCTGCCAGCAGCGGTGCGCTGCAGCAGACGGCCGAGTTCAAAGTCAGTTCAGTCAGTCAGGCTGCATTCTACATTGGAGGTCCTGTTTCTTTTGAGAACAACTTTTGATAGCATCCCCAGTGAAAACCCAAAGGAGAAGCTGAGTGAGTTGTCAGCTGTGCAGTGCGGCGACTCAAAGGTTGACCGCGTCCAATCAGAGATCGAGAGCAGCAGCAATATTAGAAGTCCGTCCGGCCAGAAAGACCAACAACAAGGTGAGCGTTTGAGTGCTGGCCGTAGCCAATAGTCCAAGCTCCCCACCACAAAGAGCACTGTCCTCAAGTCAGGGGCATTAGGGGAGGAGTAGAGGGGTGTTGGGGGGCTCCTTTGGCGCTCTTACCTCTGTTGACGTGGGGAGCTGATCTTGAGAAGGGTCCCTGTGGCCTCGGGGGGGAAAACCCTTTTGACGTCAAAGTGCGTTCCAAGCCCACAAGATAGAGTGTTTTCATATGAACGGGCCGGGTTAGAGTTACAGTAAAGAAGGGGAAATTACAACCACAGGGCTAAGAGGAGAGAGGAGCTTCAGCTCCCCCAACCCTCCCCCATCAGATCACATCTCATTGCCTGCACATGCTTAGCATCTTTTCAGGAGTTAACGTTTTTTTTTTTTAATTCCCTGACCACCTGCACACATTGACTTCGCTAAGTCTGTTTTGTTTTTTTTTTCGGTTCCAAGACATCCTCTGCAACCTAGCTACACTTTCGAAGCTAAAGCTTTGTTTTTTTCCCTCCAGAGGGCAGCGCGAAAACATTTTCTTTTTCTATTTAGCATACTGAAGTGCTTTTTGGCTTTAATGCTTTTTGACTGGCTCACCCAGGCCCCGCTTCCTTTTCCTTCTCCTGCTCCACTCCTGCAGGTGGCGACGCACCGAAGGTGCTTCGTACAAGTGGTGACAACTCCAGCTGTTTTATTATTTTTTTTGTTGTTTTTGTTTTTTTTCCCCCATTTCCGCGAGACGTGGCTGCGGGTGCATCTGAGGGGTCTGGTGCGTCGGCGGAGGGGTGTGAAGCGGCGGCCAGCTGTTCGCCTCCCCTTCCTGTGCTAAAAAAGCACAAAACAAAACACATGTGAACGCCAACGTCCAACCTATGTGCACCCGTTTTTTTTTTTTTTTTGCGCGCCTGCCACATGCACACACCGGATTAACGCACGGTGTTTGTGCCCACTTACGACTTCCGCGGCCCCAATCTTTGATTACAGCTGAGGCGGCCGCAAATGGAGGGTTGTGTGCGCTAGTGGGCCCACGGAATATGGTGTTTAAGCTGCAGCCCCCGAGTAAAAGACGAGGTTCAAGCTCGCATAATGACGGGCCAGGGCTGATGCGGATCATCACTTTCTTCACCGTAAACCCCGGCAGCTCCTCTTTTCTGCCTCGCGACGCCGGTGCCTTGATGTGCGCCGGCCATAAAAAGCGCTGGGGTTCAATCAGCGGGGGGTTCGTGAAGGAAGCGACTGACTGACAGCTCTGTGATAAGCAGCCGCTCGAGCTGTAAACGTCCGTGACGTCTGTTAGCTTGGTTCAGCGCCGAGTCTCGAAGCGATAAGGAAGAACTTCTCTGGACCTGCGAGTCCCTGCAGCTGCTGCGCGTCGAGGTCTTTCCTGCCAGCGCCGCCTGCTCTCCCGTCGCTGACTGGGGTTTTCCACTCTGGCACACGTGCGGGTGCAAGAAGGGATGTTTTCTTAGGCCGCAAACATTGTGGGCCAGTGGGCCTGTGGCGTGTTTTGGCTGGATTTTCACGACATGCTTCACACGACTGCCCTCCCCCACACCCTTTTCTTTCCAGGATCAGATCTGTGACACAGATCTGTAGGCAGCAGAAAGAAAGGAGCATGGATTTGGATGCCTAGATAGAAACGGGGCCTCCCTCATATGTGCAAGACATCAGATGGGGCCGCTTCAAAAAGCTTTAAAGTCAGAACTGGCCGTAAGTTCCGTCTTTCTCCGCTGCCTGTTCGAGAAGGCCTCCCTCACATTTGTTTGAAAGCTGAGAGGAAACAGTTAAGCGGAGGCCCGTGCCTTTGCGTGCTTGTCTTGCTCATTACCAAACAGCGTTTTGGAACACGCGTGGGTTTGAGTCCACCAGATGAAGTGGTCGAGTGACGGAAACAAGCTGCCCGGCTTCTTCTCCCTGTCTTGTGGGAGGATTTCGTGAACTCCAGCACCCCAGGAATGGCAGGCTGATAATCACAGGGCTGAATTCCCCAAAGCCTCTCTCGGGACTTGATCACATCCAGAGCTCCCGGATTGGTGCACGTGCAACACATCCATAGGGGTCTTTAGCCGGGACCTCTCATCATCCACTGATCCCGCGTCTGGTTCAGTCGGACCCAGAGTTTGACCTACAGAGGGACTACGTGGCCATCTGTGAAAACCTTCGAAAAATGAACCCTGGATCGTACCCAACGTTCACCCACTTGCTCCCTGCTCGCCCGCTCCATTTCACCTCGTTCGAGGGTTGTGTGGGCCGCAGTTTGCTTTGGAACACTTCGCTAGGAATGTCTGCGCACATGTGGTGCGCATAGCAGTGAATTGTAGAGATTGTTGCCGAGTCAAAACGCGGCATTCTGGTCGAAAAGCGGATGCGAGGGCAAAAGAACGGAGCTCATTTACACCAAGAGTTCAACTTCATTGTTCGGAAGTCTGCAGTCTGTGTGCGTGCACGTGTGGAGGGGTTGTGGGGCGGGAGGGGGTTGGTAATGGCATAAAGGTGAGTGCGGTCCAAAGTAAACACACCTTTTTACAATAGAAGCTCTTACCGGCACGAGCTGGCGGGGGAAACTGCTGGTGCAGCCCAAGCTCAGGAAGTTCTTCTCGTGTGTCACGGGGGGTTAATTGTGTTTAGGTGTTATCTTAGAAACAAGACCCACCTTGTAAGGCCCTTCAACGCAATCCCTCCTCCACCACCCAACACCACCTCCCCCGAAACTCTTACGGGCCGCAGCCTCCACACCTGGACAAACACAACAATATGGAACTGCGAAGCTCGACCTGATACGTACCAGGTGTCCGTTTACCGACTGCAGCCCTGACCGCGATCCTCGCCAAAAAGTCGTTCCGTGGCGTCGCGCTCCAAGGCCGTGCGGCGCAGTCCAATGAGTGCAAAAACGCCTCCTGTTTATTTTCTAAACGTGCTTTCGAAAATGAGTCTCTCTCTCTCTCTATCTCTCTCTCTCTCTCTTTCATATCCCGGCCCCGTCATTCTTTCTTTGCTGCCTTGCGGCAGGCCTCCCGGATGGAGCGTGCTCCGGGAATGTAATGACGGCCTCCGTGTGTGGCTGGTGAAGATTGGGGGGTGTTGGTGGTGGGGACGTGAACGGCTGGGGGGAAATTGCTGCTCTTGCACCTTGCATTCTTGGGCCGGGCCGTTGGGTGGTGGGGGGAATGGGAGGTGGAGGCATGTTTGGCCGGTTCTCTGCTTTGTGGCTTTCAAGGCATCGGGGAGGGAATCCAGTCGGCCGTACATTCCGAGAAGAGGGGAAGTCGGCATTCAAAGTCGAAATCTGCAAGGTTTTTTTTGGTCCGATGGCAGAAATTGGAATTCTGGGAAAGTGGAGTTATTACGATAACCCTTTAAGCAGACCGTTGATTCTTTGAGCCATTGTGCAAACAACAGTCTTTTTTTTTTTTTTTTTTTATCCCTGGGGGGGAAGCTCGCAGATTCCATATTATGCAAAATCAAATTTTGCCAAAGTTGTATAGCAATAACGTGTCTCTATCCGGTCAGAGGAGTCCAAGGAGAATGATGGAAGTGCATCCTTTACTTCTCATACCTGCTTGAGTGCACGGATGTGAAGGTCTTCACGTTTCCTTCTCCTCTTTCTGATTCCACATGAGACGTCCTCGCCAATTTGCTGAGGCGTTCTTTGCGGCCGCAAATATCGAAAAAAAGGTCATCCTCCTGCGTCGCCAGAGAGATTCAAGGCGTCATTCTCAGGTCATCATCCTCCAGCTCGGTGGAAAGACCTCTCCTTCGCCAAGATTAAGTATGCGGCTTGAACCGGCATAAGGGGGGGATGTGCTGAGTGCGCTCCGACAGGCCCGATCTGCGAGCCAGTGGCTGTGCGTTAGCCGTCGCGTCTTCCAGATTGCGTGACGGCAGCGAAATGTACGGGGCAAGCGAAAAAAAAAGGACACCGCAAACACAAAAAAACAAACTCTGGAGCAGAGACGGGGAATGAATCATAGGGATGTGCGCGGTGGAAAAGCCTTTTCTCTAAAACAAAAGCAAAACAAGCTTCCCGTCCAAATCAAGCACGCGCTATTCCAGCGACTATCTGGGTGATTTATTCGCGTCCCACTTGAACGTGCGGTAATTGTGTCTAGCTTGGCTGGGGGCCTTCAGCCATATCCTTTGTCTCCATCGCGCATAAAAGTGATTTAGAAGACGGGCGGCTCACGTCACGTCCAGACGGGGGCGACGCCGAGGATCCAGTCCGCCGCTCGTACATCATTCTTCGAGGGACAATTACATAACTCTGTTTGGAAAAAATAACCCAGAAAAAAAAACAGTCTTACGCCGGGGGCCAGGTGTTCCACCAGGGGACAGCACGGAAGGGGGGGAAAGAGGCGGCCGGACCCGAACTCATCCCACGCCGCAAAACACGTGACGTACACACACGCACATAAACTTCGCACATGGTCTTCAGGACATCTGACAAGCACACAAAATGACAGTGCGGACCGACTGAACGGTTGAGCCCTCTGTCTCTGAGGCCGACCCCATTCATAACGGCCTTTAAAGCAGACAGCTTGATGCTCGCGCTCACGCCCCCTTTTCTCGCACCGCCGCTGACCCAGGCGAGCACGTGGTCGCGTGTTTTTTCGTACCGCCGTCAGCCGGTGATTTTTCGTACTCTAATTCACGAAAGTTGTTTTCGCGGGCCTGCAAGCCTTCGTCAGACTCTCTCCTGACTGTTTGCCTTACCTCCCTTACGTGGGTAATTGATTGACATGATTTACAAAGCAATTATTTAGGCATGCGTCCCCCGGGAATCGCCGTGTTTTGATGGCTGGACATGTGGAGCCTGCGTCAGTAGGATTGGGGTGGGCGGCAGAGGGGTGGGTCGCTCATCCACGCTGTTCCCTAATGTGAATGCCGTATCCTTGGTGTTTTTTCCTGGGGACTGGGACCCTTTGCACATTCTGGCGCTATGCTAGGACACATTTTACCGTCCTCCCCTCCAAGATACCTTACGTAATTTGAGGCATGAGTCAACTCGGCGCTCCAACACCTATCCGTCATGCTGATGAGGCAAATCCCTGTGTTTTTCAAGTGTTCTTTTGGGTGAAATGACCGACGAAATGCAACAAGAGTCGCTGATTATCGCAATGCATTCCTTCTTGGACAGCATCGCCCATTTAGAAGACAAACGGTAGAGAGGACAATATGCTGGGAGATTGAGGCCAAAATTCACATGGCCCTCGACTGACACGCCGGGGTCACTCGGCTCCTTGCGGTATGTGTGAAAGTAATAAACTCAAACTGAGAGCAACTGTGACTGGGAGTCGCTGCTCCTTGATTTACAGAACCAGTGTTGCGCTAAGGCCTCAGCTGGCTTAAATCTTGGCCTAAGTGCTGAAAAGCTGAATAAACATCCTTCAGCGCGGCACATGAGAGATTTCACTGATAAAATAAGGGGGTGTCCGAGACAAAAGCAAAAGAAAACACTGGTATTTAAAGCCGTATTAGCTTAAAAGTCTGTATCGTGCAAATGTCAGTGGTATAAATGTGTGGTAACAATAGTGTGCCCCTAACCTGTCAGTGAACCCCCCCCCCACCCCAGAGAAATGGAAGGGTAGGGTCCACCAGTTTGGTTGTTTGCCTGGCTCCCAAAAAGTTTTTTTTTACCCAAAAAGATTTGCTAGAACTCTGGGAATCAGCCCTCTGTGATGTCACAGAAAGTATTGACACCAGCCGGGAAAAGTGCTCCTCTTCATTCAAACACAATTGGTTTGCGTGTTTTCCTAGAGATCAACTCAAATTGTACAGATTGATATTTGTCTTGGTCCCAGATTAATCTACAACCAACCTGGGACCAAGCTCCGCCATGGTCCCTGGATGCAACCGCAGGGGTCAAGACGTCTCAGGTTGTGTATGTTTGCAGACATATGCAGATTTAGCACCAGTTACGTAACTGCAGTTGCAGCCGGGGCCCGAGGCGTCGTCCGCTTCAGGACGAGGACGAGCAGGAAGGAATTTCAGGCACGTGGGCGAAGCTCGGCAGACACTAGGGGGAAAAGGGACGCGGCGGCTTCAAGTGTGTGAAGTTGAGCCAAGCGGCCGCCTCACGTTCGCCCTCGTGTCCATTTCGGGGGTTTTTTGCACGCCTGCGCAGATTTCAACAGCGTGACACCTGCCGCCGTCTGTACGGTCAGCGGACACGGCCCCGGCAATGCAAACATGACGCAACGCTCGTCCGTGCCCAATTCGGTTCCCTTGATCAAAAAAAAGAACCATTGCGTAAGAGGTCAGCCAGCGGGGGGAAGCCATCCATCAACAGCAGTCACCAGAGTCAAAGGTCAGGCTTTTTTGCCACCCCTGCACACCGCAGCTCTTTGAGCGCTTGATCAGCTCAATCTTTTACCCTCATTTATTCAAAAAACCTTGTGTCTGATCATTTACGCCACGACTTAAAGTCCTTGCTGAATGCCTCGAAAGATCCGGGTTGTTTTTAAATGGGGGCAATGAGGCAGACAGAGCTCTGTGTAGCCTTCTTGAATTACTGATTCCAACAACTTCTTGATCAATGTCAACACTTCTGTACGAAGAATGGAATTAGAAAATGACCCAAAACTTCATTTTCATGGGGAAAAAAAATCCTGCAGGCACAGAAGAGGAGGAATGTTGTCCAAAAATAAACTACTGGCGGATGGTCATGGAAATTTCCAGCACTATATTTTGATGTTTGAGTAATAAAAACCCCAACACGTTGACCTGGATGTAGAGCATCGAGTTAACCCCAATCGGTGCCGTCTTGAATGATTCAGAAGCTTCAGGAGGTTTTAATTTTTTTTACAGTTTGTCCCAGATATACACGGCCGTGGCAGGGCGAAGGCCAGCCCATCACGTAGATTTTCCTTTCAACGTTGGGCAAATGTTTTGGGGGTTTGGGTGGCGGGAGGGATTGTTGCCAAGGCCAAAAAAATCTCCTGTCAGTCTGAACAATGACTTGTAAAGTCGGCTCCCGGTCGTCATTCAAGGAGATTATTACCTTAATGACGTGGGTGCTTAGCCAGGGAAATGTCACCCGGCTTTTAAGACCCACATTTTTTTTCTGTGTGTGACTCAAACCCAGCTTTGCAATGAGCAGCCCTCCAATAGCCCCGCCAGCTACGTCACAAGTGCGTGCGCCAGCGGTGATGCTAACCACCCCGCTGGGACTCCCCGGCAGCGAGAAGCAAACAACAATAACCCGGGGTAATCAGTCGAGACCAGTTCCTGAATTAATAAAGCTGACCTACTATCCGCTTTTATTCCGTGTGCGTGTTTGCGGGCTGCTGCGTAATAGAGTAGTAAGCCTTTATGCGCGAGTGTCCGCTCCAGGATGTGGCTGCCAGCTGTTTATGAGACTATTTCCCAGGGAAACGTAAGAAAATTTAACCCCAGAGTCAAGTATACTCTCAGCTCTTTGGAGACGCACGTTGGCGCATGAAGTGGATTAAAAGAGTTTATTTTGTTTTACAGAAGTGCTCTTAAAGGTTGATTTTTATGTTTGTAAAAGCTATCGTACAATCACAATACAATAGAAAGTAAATTGGTTTTCCTGCACATAGAGCGGTTCCTATTTATGTATATATATATATATATATATATATATATATATATATATATATATATATATATATATATATATGTACATATACATATGTATATAACAAAGGGTCTTGCTCCCAGTTACCACTCAGGGTGACCACTCGTGTCGTCATATAAACCAACAAGGCACGACAAGGCATCCAGGTTTGGGCGTGCAGGCCACCGTAGTTTACTGGCAAGCTCAGGAGAGGGTTTTATTACAGCATTTTACGCTGCAATGTAAATGTCACCACTTTATGTCACTGTTTCTTCTCAAAATTTCCAAATATTACACACCATGACTTTAATAGAGTTTTTTTTTTCTTTTTACTTTTTTTTTTTACAAAGGAGGTCCTCCAAAAGCAATGATGTGTTGCAGCAGTCAAAGATACTTTGACAATGCCATGGTTGAGAAGAAGAACAGCAATTTCGTGGGAACTGATTTCTACTAAACCATAAGGGGGCACCAAAAAACGGGCCTCGCCGTGCTTCACTTTCAGATCCACATCCACTTTTATTCACAAGGGAATGACTCACCGCCTCAGAACAGCTAAATCCAGTGGCCCCCTTGAGAGACAAAGGGAAGCTTCGAAAGATGACAGCCCTGCCAACTTTCCCCATGACGTAATGCTTCTAATTAAAAATCGCTGCCATGCCTCCTTCCTCAATCACCTCAGCCGCCCCACCGCAACTTCCCTTCTGACACACCGCTGGGAGGTCATTGCACCTGTGCACCGCCCCTCCGTTTCCATGGGAGAGGCCGGTGATTGGGGAAGGCGACCGGGCAGGAACTGGGGAACAGGAAACTGGATTTTTTTTTTTTCTTTTCAGATGAAGCTTGTTAGCATCGCTCTGGCGATCGCGAGGAAACAAAGAAGGAAGTGTCGGCCGGGCTGACTAATGTTGGGCCACAGCGAGTGATTCAGCTCCGCCGTTTGGTAACTGAGGGCACGACGTGACTTCCAGCCATTGTTTCAGGATTTACGGGCGGTGGGCGTGCTCAGAAACACCCTCGGCGTCAGGGAATCTGCGTCAACGGATTGGGAGAAGGGGACGGCCCCGGTGTGCACCTTCAGCCTGTCGTTTAGGTGCATTTGGTTACAACAACTCTACTCTTCACTGAATTAAACCAGTTTGTCAGGTGCAAAAGCCCCAGTGGTGACTCTGCCCTTTAATAAGACAGGTTTGATAGTTGTAGCTGAACTGATATTGCCCGTTGGGAGGAGAAGAGTGCAGGATTTGAAGGCTTGCACTCAAAGACACACAAGAATAATTAAATCATAAAATCTGCCAAGAGTACACAACCCGTTCCCTTGTTTGTTTGGAGCAATTGTGCCCTGAAAGGACTCGTGCAGCCCTCTTCTTGGTGCTTCTGAGTCATCGCCATCATTGAGTCTCACCTGAGGTCCAGCGCTGTCACGTGCATGCCCCGTGTGTGCGCGAAGGAAAGACATTTGCGGCCCCCAAGCCAAGAACCTGCCCGGCGTTCTTCCTTTTCGCAAAGGGAGGAGTGGGTCTCGCTTCTCCCGTGTGTATTTTCTTTTGAGCGCCGGGTCGAAATGAACCTATCCCCTTCAAGAATGTGAAACAAAAGTTCTCCTTTCACGGCCCAGAACCTGAGATAACTGGAGTCATATGGGCCCGGTCTGTTTGCTTTGCAGACGTGTGGAGGCGGGGAAACCAGTGGAAGTGTCAACCACAGTCTGTCTTTGCCGTGACCAACGCGGGCACCTTTCATAAAATAAACACCAGACGTGACGACCGGGGCACTGGGGAAATGAATTTAAGGGTTATTGGGCAAAAGATTGATTATCACACAAAAAAGTGCACTTCAGCATTTCATGCTTATTTGCTAATTACCTTCAAATTGTGTATCTAAGGACAAATTCTGGTTGTATTTTGACACCCTCGTGTCTCTTCGTGACGCACGCACGGGCTGTATTTTTTTCTTCCCATTATGTAACCACAGGTCTGACTGCTGACTTTTTTTTTTTTTTCAAAACCTAAAACCACAGTGAAGATTAGCCCTAATCCCAGCGCAGAATACAATATTTTCGGTGGCCGGGCAATGAATTCCTCTTCATTTGGAGCTTGCAAACATGGCGACGGCCCTTTTCTGCTGTTGAACGGCAATATTGAATAGAATCCTCTGGAGACCTCCTCATTGTTTTGGTTGGTTTAATTTCCTCCAAGACGAAAAACATTACTCAGAATTTCAGAGCAACTCTCTAGTCCACTTCTCAGAACCTTCTAATCCTTCTAATCAGCAAAACTTGCTATTTTCCAAGCTCGGTCATATATTCTAATACTACACAATAAAAAAACGTTCCTCCGAGCTAGTGAGGAATTGCCACTGGAGCAGCGTTTCTCAATGCAGACCATAAACCTCATTTGAAACCTCAACAAGTTAGTGTCACGTAGTAAGACGAGAGCTTCCTGAAATCCCCCTTAATGCCTCACTGTTTCCAGAAAAGCCGCGGAGGATGCACAGCCCGGCCCGCGCATACCTACACACAAGGAGCAATATTAGCTTTGCCGTTATTATTGTCGAGACTGACAGACAAATTAACCTCTGGCTGGGCACGGTGGCGTTGACTTCAGCGCCAACAGACTCACACGAGACGGATGCCGGGAAAGGAAATAGCTTTCCAAACTGAAAGAACTCACGTTTTCTTTCTTGGGTTCAAAATGCCAGAGCTTGGACCATCAACGGGTCGCACAGTCGAAAGAATGCGGAGTTCTTGGACGGAGAGCCGAGGCTGGCAGAGGAGCACCGCTGCTTCTCCAGCGGACACGACTCAAACAACCGAGGAAGCAGATTTAAAGCAGCAAAAATGCTTCATGTTGGGATTACTGTGACTTTTGGTTGCCGGTTTGCCGCCGCTTCGCGCCAAAACAATGGAGCCGTCCGGCCAAACTCCTTCAATTAGTCGCCGCATTCATTCTCCCGCTGCAGCCCCTCTGGATCCTTCTGTCACAACTGGCGGAGGAGGGAAGAAATACGCAGACTCAGCATTCAGGGGGAGGCGGGACATTGACAAGAGGGAGCTTGCACCTTCTCTGAAGGTCTCTTTTTCTTCGCCGCTTGACAAAGCACACATTGCGGGGCACGTATGGGAGGCCCCTTGACAGGAATATGATTTTAAAAGGGGGAGCGGGGGTAGAAGGGTGGGGGAAGGGGGAGCTGATGCACAGACTTACAGGAACAAGGATAGGTCTGTGTAGCCCATTGAATCGGGGGGGGTTAGCGGCTACCGTCTGTGTCCAGGGCCAAACATCAAGTGAGGGGAGGGCACTCACTCGCAGAGCGTCACGTCCACCACCAACACTGCCTCACACTCTACTTATCTCATTATGTGTCCCATTTGTGAGCATGGATCCAAACTTGATGTCTTTCACAAAGCAGAGAACACAGACCAAGATCTGGACAACCGGCCCAGAGAGTCTTTGCAGGGAAAATAACGGCAAGGCAAGGCAAGTTTATTTGTATAGCACATTTTCAGACACACAAAGTAATTCAAAGTGCTTATGCAGAAACAGGAACAAGAAGACAAAATATACAGCACAACACAAGCAGTAAAAGTGATCAGTAAAACAGAAGTTATTGAATAGTAATAACAGAATAATTATCAACAGAAATTACAAAGTTATCAAAACAGTAATGGAACAAGTACAAAGCAACAACAACAAAAAAAAACAGCAGACAGAAAAGTACAGAGGCATAAAGAGGAAAGCGAGAGAGGGAGAGAGAGAGAGAGAAAGACATAGAGAGAGAGAGAGGAAGAGAGAGAGAGAAAGAGTAAGACATAGAGGGAGAGAGAGAGAGAGAGAGAGAGAGTAAGACATAGAGAGAGAGAGAGAGGGAGAAGAGGCTGGCTCAGAGAGATGCCCGGGGACCCAGATTTTGGTTGGTCATCAAAGGGAAGCACCGTCATGGAGGAAACAGAACAGAGGGGACGAGACAAGTCGAGATGAAAGAGGAGAGTCGGGCGTGAAGAGACAAGGAAACAAATGGGGTCAAGGGCATAGCGACGCATGGTCCCAGCTGACTGCCCCCCCTGGCAGAGGGCCGGACTGCAGGCTGGACGCCTCCCTCGGCCTCCTGCTAATGGCTGGAGGCAGGCTGTTTTCTCAGACCCTGGGATCGAAGGCCTGCTGAAGATCGGGCCCGAACTGGCCAGGGTTGGGCGCCAGTGCGGTGGTCTAGGGGTCACACTGGCGAGAGGCGAGCCTGAGGCAGGGTCCCCCAGAGTTCAGGGTCGGGGGAGTGCGACGGAGCTCATCAATGGGCCCGGGGGTCCCAGACACAACAATGCAAACGGGCCCTTGGCCCGTGCTCTGATGGCTTCCGCCTAAAAATAAACTCATTTGCACGCCAGCGCCACGGGGCGAGATGAAACGAGTGGACGGGACGGCCTTTGAAGCTCGGAAGGGTTGGGATTTCCCACGCATCGCCGCGTCACGCTACAATGAGCGCCTCTGTTCGCTGGCCGCCGTCGAGACGGATTCCGAGAGGAACCGACCAATCAGCTAGAACGGCTCAGAGCGCAACCAATACACAAGGACGGCATCCACGTGGACAGTTGGTTCTTCCAAAAAAATAAAAAAAAACCCTTCACCATCAAAGGCCTCGACTGCAATTTTAATGGTACCTGAAAACTGTTTGGCCGGTCACGTTGTCTGTCTACGAGCCTTTGTGGATATTGCGATTATCCTCTCAGGCGCAAAGTGTAAAATGAGACTTGACAATATGATTTAAGAAGCAGAAACCACTCTCATTTTTTGCTGTCTGGCCTTTCTGTAGTCAGTAAACAAACCTCAATCCAGTCGGGCAACAGGTCCACCTCGAGAGTTTCATTGAAGCCAGATGGCCGAGAGGAATCGCTTCACTCGGACATCTTGGCGCTGCTCGTTTCTTCGTTTGCCAAACATGTGACAGAAGATAAAGATAAGAGTGGGGAGAGACAGCCTAAAGAATCAGAGTGAGGTCTGACCCATCACTTGTTATTTTTATTTCCTGCAGTCAGACACAGAAACCTAAATATGTCCGGAAAATGTGGTCGTGATGTTTCCAAAAAAAATTCATCATTTTCTCTTTTCCTCTCTGAACCAGACAGGAATCCGTGGAACGTGCTTTCCACAGGCTCAGGTAGACCAATCTGTTTGACATCTTTAATGACACCCATGTATTATGGGTAAAGAAATAAATAAATTACTGGATGCTCAGAGCAGTTCAGAAATACCCAAACACAATCAATCAATAATAAAGCGTGTGAGACAATTTAGGCCAAACAAACTGTAAAAACAGTTTTCATATAATTCTCTTTATTTTGCAGAGGAGCCCGGTGGGTGAGCGTAGTAAAAAAAAAAAGAATGGAAAAGTTGGACAAACAGAGTGAGTCAGGCGGACCAGAGCCAATTCTCATTACGCCTCGGGCTCCTTCATCTGACGGGGAGGTCTGCACTTTGAGGACAAGCAAGACTGCTTAGGGGAGCAACTTATTACTGTTTACAATGTAAACGCCATAGACTAAAGTATTAGATAGAAGAAACATGCTGTACGTAAACGTGATATACATCTTTGAACTAAATGTTACAAGTGAGGAGAGAAGACTTTGCGAAAACAGAAAAGGTCGTAGCTGATTCCAAGAAGAAGCCAAATCAGCGTCAGAGCGGATGGAGGAAGTAGGTCAGCGCAGAGTGATTCAAAGATTTAAAGATTCAAAAAAATGTTTTTGTCACATGTCACGCTACATGGCAGTGAAATGTTGGCGTGGCAAAAGTGAGGAATATAGAAAGTGTAAAAAGAAAGAGCATTTGAAAAAAGTGACAAGTTTTACAAATATACTAAAATACAGTATTTAAGATTTCTTCAAGTACAGTGTTTGAAGTGTTATACAAAACTATATAATATAATATAAGATAATATTATTAGCTGCAAACAATGAAATGCAAATGATATAATATCAACAATAATAGAAGTAATGATAACTTCAGTGAAATGACAATAATAATTGTAGTTGTGGTAATAATAATAGGGCAATAGTGACATAACATAATAATCAATACAGTATAATTGGTTCGATGATTTTGAAATGTTATGTATGTAATATATAATATTAAAAAAATCTAATCTAGTATATAATATAGTATAATCTAGCAGCTATACGATATATAAATTCACATGATTATGGGTGTGATGGTGCAGTAAAGTGTGAATGTGAGTGTATTGTCCCTGTGCAAGATATTCAGGGATGATTAGATGGCAGAGTTCTGAGCTCTAATGGCTCTGATGGGGGAAGAAGCTTCTCCTCAGCCTCTCTGTTGTCTATGTGAGAACTCTGTGGCACTGCAGGTCTTTACCTGACCGCCGAGTCACTTAAAGTTTATTTCCGGGGTGATGGAGATCTTTGATGATCCTTCTTGCTCTGCCCAGACACCGCTTGGTGCATAAATGCTGATGAACTCATGCCAAAGTGGTCGTCAAACACAGGTGAGGCCCCCATGTGAGAGCGAAGGATATAGGACAAACAAGGAGCTAAACAAGGAGACTCCAGGAAACCAAGAGTTGAAGGGTGGAGACAAGCGATCATGGAGAGTCTTGGGAGGGAGAGGGGCAACGACCCGCCAAAATGAAACCGTGGGAAATGATGAGAAGTAGGAACCCGACAACGACACGGCGCTTCGCCAAATGTAACCATGACCTGGTCCGGCAAAACGTACTGGAAAAGTACTGGAGAAGACTCTAGGGAAGCGCAAAAAATACAGAAATAGAAACCCCAAACAATAACGCCGTGAGTAATGTGAGTCAAAACCAAGGCAGGATGTCCCGCCTGTGTGTCAGGAACACAGCCCTTTAGTATTCTGCGCAGACTTCTTCTCCCCCTCACCATTACCCCATTCCCACCGACAGTTTCACTCTATATGTTTTTACATAGAACTCAGACTGGTTTTAGATGGGGATAACGGCCAGTCCCGGCAGGGAGGAGCGCGCTGGAAGACCACGTCTGGGAAAATAGGAAGTGCAGAAAAACCCCCAACAGTTGACTTTCTGGAAAGGAGGCCTTGAATTATCACAGCACGACGACCTGCGCAACACCCGCACGCGAGTTGTGGCGTCTGCGACTGAAATCTCTCTTATCCTGTGTTGCTGAGCCTAGTTTTACTCTTTCTAGTCTTTCAGAATTAAATAAATGGTCATACTGTAAACTGGCTCTTGCCGCCGCCACGGAGAGCCACATGTTGGAGCTGAAACTCCTCTCCGAGGATTGTTCTCCACACGTGCACGAGCCCACCAGGGGCCACGAAATCTTTGTTTACAGCTCGTCGGCGCTGGCGCTGCTTTACGAGCCCGTCACGCCGTTACAAAGCCGGTTGTAAACAAGCGGCAACCTTCTTCGCTGCTTGCAAACAGCGAGGGAAAGGGCCTGGAGGGCTGCTGAGCTGGTGGGTTTGCATTATTACAAACTGAGTGGATTTGAGAGGGTTTTTTTTTTTTTTTTTACGAGGTGGGGGCCGGGGGAGGTTGCACACGTGCACATCATCCCCTCCCACCCTCAATCCAAATAATGCCTGCATCTCAGCTGCAGCGGCAGCTCCAGGGGCCGGCCTCAAACCCCCCAACCTTATCTAAACAGAGCGATGTGGGAAGCTGCGGGGCCCCCGCGAAGCTTCAAGGGCCGCGGAAGCGTTCAATCCTGTTGTGACACGCTCACCTCTGCGGCAAAATAAAAAAAAAAACCCCGACAAAGCTCACGGTCTCACTGACCTGCTTTCGTGGCCGCTCATATGGGTAGCATGCAACGGTGGTGGTGGGGGTGTGGGGGTGATGAAAGACAAAAGGAAGGAGACGATGATGCATTGCCACTGGTGTTCCCCCAGATATGCGGCTCTCATCACCAGGTGAAAACCCTGCTTTGCTCACTGACTTCTCGCACGTGAGCTCCGACACGGCGCTCGAAAAAACAAAGAGGTTGCTTTCATTTTTTTTTTTTTTTTTTTTTTTGGATAAAAATATTTAGAAGAGGCAGGGAATGGGGGACGCGGGGGAGTCAGGAGGATTGATTGGAGCTGCGAAGATCCGCATCGCCCGGCAATCTCCAATGAGACATCTGCTCCTGAACAAACACCGCCGCAAGGATCCAAATTACAGCGGATATCTGCAGACCAGAACGCCGCGGCGCACGGCATCCATCACTTTTTCCACCCTCGTGAAGTTCATTATTTTTACGAGCCTGTACGCGAAGCGTCTGCTCCGGTGCTCCACATGCGAGGATGGCACCTCGTCGTGGTCGAAGGAGGGCGGCTTTATAAAACCGAGGCGAGTTCGGCCTCGTCCAAGTGGCCTAATTTCCAAAGTGCGAAACTGCAAGTTTATTTGGATGGTTTGTTTGTTTTTAACAGGGCTTTCACAGCAGGTGGAAGAAATAAAAAGAAACCAATGCGCTGGCTTGATGACAATACGTAAATACATAGTGAATTCTGCTGCAGCCCTGAAGGCATTGCCAAGAGACAGGCCTCGGTGTCTAAACCTTCAACCTCGGGTGCGAGATGCATCCCTACCTGCGTCACTCCAGGCATAAACCACGCCCACATTTATTCAATCATCTGCTGTTTTCCACTTACAGGGTTAACAAGAAGCAGATCAGCCAAAACAGAGAGCGGCTGGAGGAAGGAGGCCAGATCGGCGAGATGTGGCAGGGGGCCTTCCTAAGAGTCGCAGGGCGTCGACCCGCGTGCAGGCTTCAGGGTGCAACTAGGTCTTAGAAAACCACCAACGGGGGAAGAGGAGAGTTAATTAAGAGCCTATCATTTCCAGATGGCCCACAAAAAAAAAAAAAATGGTCGAGAGACGATTACGCTGCCAAGAGGCATTGGAAATCCCTGGCAATTAAGCCAGATAGCTGCCATATGCACCAGTCTCGGTCAAGCTGCACCAGACTCGCCACCTTTTTTTGTTTGTATTTGTTTGTTTTAAATCCCCTTTGTTTTCAGCGTGCGGATCCAACTGTTTATCTTCGCGTCATCGCCAGAAGACACAATTTACGGTTTCCCAAAAATCTGCCTGATCTGCTTCACGTGTCCGTCAGAAAAAGATACGAATTTAAGAACAAAAAAAATTGCAAGAGTGAAAAGAAAAACAGCTTAAAAGACGAGTGGAAAAAACTTCTGAGTGTCATTGTCAAAGGCAACCAATCAGAAGCAACTGAACCTCTTGGCAAAACTAATCAGACGTGATGCAAGCAGGGCACCTTTCTTCCCGCTTTTGGTCACGTGAACAGGGAACTTTGGTCACGCCTAAGAGTGTTTCAACTTCGATCTTTTTGAAATCTCCGGGGGCAATAATGTTCCTGCTGCCTTGAAAGGTCACGTCTCGACATACACTGAGCAGAAATGAGAGATAATCAGCTGTAGATGGAGCTGTCTGGAGTAAAGACGGGCAGAAGGGCCGTGAAGGCATCTCGAGTGCCTTCTTGATTGGCAGGAACGAGAGGATTTCGACTTTCATATGGGAAAAAAAGGACTGAAGTGCAAGTATTTTTGGCAATATGCTTTCTCGGGCATACAAACCGTCTCAGACAGGGGCCTTCACTTCCTCTTCCCAGCTAGAAGAAAACATTACGTCTCTAATTCTCTGAAATCAAAGAAATATAGCAGCTTTGCTGTCCATCTGAGCAAAATTCTCGAGGCAGTGTCCTTGTTTGGAGGCAAGCAAAATATTCCATTTTGTTATGAACAAAAATGCCATTTCCTGCAATCACGGTGGGTTTAGTCCATTTAGTTTCATGGAAACAGAAGAGGATGTTAGTTAAATTTCTAACTTGATTAAGTGAAAGAGACAAAAGGATATTCCATTGAGAAACATTCCGTTCCTGTTTCGCCTTACAGACAGTGAATGACAGGGAGCCTTTAAAAAAAGGACAGCAACAAATCCATTTTTTTTTTTTAAATAGCTATGACTACTTTCGGTAAGTCAGAAATCCAAAGCAGCAGCAAATGGAATTTGTGGGGGCATCTCAGGACCTGTTGAAGCCACAGTGAGTTCAAGCTAATAAAGTGCAGCCCACCACAAGAACGACAAAACCCTTCATGTTGCCATCCTGCTTATTCTACCCATTTAAAGAGGGTGAGGGGGTGGGAAGGCCCAACCACCAAGAATTCATTACTCTCAACAAATTCCGGGGCTTGCTTCATGATGAAGTGCTAGAATTAATTTGGAGAGCACTCTTCTTTCCACGAAGGCACGAACAGAACTGGCGCATCTTCGGCTCGTCCTTATCCAGAGCCTGGCGACTCGACATCTCATCCGCACCTGAAACAACACAAATCTGACAGCAGGGTACAGCTGCAAAAGGCTGCAGTGGGACATTCAGTTCCTGGCATGGGACCATCGGAGTTCACCTTGTGATAGCGACAAGGAAGGAGGTGGTTCACAGCGAGACAAACATCAATTCCTGCCTGAGCACAGGAGAGCTTCCAGGGCTTCAGAGCCCTGTGAGTTGGCTAATATCAAAGACGTGACTTGGCCGACGTGGTGAAAAATGACTTACAACCACTTGCATGTGGAGGCAAGTGGACGCCAAAAATCAGGGCGTGACGTTTACACGTGCGTGCGAGTCGAATGCAAACAAACAAACAAACAATGTAACACTTGAGAGCCTCGTCAAAAACAGGAGCGCTCCAGTCCGCCCGGTAATTGAGGTTGGACTAACATCAGGTTCCCCTGCTGGGCCTGTGACAGTCGAGTTCTCCCGTGCCTCTTAAAACGCTTTGTTATGGCTACTTGTTGGCAGGCCTTGACAAACAGCTCCAGAGGGCATGCTGGGTCTCAGGGGTCCTTTAAGGAAACAGACATGGAGGAGGACCAGGCTCCCCGCTGCCACCTCGGAGCACGGCTCCAACCCACCCAGCAGGACTTCAAAGCATCGCACGCACGCACGCGCATCCACACAAACTCACACTCACAACGGACGAGTAATCTTCGCCGCTCGGGTGAACGCACTCCCCACAAGCGCGCACCGCTCTGCCGCGCCTGCACGGGCACTCGCTCAATGCGCACGCACCGGGCGGCGCAAGAACTCGTGACACTCAAAGTAATTTGAGGGTTTACCCAAGCGTGCTCATCCCTCAGAGCGGCAGGTAGCCAGCAGAGGACTAATTGGTGCACCGACAGGAGTTTGTGTGCGTGTGTGTGTGCGTGTTTGTGCGCGTGCGCAGCTACACAGCAATAACAAGAAAAATCTATCCATGTTATTCACAGATTGAGGGAAAAACACTGAGAGGAATAATCTATACTGGGATTGAGTTGGTATCTGTGTAGAATGAATGTAATAATAATAATAATAATAATAATAATAATAATATGGTATGCGCATTGCTATGCAAATAACTGGCTGAAAACAAAAACAAGAAATAAAAATTCAAAGGGGATTTCATGAGACTAGTGACAGCCCTGCCATGCAGGCACTTCATGAACGGCTGCGGAACCTCTCATTACTCAGAGCTCAGTGTTTATGGACAAATTCAGGGAAGTCCGAGTTGCAGAGAAATACTTGTTCTTGCGTCTGACATCACAAGCAAGACGGGAAGAGGAACAAAGTAGGGGGAGGCAGAGAAAGAAAAAGAAAGAAAAAAGAAACGAAAGAAGAAAGGTGAGGACATAAGACTGGTGGAACGGTTTGAGGGGGGATTTGGAAAAGGGGGACGTTGACGTGGAACTGGCACCCGCCGGAGGTGACGGGGGTCTGCAAGGGGCGGCATGTTCACAGAAAGTTTCTCTGTGGCTCTTTATCTGTTGGGCTGGCACCACTTCAATGGCCGACCTTATCACCATAATGGGCACTGAGGGGAGGGGCGACGGGTGGTGCGCACGGCACGGGCGTGCGTGTGGACGGATGAACCCTGTTGGCCCCTGCGAGCCAATCCCTATCTAATTTCCCATGTTTGTGTTGCAGGTTGTGGCTCCTCTGCCTTTAACTTCAACACTGGTCTTCAGCAGTATAGTATAGTAGCACATTATGGTACAACTGACTTGAGTTCACTTATATATATGACCCACAATTTAAACCAGTTTGAACAAATGTGAGTTAACCCTAACCCTGAATTTGTGGGCTTGTGACACATCTGACGCACTAAAAGAAGGTTGATACTCCTCACATGGACGGGAACAAACTTGGGGACAAAGAACCGGAGAACGTGGGGGAGTAGATGAGCTGGACAGAAAACACAATAACGTGAGGCGAGGTTGGGAGGCAGCTGTGGGGGTCGATGGAGAGAAGTCTCGCCAACATAAACAGTTAAGCTGTGCTCCAATGAGAGCGTCTGTTAACGCATGGAAAAAGTGGACAACCCTGGTAAACTAGCCTCCCCTGAGAAGTGAACGTATCAATGGGGTTGATGTATTGAGCGGCAACGCTGCGGGGAAAAGTTCAAGATCGGGTTTAAGAAAGTCCAACGTTCACACCGGCCCGAGACATCTGAGTGCGAGCCCGCGGATGTTTCCATTCCGTGTCGCTCTTCTTCTTGTTGCTGACTGAAAAACTGCAGCGTGGTTGGTTTGTGAGGAGTGTCAAAAAATACGGCTGACAAAGACTGCAGCTTCACTCGTTGCTTTTCAAATGACACCGAGGCCACAGAGGAAGTCCAGGCAATCCTTGTTTATCCGTGTGACAAACAACCTCCCCCGCCCACGGCACCTAACAACCCAAATTTGGCTGTTTATCAGTGGGAAGGTTTGCGGCGCGGCACCGCAGAGAACACACAGAGGGCATGGGCCGACGATGAGGCCCGTGTGCTTACAGGCCCTACAACTATAATATGAGGGGATCTAAAGTGCAAACCAATACCACCAGGTATGCCCTACTGTTCATGAATCAATCACATCTTATAGATTTGATTTAAAGGTATGTATTGTGCAAAATTGTTTCAGCAATAGTCCGTTTCTCACCCCCTTTTGACCAGCTCAGTGGTCTAGTGTTAGAGTGTCCACCCTGAGACTGGAAGGTTATGGGTTCGATCCCCGAACGGGTCGTACCAAAGACTGTAAAAATTCTACCCATTGACTCCCTGCTTGGCACTCAGTGTTTGGGGTTGGACTTGGGGGGGTTAGATCACCCAATGATTCCTGGGCATGGCACCGCTGCTGCCGACCGCTCCCTCAGTGGATGATGGGTCAAATGCGGAGGACAAATTTCGCATCCTTCGGGATGTGACAGTGGGATCAGTGGGACTTCAACCTTTTGGCACCTGACCGGAATTGCATCACACGGGGACATCTCTCTCGTAAAACCTTGTGGACCCTTCACCACTCTGCGCTAGCTAGTAGCTAGCCATGTCCTCCCATTGACCACTGGGTCCACGTGCAAATGATTGACAAGTTACGTCCTCGTCCGTGCCTTCTGGCTGTTGGACAAGTGCAGCAAACCTGGCGAGGAAAAAAGGCAGTAGCTCATCCAAGCAGATTAAAATCTTGGCTTGCTGTCAGTGCTACAATGCTTCAATGCTTGAGATGAACTCCTCATGATCAAAACTTCAAAGAGACCTCCAGCTGTCACGGATGACGTACGCGAAATCGTTTGTCACCGCCGGGCATAACATTCAAGACTTTCCAAATACAGCTGAATGTGACGGTTGCCACCACAAGGACACGAGTGCACCCCCACTGGTGTCATCTGAAGGTTATTTTGTTTGGCAAACTTAACCATCAAAATGTGACAAAGAACTTCCTACGCACACACACACACACACTGGTCACAGGAACATTGGGAAAAGATTCATCAGAATACATCGGAACAAGGGGAGGGATTTGCTGGACTACAAGTAGTGCAGGACTTCAAACTCTGGTAAATGTCCAAACCCAAACAATTAAAAAAGAAAAAAAAGTTCAGAGGCTCCCAGTCCCGCTCTCTCCCTTTCCTCGAAACATGGACTTTCTCATGCTTGTTTATCCAAGTGTTCGTTTGCCTGAGCGCTCTCTCGTCACTCTGTCCGAAAAACACACGCAACCTCTCTGCGCTGCCGTGACGTCGGCTGGCCAGACAAAAATGTCCCGAGCCCTCGCTTTTGGTTGGTTCGCCGTGAGTCTCTTCCTGCTGGGAAGCAGAGCGGCGTCCAATCTGAGCCGCAGTGACGCCACTCCGGTGCAGGGCCCTTGTCATCGAGCCCTTGCTGCTGCTTGAGTCAGCTGCCCTCCGAGTCACCACCGCTCAGAATATTTGGGATGAGGGTTTTTTTCCCCCATGTTCAAATACACCCAAATCATCCACGACTGATATGGGTTCCGATAAAGAAAACAAACATTCCCCTTGAGGCTTTCACAAAGAACCATAACCTTGTACTCAACACATCAGCGTAGTCAAGTTTTTTTTCCCGACCCTCAATGAGATTTAAAATCTTGGCTGGCGGTTCATGTTTCCATTCTCGCCGTCCGTTTTCATCAGAGAAAAAAAGCCAGCGCCTTCCGTTGGGCTGAGCCCGCTAATCTCTGTCAAATATGAGAGCAAACAAAAGGGCCAGTGGCGGAGACGCGGTAGCGATTGCGCTGCTGTGGTTTGAAGCGGCTGAAGGCGGTGAAAGAAGAGGGTCGAAAAAGACGAAAACAACAGTTATCAAACTTGGTTTTTACGTTAGCGGACGAGCTACAGACAAAGATTGTATGTCCACCTTGCGTTTTTGTTTTCTTGATGTGGGATTATCTCTGTGTGTGTGTGTGTGTGTGTGTGTGTGTGTGTGTGTGCTTCCCCCCCTCAGGTCCCCTGGCCTGTCAGAGTGCCGGCCCTGCAGTATGTCTCCATGCTGCCTTCTTTATCTGACGTCCTGCTCATCTGGCCACTGTGCGACCGCACCACTTCATCTTATGTCTCTTCTTTTGTCTCGTACTACCTGTGGGTCTGTGGGTTGTTTTTTTTTTTTTTTCATTGATGCGCTTGATCCCAAAGTCCTTTCATCGTACCCCTTGAAACGCACAAAGGGGGCTTTAAGTTTTTAGTTTTGAGATTAAGGGGGGAGGGGAGGGAGGAAGGGCAGGACTCTATGCTGAGGAGTACGCCAGGAGCTGAGTGTGTAGTTTATGTTTTCTGTCAATGGAACGTTTGTCGCGTCAGCTTTACCATATTGGGTTGTTTCTCCAGCAACGGCGCTGTAACCAAGCACAGCCACGGCCAACTGGAGATCTTCACATTTTCCTCTGGAGGTGTTCTGTCATCTTTTCCTTTCTTTAATGTCTATTTTCCTCCTCCTCCCCTCCCCCTATCGACTCTGTTGTGCTGCCAGCCAGTTGCCGAAATGTGAATCATGAATGAATGAATGAATGAATCTAAACATTTTATTTCCAATCTCTCTGCACCCCTCCTGCCCTTCTCTCTGCCCTGGAGCTTCCACTTCAGTCGTGAACTTGAGCCCCTGGAGCATGCCGGGAGACCCCGAGGGTGTCACATGACCTACCAGTCACACAGTGGGAACAGTGTGTGTGTGTGTGTGTGTGCATCAATGCCATCACTTTGGTCATGGGTTCGGGTGAAACACAGTGAAATTTCAGTCACAAGCAACAGACCTCAAATCTTGAACAATATCAATCAACTGACACTTGACTTTCTGATTTTGTGTGTGTGTGCCAATGTCTTTACTTTGGTCATGGGTACATAATTTTATATCAGTCACAAGCAACAAACCTCAAAGCTTTAGCAACATCAATCAAGTGACTCAACAACTGACTTCTTTCTTGTGTGTGTGTGTGTGTGTGTGTGTGTGTGTGTGTGTGTGTGTGTGGGTTTACCCTTTACTTTTGGCAACCGCAACCAACCAATACCCCTTTTCCTCCTCAGAGCATCATTTCAGCTTTTTCAAAGCTCACATGCTATCGCGGAAGCTCAGTGTGAAATCATCTTGTGATTTCACACTTGCGGAAAACTTGTGAAATCAAGGCTTTGTTGAGCGTGGCCCTTGAGGCAGTGAAGGCGCAAGAAGGGGGTTTTCTGCAAAGCGCTCACGGCCACCTCAAAACCTCGAGTCTATCTCCACCAGTCCACCTTAAGGGATTGTGGCCTGCAGTACCCATCTTCGGCCTTTCAGCGTCAGTGTTGCACCGCAGGAAAACCATCTCCGCAGAGCCGCTGAGGCCAAGAGGGCGTCTGGCTTTTAAGGTGGCTCCGAAGTATTTGAAACAAATCGACTCGGTCCCCAGGGAGGCATCTGCAGAGAGAACTGCGAGAGTGCGCTCAACTCTTCTTCAGTAACAATATGAACTATGCTTGGCACCAGTAGAATGGCTGACCACTCTCACCAGTGCATGACGGTCGGCCCGCTTTGCCTGCATGCGAACACGTCCTCCCGTGCCTCCTAGCTGCAGGGTCGGCTGTGTCTTGGTGCGGCATGAGGCGGCTGACACAGAGAAAGCAGATTAGCTTAGCTTAGTCCGCTGGTCCCTGCTGGTCCCTGCCTGGTCCTGGCTGGGCCGGGGCTGCCACCAACAGGGCTTTATCCCCCCTCTCGTACGACCCCCTCTCCTCCCACCCCCCTTCCCGGCCAAGGATTAATGCGATTTCATCAGGTTTCCATGGCCTGCCTTTCAGCAACACACAAACACATGCACATATGCGTGCTTCAAGGTATGCACGCACCATGTGTGTGTGTGGGGAGTTGGACCAAATGGGACCAACTGAAATTGGCGATTATTATTAATTAATTAATTAATTTATTTATTTATTTATGTATTTACTTTACATCAGACGGGCCTGGGCGTTCGCTGCTGGATGTCACTGGAGCAAAGGTTGCCCAGAGGTGGAGCCATTCTTCTGTGTGGGCCCGAGCGAGGGGCCCAAACAGCAACAGTTGCCAAGGGCCCCCGGCGCCAATGTATGGACGGCTGTGTGAGCGGCAGGTCAGGGCTCCGCCGGGTTTGTGGCTCCGGGTCAGCCTGGACAAGACAGATCTATCTCTCTCTTCTCCCTGACACCGCCCCCCCCCGTCCAGGTTACACGCTCAGGGTCACTGCTAGCGACGGTCCCTCCACCCGCTGCCTCTCTCAATGGTGCGTGTCGTCAGCTCGGAAGTAAGAGTCCAAAGCACAGTGACCAGGAAAGATTTATCCCCCACCAGAGTTCACCAGTTCACCAGTTCAGAAGTTAAAATTTGGACCAGCCTTGAAAATTGCGAGTTCATGACGGGCTGCCCGGTGGCTCTGAGCCTCTTGCTCTGTTTCGATGTGGAATTAAAAAGTCGACGGCGTCGAAATTTTTAATGACCGGGTGTCCACTATCACGTAGAGTAAAGTTTTTTACTGCTTTTTACTGCTTGGCAAATGTGAAAGATAATAATAATAGAGAGAAAATAAAATTGCAATGGCTGTACTTGCATTTCAGTTTTCCTTACAATGATTCATCTGTGTCGAGGCCGCCGCCGACTGCCCCCCCTTAAAATTTGGAGTATTTATAACCCACTTTCTGCGAAATGCCACGTGCGCTTAATAAGGAGCGAACATATAAATATCTCTCTACGTTTTGGGCAACGTCTGCGGACGTCGGTTAAGCTAGGCGGGAAATTTATGGATGTGTTCCATCCGATGGGCGAGCGAGTTTTGAAGCGCAACTCTGCGTTTCTGAAGGTCGCTGGCTCGGCGCTGGCCGCGAAAATTGAAGTAAATTCAAGAGACGTTAAGTCCTCCCCCCACCCCTCCCCCGACCCATACCTCAGCCTGCTGAAGTGGCAGCCTGGAAAGAAGAATCACCAACGATCAATCGTCTTGCTTGCGATAGTATTTGCTAATCTCATCACTCTAAATTCTCTGGACAAAAAACAAACAAAAAAACAGTGGACTGGAGATTCAGTGCTGGCTGCAACGGAACGCCACTGAAAAAGGACGTAGCGGCGTCGACACCTGTAGGTGAGGTGAAGTCGCTGACAGCTAAAGGCCGTGCATGATTATTAGATTTGTTATTTGCGATTTTTAAAGTAGAAAATACATAAAAACAAAACAAACAAAAAAACTAAGTTTTCTTCCGCATGATTGAATACACACGTTTGGTGGTTGGAGCTCTACTTGTGCTGCAGACTGGTTGGAAAAAAAAAAGGTTGCACTGGATTGAACGCCGGCGACTGCACTACGCCCATCATACTTCCATTCTCAAGTAGGTCTGGTCTGACTGAGGGGGGCCTGCAGAGAGTCCTGCTCCCCTCCACCCTCTCTGCACCCACTGACTGACTGACTGACTGACTGACTGAGGTCTACCTGAGCTTGATTTATACCTGTGCCTGTCTAAACGGGCCTCCAGAGGTTCTTCTGTTTTTTTTTTGTTTTGTTTTTTAATTTGGGAATGTATTCATCCATTGCTGGTCTTGCTGACTTGTGGTCGTCGGCCAGAGCTGACCGTCACTCTGAAATAACCCCCGAGCCGGGCAGTCACGGCCAAGTGAAAAACCAGCTCCTGCCCGGCAACCACGAAGGGTTTTTTTGGCGCACCGACGTGGCAGGGAAAATACCTCCTGGAGGGCAGCGGTGACTCTTCTATCTGTGTTTACGGACAAGAGAGTCTGTATTTCGCTCCGTCTGGTTCTTCATCTTTTTTCTTTTTTTAACACCTGCAGGAGCGTACGAGACGGTGCGCGAGTGTTTATGTCTGCGTCTGTGTGTAATAAAGTCTTCAAAGTGTGTGTCTGTGTGGCTTTGACCCTCAGGTGCGACCGTGCCTTCTGGCAGCGGGTGACGCTCTACGTGCCGGGCCCGCGTTTGGCTTTTTTTTCTCGTCCGATCGACAAACGTCCTTGAGAAAACGTGAAAACTTTGAAATCTGAGACGAAATTTTGGACCACCTTCGTTTCTCCAGGGTCTGCTGTTCCGTCCCCGGTGCTGGGGAAGCAACGTCCACGAGAACCAGCTGTGCACGTGCTCTACTTCCTTACGGTAGCACAGACAGCCATTGTCACACGGGGCCGGTGCCTCCGAGGCATTATTACTCCAGCTGGCACTTGCCCTCTCGCAGCAGTTTGCAAACCTGCGGGTGACTCACCACGCCGCGCACTCAGCTTGTCATCATTAGTGTTGAGCCGAAGGAAAAACATCTCCAACCCGCCACGACGGTGTGACCTATTTTTAGCCTCCCGTGCTCCAATAACCTGGCAGAGAGAACGCAGCAGTTTTAATTTGATGTGCTTTTAATGTCTCGCGATGGCGGCCTGATTGCGGCGGGCAACTGCCGAGCTTTTCCAAAATCCCGGGACTCTTGCCGAGCTCAGACTTTCAAGCGTCCACCAAGAGAACCAAGCCAAGTCTTTAGTGAGAATGCAGCGACAACTAACAACTCAGTGCGCTGGTGGGTTGTTATTATGGATTTTGACTAATTCACCCATGGACTTGTAAAATCGTGAAACACTTTTTGTGCAAAGCAGCTCTTTTATTTTTTACACTGAACACTAAAAGCAGATGGAAAAAGGTGTAGGGACAAGAAAAGTTACTCAGAACTCAAACTTTCTTTTGTGATTCAAGAAATTTTCTTTTGGAATCAATTCAATGAAATAGTTCCGATGTATTCTGGAAATATCAAGGGGATGTGCTAGTTGTTGCTTGAAATACACTTCTAGAAAAGGCCTCCTCTTCCTCCTCCTTCTCCTCGTCCTCCTTTTTTTTCCAGTTTGTTGAGATAGGGGGTTAAATTATTTGTCATTTGTTTCTCTTGGTTTGGGTACTTTTGTTTTTTTGCCTCAGGATGATTCTGGTTTGTTATTTTGGCCTTGGTCCACCCCGAAGCTTATATCTCAACATAGATTCTATTGTCTGTTTTTGTAAATTCAACTTTTTTTTTTTTGTTGTCATTTTTTTTCTCAAACCAATCCTTGTCTGTGGCTGCTTGGGACATGGGAAGATGGGGGCTCTTGGTGTTATGTGTCAGACCTCTAGACTAGGGCACAACAATGGCTTTTTTTAATTTTCTCTCAATTCTATTTTTTGTTGTTTGTGAGGGGCTGTTTCCTAATTCTGCATCAATTCTATTTTATAGTCTCTAACAACCTCAGTGCTGGTGATACATTTTTTTCGTGGTAGTGCAAAGCGCTTCCAGACGCCTTTCAGATGTGATTTAGCGCTGAATAAATAAAAGTTGATTGATTGATATTTTGAAGTGGGAATGGGGGAGGAAAACATCACACTTCCTCTCCACTTGGTGTTTGTTCTTCTTGCGTTTTGTTTAACAAGACACAGTCATTAGGCGCCACCCCCGACAGATAGACGGCTGCGCTCCTTTGAAAATCCTTCATTACAAACCACTTCTGTCGCTGGTTCAGTTCAGGTTTGTCGCCGTAAGCAATCGGCTCGACTGCGTTCTGTCGGCAGCTCCGCGCTGACGCCAGGTACGCTCGTCGGCTCCTTTTGTGCAACCTTAATATCAAAAGCAACCCTGCTCTTAAGCGCGATTTAAGCCTAGCGCTGTTGCGGCAGAAACAAAGCACATGAAGCGTGCTTTTCCGTTTGCACAGTTCTGCTCTTGCACGGTGGTGGTCTGACGGAAATTAAAACAGCAACAGAGACAAACAGGAACTTTGTTTTATTTTCACAAAGGCCAGCTGGAACACGTCGCTTAGCCAAACACCATGCAGCCTAATCCTTATTTACAGAGGGTCGCTATGTGCTCGCTGTTTCCAAGCCAAAAGTGCACTTTGCTTGAGGAATCTACACAAAAAAAAGCATCAGACGTGAGTGAAACTCTCGTGCGCTGCTTCGCCCTTCGTATTTTCCTCCATGCTTGCGTGTTAAATCACTTTTTTCGCATCTTTCCGCGCAACTCGTTCACACGCCGTCCTCGGCCTGTAGCCCTGGCACGTCGGGCCTCCGCGACACCCTCACTGTGACGGTGCACAGACCACACAAGTCTGCAAAAGCTGGGAAGAAGAAGGAGAAGAACCTGCGAAGCTCCCTCTTTTTCATACCTTGCCCGCATAATCGCGGCTTAAATCGCTGCCTGTCTGACAGCTCATCAACTGGCAGCTTAAGTCGAGGAAATACCTCGAGGCTGAGGGGATGGGGGGAAGTTTGAGGGGGTGGGGGGCTTGCACATCCTTTAAGAGACGTGCATACGTGGCCGCGTTGTGCGCAACAGAAACAACAGAGGCAAGAGGTGGCTGTCTCCTGGCGGAGCCTGGCGGGGCAGTGGGCGGGGCAGTGGGCGGGGCAGTGGGCGGGGCAGGACACCGACAACACAGGCCCCATTGTGCATTGTTGGCACGCGCACGGACAGACGGGGCCCGCGGTACGGACCTCCGTCGGCGACTGATTCCGCACGTGACTCGCGAAAAAAAAAAGCCGAACGAGATCTCAAGCTAATGGCTAACGGGAGGTGGGGCAATAGTGAGACCCGTCTCACTCTTGCATTGCATTGACACTGATTCTGTTGGAAGTGGACGGTGAGATGACGAATAAGCGGAGACCAATGTAGCTGTAAATGCGGCCGCAGGCGGGAGATACAGAATGAGCCGCGGCGCGCTCGCGTCACAGATGGGACTCGTACAGAAAACAGCCTCTGCTGTCCAAGAACGGATTCCCCCCCCCCCCCACCCCCACTGCCTTTCTGTCCTGCCAAGGCTCACTTTCATGTTACATCACACGCAGCTGTTATCTCATTGGATGCATATGGAGAGATTAATGTAAAACAAAACAAGCCCCTCAGGGTCAGATTGGCTCCTCCCACCCCCACAGCTTTCATCCGCGACATGCTCAGTTTACTGGTCCAAAACAAGTGCCAAGTCTAAGAGTAAACTGAGTCTGCTGATGAAGTCCATGTGATCGAGGTGAAAGCCAATAGCAGAACTTGACCAAAAAAAACAACAAAAAAAAAAAAACAATGCCGAAGTCAGGGATCGCTCTGGTCCGTCCATTTCGTAGTGTCAAAACACCGTCTTTGTGTGCTGCTTGGTGCTCCAAAGGCTTCGACAAAAACACCTCAAACCTTTACCTTTGCTCTACACTTTCTTTTTTTCTTTCTTTTCCAGTGCAAATAATATCTTCTAGCATGGTGCTGAAGTCATGGCTGTCAAGCTCTTTTCACGCAGCTTGATGGGGTGTGACTAGAAAAATGGAAAAGAGGCTTGACTCGACACAGACCATAATAGGGACAGAAAAATTTTGTCAATCAAGCGCAGCCACGCTTTTCACTCTCAAAGACGGAAAAAAAAAACCCTCTGCCGTACAGACATGGACCTTGTATTCTCATCATGCCAGATCGCGTCAGTTCACACGAGCCCCCCCAAACTCCCGAAGCTTATTCCCCCACAGGTCATCAAACTCGCCGTTGCATGGTCCAACAGCTGACCAAATCAAATTTCAAATGATGACAAATGACCAGGGACCGGGGGCTTTATCTGATTAATCCACGATGGCGCAGGTTTGCGTCAGTTTGCCAAAAAAGGCGGCCAGATATGACACAGAGCCGGATGACCGATGGCCTTATAGTGGGCAGAACTTGATGAGGAATTTCCCCCAAAGTGATCAATTAGATGTGTTATTATTGCCATTATGTATTAGGTCAGAGGCACTGGGGTTGTGCAACCAAAGCACTTGGCCACAGTAGCTGGCTGCCAGAACTTTACTTACTAAGTACTCACTTAAAGGCACAGCGTGTAATATTTGGAGATTTTGAGAAGAAACGCCGATATCAAGTGGTTATATTTTAGAGTGCAGTGTCTTTCACTCGCCTACCGTCTCCTGAGCTTGCCAGTGAACTACGGTTGCCTGCACACAAACCTGGAGACCTCGTCCACCTTCTTCTTCGTTAGTTTATTTGAGAATGCGACCATTCACCGTAAGTACTAATGTTATGATGTCAGGCAGCTGGATTGTCCACACCAGGCTTCCTTAGAAATACGGTGGTGCAAGCTGGCAAGACTCTTACTGATCTGTGGATATTCTTTTATATAAATAACAATTGTTCTAAAGGTAGTAAAACCAAATTACTTCATTGTACGATGAGAATACGCTTTTATTAATGTATTTATGGGCAGTATATTAAGCTTTTACCAATATAAAAATCATAAATCAGGCCAAGATTTACACACTGGACAGAAGTACCGAAATACAGAAACATAAACGTCCATTCCTTCCATCCGTCAAGCTCCAGAGCAGGGGTGAAATCTTAATTTTGGGTAAGCTAACCCTTTACAAGGCAACAGCAGGCAAGTTGTACTTTTGGCTGGGCCAGGAGAGTTTGAATAGGCAATGCGCGTATGTGTGTGCGCGTATATGTGTGTTGGCCTCCAAGGTCGTGTGGCCATAAATCATACGATGTATTGCGATGTGTTAAAGCTGAAAAAACAATGGCTTATCGTCCACCTATACTCAAGCGCACGGCTTTAAATAAAAGTGGGGTAAAATGGGAAGGAAAAAAAAGGGGAGTCTAAACCAGAACCAGCTCCTTGCCTTCGACATCAGACCTAATTAGAAATGCGTACACGGGCATGTGACCAGTATTATTGTTTGAACTTGTAAAAATATCTCGAAAGGACGAGGGGCCGAACACGGTTTCTGAGAAAGCGACCACGGGAGAAGCCCTCTGACATATAACATGCAATTAACCTGCCAGCACGACGGAGGATTTCCACAGCAGCGCAGCTTGGCCTTATACGGGCATGATGGCAGCGGTTACAAGCGCTAGGACCACACTACCCCCCACCTCAGGACATCCGCCGCGTATAAATCAGCGTGTATTTGCAGTAAATGTTGGGTTTTAGGCCGCATTTAAGTGCTCCTCAAGGCTTTGCGTCTTCTATATCCAAAAGCTTTCGGTCGCAAAAGGGGCGATGCTTTGGAAAAGGCCAGGGACGGTTATGTAACACGTATTAATTCAAACCATACTGTGCCGGAGGCAAAGATAAGTGATAAGGCTTGTCAAACATCAGAAATGTACCATAACGCCCCAACTGGTGGGGCCTTCGTAAGGGTACATTACACGTCATTCCCCAGAGGGAAAAGTTAAAACTAGCAGTTATTAAAAATAAATAAAATGAAAGCGGATGAAAAAAAGAAAAAGGAAACGAAAACTCACACGTGGAATTTGCTGTTGCACATAAATCCCTAACTTTTACCCCCACCTGGCAGATCTCAGATAATCGCAGTGCAGTCGGGAGTCGCAGTATAGTGCTATCAGTCCATCAGCGAGGGATGCTAGAAGAGTATTTTAGCCTTCATCCACACCAGAAAACATGAATTTGCTGATACGAAGTGGGATTTTCCCATGGAGCTGGAATTCTAAAAAAGGAACAGATGGCAGGTCTAACATAGAATAGAATAGAATGACACAATTACAACAACAAAAAGTAGTGCAAAGAGAAGGCGGTGATATGATCGGCGCCACACATTCATCGTTCCTGCTGCAATGAGGAAGCTCAGCACAGGCACAAGAAATTAGTGGGATGATAAATGGTTTTTAGCACCTGCACTATGAGAAAATACATGTTGAGTCCTTATAGCACGGATTCCAACAAAGTTCCAGAGCGCACAAACAAGTCAAGGTGTATCCATATCTCCATCCATCAGAGCGCTGTCGACTCGTCTGGAGCTACCACTCCCATTGTAACTCCTCCCTGTCCAGACACAGCAGGTCGTTATCCACGATTCCCATCGTCTCTCTGCGTTTGTCAGATTGATTCTGCCTCAGGTGCAAGCTGCATGCACCGGCGTGGCGGGGGAAGCGAGACAGCGAGGAAGAAAAAGCAAGCAATCCATGCATGCATGCATGGAAGCAGGTTCTCATATTGATAAGCGATCTTAAACTAACAGAGGTATCCTGCGAGCAGGTATACCCGAAGAGGTCACGCCGCAGATGGGGAGGATAAGGTGCGTTTCACACATGCACGGAGCCATGCATGCACGCACAGATGCACACACACCCACAGGGCGCAGATATAATACGACTGGGAAAAGCCCGGTTTGTGCAAGGAAAGTATTTGAAGAACTACTTCCGAATGGAAATGTAAAGTTCTTCATCTTGACAGTATACTCCATACTGTAAAAATAGATAAATAAATCAAGATTTGGTTTGTGGTTTCTGCAAACCATACCACGTGAGTAGGATTTTTCAATCTATGACTTCTTAGGTAATGAGGAATGATGTTATCTAATCCTTCTGTTTTTAATGTTGTCCAGATTCTGAGAAATGCAAAGCAGATTCCAGAATGGGACAGTTTGCAGAAAACTCAAAGGTACCAAAACAGGAACAAGTTCCCAAAACACCAATTGAGCCCTACTTTAAAAACATGACCCACATCCAAACTGTTAAGGGAATAGCGTGCAGGTGAAGAGGTGGGCCGGGGAGTGGTGGTGAAACTGAAGAAGAGGCTGTCACGAAAAGGAGGAAGTGCACGTGTGGGGGGGATGAAGACGCACGAATGAAGGAGTGCAAAACAGGACGCTGAGTCACAAACTGGAAACAACAAGACCTCAAAGATAAAACAGCTGCAATTCAGAGCTTTCAATCCTCCTATCCTCTGATTTCTTGTCTTTTCTCGGGTTGATCTCAATATTTTCTTCTGCATTGGAATGATATCCTTGTTATGTACAAAATGAGTAAATGCAAACTTGCCTAAACATTGAATGACAAATCTGATCAGTCGACATTCCCCCTGAATCCTTCCGTTTGCTTATGAGGCAGTGCGTCTATCCTACATGTGCTGGCGCCAGATGGAATCTCCTAAAGGAACGCAAGAGTAATTCACCCCACAGGTTGTTTTTTTCTTTTTTCTTTATAAAGTTGCCTCCCTGGAGTAGCTGTCTGAGCCAGCAAAGCCAGTTGTGGTGCTGCTGCTGTTTTTTTGCGAACACCTCCAATGTTGATGTGTTAATACGCTACAGCAGAACGGCTGTGGTTAGTGTCGAACCGCTCTCCATGTCCGTGCATGCGCCGGCCGCCACAACATCCAAAAACAGTGGTGGGGAGTCCTCGCCGGGAGCCTTCAACAGCCCCGAGGCAAATTTCCCAGTTGCAAAACAACTGCAGGGCCGTGACGGATTGGCCCACGCCACGGTCCGAACAATCCAGGCAGACCTGGAGGGCGGTGAGTTTCGTTCCCAATGCCAATGTTGGACGGTATTGGACTGTTCGACTAGAAGATGGGAGTAAAACCAGACAGGGAGAAAGCGGGAATGCCAAAAAACATGTCATTGGAATCTGGCTCTGTGAGTCGAAATAGAAGAGCCCAATTTCGACACGTGCACCTACGGCACGTTTGTTGTTTGTTGCCACTTATCAAGCTGACAACACGCCCCTGTCAGGAGCACGCCTGTTGACGAATAAATTACCACTAAGCACGGGGAGTCGGTGCCAGTGCGGCTGATAATCACAGGATGTTGAGAGTGTGTCGTGCAAACTCCCACAAACTTCGCCTGCCAAAACGCAACGTGAAACCGAAACTAACAGGGTAAAAAAACTCGGTTAGGAGTCTAAAAACATGGGCGTTGGAATGGTTGGGACCTCAGCTGCGTATTCCCAGTAGGTGTGAAGATGGCCAGGATCCCTGTGGTTAATCAGGCGTCCCTTCGCAGGCAAAAAAAACGTCGGCCGCAGAATCCCTGTGGCCCGAGCAGTAAAAGGTGGTATTGTCGTTCTTGAGGTGTTTGTTTTTGTCTCGGGATTCTCAATGACCCCCAAGGAAGGGAAAAGCCCGGCAGAGCCTCGACAGCCGTATATCACGGCGCCTAAATCCCAACCCTCCCCCCTCCTGTAGGTCGGAATTGTCAAACAGCGCCGCGAGACACTGAGCGCTCCTGACAGCTCCAGATACTGGGGCGTTTCAGGCATCGGCGGCCGTGATATATTGGAGCAGAAGGTTTGCATTTGAAGGTAGCATATTGCGTTTCCGAGCGGAGGATTTGCAAGGACACGCACCGCGAAAAATTCCGCCTTACACGCGACTCACAATACGTTCTTTGTGTTCGGCGGGCCCCGGCCCTCCAACCCCGATCGCCCGGCCGCGCTACTCGTACGTGACGCTGCCTCCGTGCTCAACTCAGGTGGAGGAGATTCTCGCAGAGGGCCAATGCTCGGAGCACGGTGTGTGTTCTTTATACAACGGCCTCTTTGGAGGATCCTATAGGCTTGTCAGGGCAGACTTTAAAAAGGACGCGTGGGGGATGGGGAGGATTAGAAGTGTTTCTGCCGTATGGGAAGCTGTGATGGATTTCCAATTGGCACATTTTGTTCTTCAGGCTGTGCGAGACGGGCGTCATGATGTCTTTGAAGCAGACGATAGCAAAGACCGCAACGTCATATCATTGACGCAAGTGCACTCCTCTCGCTGTCAGCACTGCGAAGGCAACTTTTTTTTTCTTTTTTTTTTAATAGAGTCTGGGTTCAAGAAAAACAGCATTTATCAAGCCCAGACACCAAAGTATGTATTGCAGCCCAGATTGGAGCAAACATTAAGTATTCAGATAAGAAAATAACTGAGAATTTTTTTTTCCTTTATACTCTTTACCCCTTCCACAAATCAGTGGGCCCCTGTCAGGCAATGAAAGGCAAACATAATTATTTCATCAGCCCAATTTGATTTCCTCAACATTATTAGTGTTCACGTCGACACTGTAAAAGTTCAAATATACTCCCCCCTCCCACCCACTGTAGTATAAATGAAGCTGCCGCCTACACCTGGAAACCTTTTCATGCTAAACAGGAGCACCGTGCTTTGAACTGCTCCGCATTTGAAATTGTCAGTCACATGCCTCGAGCTCCTAGTTGGTGGGGAGTTGGGGGCGTTTTGACATCTATAGGGTCACATGTACATTATTTCCTGTCAGTGCAAAAATGCATAAATCCTGTAGCATGCGCTACTGAGTTGTCTCCAGAGACTGGCCCTGCAACGCAGAGAATTAATCAAGCATTTAGAGCTGGAAAATCTTGCTAATATTATTAGTTGCTATTGTTCATTGCACCATCAGGAAATAACGAAAACTTGAAATCTTATTTTTAACAGTTACTCCAAATAGAGCTAATTATCCCCATTAAAACTTTGAAACTGAAAGTGCAACACTTTAGAAGGGATAAAGTTACATCGGACCGATTGACAGACAAATTACCTTTCAACCGAAGTAGACATTGTTTTTTGCCATGCGCTGTAAATGTCTTGCATCTAGCTACTGCACATTGCAAAGTCCGGTGGCATGTTGGGTCACATCCCACAATCTTGCCTGCGGCCCCTTGCAGACTGTCACTTGGTTAAGCCACCCGTCCACGTCTTGACATTTTGCCGCCCTTGTGACAAGGGCCTCCTTTGTCTTCCACACTGTGGAGGATGAACTTAACTTTTGCACGGGACTCTTGTAGAAGGCGTCTTTGAAAGTGCCTGTCAAGATATCTAGGTCAGTTCCTGTGCGCTTCCCCTCCTTCATTGTCTTCCCGACCCTGTTTTCACTCATCTGGGTCTCAACCGGTTTCCAGCTTTGGATTGTCGACGCAAACAATCGCCGAGCTAATCAGTGCTACGCTAGCACTGCCGAACACCATTTTGGATTTTTGGGTCTTGAAAAAGCTGTAGAGTAACACCCGATAGGTGTAAAGTCTTTGTTTTGCTACACAAGACATTGATTGATATCGACTGATTCAACAAGCATTTAAGATTATTTCTGCAATGACTATAATGTCATATAACGGGTGTTATTGGCATACTGCAGATATCACTCTTGTCTACATACAACACACTACACAGCGACGGTGCAGTGTTAAACATTGCGAAACTAAACTTTCTCCTCTTTCAGAACGGGGACAGTATGTTTGGATCCCATATTCCCTCTATTGTAAAATTAAGTTAAATATCGCTCTGTTGGCTGTGAAGGATGAGGGTATGCTTTTTATGACTGATGAAATAGGCGAAGGCACTAATTGAGACGCTGTTCAGACAGAGCCAATGGCCGAGGTCTGGTTCCAATCGCGTCAGAGTAAATCACTGGGCTTCCCTCCATCATATTAACTGATTTGTGCATCGACAACGCCGCATTAAAACGAGCTGAGAAGTCGACGCCCGCCGCCGCCATCTATGTGGAGCCAGAAAAGCAGGGGCCATAATAAAAAGCACGTGGGGCGTTTTTTTTCTTTTCTTTTTCTTGGCTGAATCTTAACAAGATCCCAAACTGAAAAGTCGCAATGGCTGCGTCCAAATTCTTACACATGCTCACCGAGCACGAATCGGCTCTGGTGCCTTGGTGCTGGGAGCCACTGGACACCACACGCACTCTGTGGACACTCCTTCACGCCATTAAATGGAATTCATCAGCACAGGCCATCGTCTCTTGTGAATCACCAGCTGCTACGTGATACGTTCTCACCTGTTTGAAAGTCCCCAGCAGTGAGCAGTCGAGCCCAACTACGTGCCAGCGTCTCACCTCAGTGTTCCCAAATCCCAAATCCATGTGGTGCCACTGAACTTCACTGGGAGACAATAGCACGACGGAGTGGAATGAGCGTGTCTGCGCCAAGACTACGAGTCCAGTGTCACATAAAAGTGTCGCCCCAGCAGAATTATTGTGGACCATTGTGGGCGCAACTGTTTTAATCGTACATTGGGGCTGCTCATTTAGGCCAGGAAATGATTAAAAGCCATGAAACGGGCCATGGCAGACGGCCGGATGGGATTCATATCTCACTCAACGTCTCGCCTATAGCGAGGGTGTTTGATATTACAGGTGGGATGGGACAGCCGTCTCCACCGCCGGGGTCTGCCAGAAGAGGGGGTGACGGTGAAATATGGCCCGCGGCCTGGTGCGTGGGTCGGGGTTTTTGCACGGCGCAAGCGGAGAGCCTGAGACTTTCCAGCCATCCTGAACGTATTTGCCGAGGGGTCACGCAGCGAGGGCTCGATGACAGGCGCAGACCAGGCCAAGTATCCAGGCGGAAAAAAAGAGCAAAGAAATTCAATCCATGTGGTCGGAACCACTTTATTTATTTCCCTTTAAGCCTGATCAGTGTAAAATCCAGTCAAGCAATTTTTTTTTAATGGGCAACTGAGTTAAAATACCCATTACGAGCTGAGTCTGATGTGGTGCACGTGCGGCGTATACGCACAACATCCCACCTTGTGCTTTATTCAGAACTGACTGCTTTAATACTAGTGGTTATTAAAGTGAAATTTGTGTGGGCGAATACATAAAACGTTTTGGTTTTGTTTGTAAGAGACACTCCAGTAGTGTGATCATATAAAGTTGAGGCTTTAATAGATCCAAATGAGAAAAACCTGTTGTCCCACAACGCCTCAAGACTGAAGAGAGAACAGGACGTGGAAGAGGAAGAGGGATTCGGAGAGGTTTAACGCGGTAAATAAAAAAAGAGCGGGGGTTGACTTTCACACAACTCTACTGATGCTTAAAGAATAAGAACAACACGCACATCAAGTCAACTTAATAGGGAAAAACGCCACGCATCGGATTAGGATACAAGCCATTAATCAGACTATATGTTGACGATGCCATTGTATTATTCCTCCATCTACAGCTGCAAAACATCAACTAAATTTCACGGCAGCAACATCACTTGTCTTTCATTAAGCATCATTCTTCTGTCTTGATCAAAACAGCATTTCATCAAAGATGATCTACTTCCAGTTTACTGTCGTAGATTGGTTACGTCTCGGAACCTTGCCTTCCCCCAAGGTGGAAAACAGCTCTCCTGAAAAAAGAAAAAGGAGCAATGTGTTTCCCAGGAGCAACGAAAATATAAAAACTAATAATAAAACCCTCGGAAACTAATATCTTCCATGAGCACATTGCCTGCGGCCGACATGCGCCGGCGTACACGGGTTTGCACTTTGCGCCGAGACTTCAAAGTGAGAAATACGAGGTGTTAGACACTATTAAGAAGTGGGTCCTTTCTCTGCACTCACACGTTACATAAGGCTAAAAGTGCCTTAGCCTCCGTCTCCAAATATCAACGACCTGGGATTACATAACTGCGGCGCGAGTGACGTGCGCGCGTGTGCGCGCGTGTGTGTTTGGAGGGAGAAGAGAGAGAGGGAGCCACGGACGCAGGCTGCACTCGGGCCTCCTCGGCCAGAAGCACACAGTGTTCAGCGAAGGCAGGTGGCCGAGTGTCACGACTTTTGGCTCAGCGCTGACGAGTTTGTTTAATTGATGTCTGCAGCCGTGTCCGCGGCAGACACGCTAATTGGCGCCTCGGCGAGTAGGACCGGCGCCGGGCACAGCGCGTTTGCGCTGGGGCCCATTTGCTGAGACGTGCACACGCGTGACAGTTGCTTTGTAGAGCGCGGAGCGGTTTGTGGACGAGCCGCGGCCGCGAGAGCATGAAGGTCAACCGGTTTTCTGCCTGGGGCGCGCGCTCCTTTCCAGCACTTTTGGAGTGTTATTCCTGGAGTGCATTGTTTCCAACCACAGCTGGAAAAGTCCACTTGGAAACTCCAGGTGAAAATGGGAATTGCTGTCTTGCCTCAAGACGTTTTTTTTTTTTTTTTTTTTTTTTAAATGAAGCACCTAGAAGACTCTGAAGGTAAGTAGGTAACGTGCCCGTTTTAGGCCAACCGCTTCGCTTGCTCAAGCGTTGCTGCAAACTTTCAGTCCAGCTGAAAACAACAACCGCAACAGGGAGAACAAGTCACGGCCTGTGTGTACTATGACTCTGCAAGATGGCAACAACAACGCTGAAGTCAGACTACAAAGGAGGAAGTGTGTTTTTGTTGGCATGCATTATACAATATCCACATATTAAATTTGGAGATGGTGCTTGAAACATCTGACTGGAATGGGGACACCTGCACCGCGCACTATAGGAACTTTTCACACAAGACTGGTCAACAGGAATCGCCGACTCCACTGCGAGCACGCAAGCCGGTCCAACTGCTGTCACTGCAAATCAACAGGCACGACGTTGAGGACTCTCCAGAGAGGGTCGACCTCGGGGAGACTGTTCCGCAGATCAACGGATTAAACGTCTACGCTTTGACATTTTCTTTAAAGAGGAGATTAAAAAATCACTCGTGCAGGCTTGGTGGACGGGAACGCACAAGTAGCCGTTCGGCTTGGCCGTTCCCAGTTTGACCTACATTTCATGTTGCCTTTTGCGAGTGTGCAAACACCAATCAGGGTTTGGGTTTTGGTTAGACCATGGAACCTTTTTCCAGTTTTTTCTTTGCATCGGAGCGCTTAGTCATATTTATGTTTTATCCCCTGTGCCATTTGTCATCATGTGTACCTCTATGCACGTGCAGGGTGTCTCCTTTCCCAAGTGCACTTTGGCGAGGCACATGCTATACAATATATGGGTCATGGTGATGTGCGTGTGCTCTGCAATTGCCCAAAACCGAAATGAGCGTACACAATGCATTTCAAAGGAAAGATTTGCAACGTGTTGATAGTCACATGAACTGTGCAGAATTGTGTGGTCACTTAAAAAGGCCAATGTTTTATTTATTTATTTGCACATGTGGAAAATACCCAGAGACTAAGTTTGGCCCAGAATTGGGTTAACTGCGCCTTCCAAGTTGGAGGGAGCTGCTGCCCCAAATTTTAGCTCAACTTTCTTAAATCACATTTAAGAAATCTTGTTGACAAAAACCAGCGCATGTTGTCTGAGCTCATGCCGAAATTAGATATTCACACATAACACATAACACTGTCAGTGTTTTTGACACTGCATATCCACATTTGAATGTATGTGCATGATTTCCTGGAGAGGGATCGAATGTCTGGTGCCATTTCACGCCTGAACCAGTTCGAATGTCTTTGATTTTTGTGATTGTTCTCCCAGCAGATGGCTTTAAACTGGTGCACTTTGCCGCTTCGCACATCAACGCTCCTTTTTTTTTATCAGCCCCCTTTTTCCTCTCTCCTCCTCGAGTCTTGGCAGAGCCCGGCAGAGTCTATACAGCGCAGATATGATTATGTGCTTTGGCAAGAACGCGTGCATACATCACCATGTTTATGAGCACGTGTGCATGCGGGCATCGGAGTGTGTCCCACTTGGAGATCGGAGCCCATGGAACGTCTGACAGAGGCCGTGTCTTTTTCCACAGACACAGAAACGGAGGCGAGCCCAAATGATCGACGGCCTGCAAGAGCTTTGGGTGGATTCCACTGCTCCAGGTATGAGCGGCTGCGGCTACATGTAGACCCATTTCTTCCATTTTTACAGTGGCGACAGTGCTGCTACACCTTAAATGGCCAGCTATTGCTTTATCGTCATTCATTCACTTCATCGCGCCTTGCCTTTCTGCTTTCATCCAACCACTTTGGAGGAGCTACCTCCCTCACTCCCTCCCCACCTCCCACCCTTCCAGGTAGGTCTCCTGGTGCCAGACAAAGGAGCACAGTGTTCCTTTGTTTTTCCAGGGCTTAAGTCGAGATAAGGGCTGCAGCCACTCAGGCACACTGACACATCAGCAGCCTCATGTCTGAGGCTTTATGTTTCCATAATCGGGATTTGAGGGAGGGGCCCTCGCGAAAAAGGCGTGGGGACGGCTAAACTTAAGGGATTGCCTTTCAGTGCTGGACCACAGAGAGGTCGTGGATGGTTGCAGGCAGCCGACGCTACTAAGAGTATTACGTCTCAACCGTTTACGGCTGCAATAAAGGGAGCAAAATGAAACAGATACAACAAAACTTGAAGAAGTGGCCAAAGGCTCGCCAATAAAAACGTGTTTGAAGACGGGGGTTTAAGAGAGATCAGCGGCTAAGCCGAGTGGATCACCTCGGGTGATCGTGACTAAGCCAGAGGGCCCCTGACTGTGAAAACAAATGAGGTATTTCTTATTTAAATATTATAAAGTTGCGATGGTGCTTAAGAACGAAGGTATGAAACACTGACAGCCGGGACTTGCTACATTTGGCCTGCTCCCCTGGCACAACTGGAGCCCATCACTGTGGTCGGCAGACAGCCAGCCCACCAGATGTGAGGCCGCCTCTCTGCTCTGCAGTCCAAGCAGAAACACAAACCTCATGTACACAGATAAATAAACATAGACTGAATTATGCTGATCACAAAAGACTAACTTTTTTTTTGTTTTTGCTTTTGTTTTGTTTTTTGAAAAAACTTCTTCTGCAGAATATACTGAAGAACATGAGAGATTTCAGTAGGACGCCTTTGATTTTAAAGCCAAACCCCAGAGTGACCTTGCAGTGGCAAAGGATTCCCCACTGGGGGAAAAGCAGCCTCTCATCAGACCCTGCTATTAGTGGCTTTGCGGGGCAGAGTGGCGACATGTTAATGGGAGACAGGCGCAAAAGAGGCTACAGACCCCGGCACTCTACTACTAGACCGAGATCGCAGCAACAGCCGTGGATCTTGGTGGTGGTAGAAGCCGGCCGCAATGTATCGAGAGATGGTTTGAGTTGTTGTTGGCTGCTGTGAAATGTCTACATTGTTTTTACAAATAACTACATGTTGCATTTGGCCTTCGACAGAGCAGAGCCACAACATTTGAATGAGATAAGGAGGGGGCATCAATTTGAAGCCCTGTGGCTTTTCCCACAAAACAGGATTTTAGACTGACCTACCAAGTGAATGAACTCAAAACTGCAAATCCCAATAAGAATAAGGTAACATATAGTGCGCAGGAGCCAATTAAGCCACTTTCTCACTGAAATTACTGTGTTTTTTGAACGCGGGTCGACTCTCTATCAATCGGCATTTGGCCCCTTTCCCACTGACCAAAACCAGCGGGGTCTGACCCCTGCTGGCAAGCTTCCACTTTCACCGCTTCGTGTCTGCTGACGTCATCGCGCTGAGATCGCGTAGATCAAGTGCAACAGCTCTCACCATGCAGCCATCGTTTCGGTGTCTGGCCTATTTTGTGCTTGCAAGCCGCAAGCCGAAGGACAATGTTTTTTTAAAATTTCAATTTCTTCATTTTTAAAAAGGGAAACGTATATTAATCGACATTTCTTGCAAAAGTAAATTTACCCGAGTTAGCTGAAGGCTAGGTTTTAGTTCACAATTTTCATATGTCAACACAATTAAAATTAAAAGGGCACTGAGGCAAACGTGTGGTGATGTCATTTCAGAGAAGCTAAAAGGCCATGATGATGCAGACCGATGCGCAATCGGTCTAGAATGCTGCCTTGTAAAAACAGGGGTTAATGGCCTGGTCACCGCACATGTGCACAGGCTAAGGTGCCTCCCATTTGCAAACACGCACCGCTTTGGTCAGCGGGGCGCTGCATCTAAATGGCAGGACGATAAGAACGGCACCGCTGCACAATGATCCGTGTACGACTGTCCTTGTCAAGGGCAGCAAACAGCTGTGGCTTTCTGGACTTTCACGGCACCACAGTTCAAAGAGAGTTCTAAAAGAGGCAACATCAGATAACCTGAAATTTATGTTGCGGACAGATGGGAAAGAATCCATTCAATTCAAGACCTTTGAGGAAAAAAAAAAGTCCTCCGCCTACCGCACGTCTCTCCCCTTCACCTCATTTCCCAGAAAAAGGCGTGCTGGATAACGGACCGTGAGGGGTTCAACGTAAACACACTTGTCCGTGATGAGTCACAGGGGGCCAAATTGTCGCAACAGCTCACCGCTGCAGCAGCAACGACCCATAAAGGTAGCCATAAATACGACTGAAGACGCAACACACATTGATTTGTTGTGTAAATGACGACGGCGAACCCGGCACACTTATTTGGATGTGAAAAGGGCTTGAAATTCCTTTTTTTGGGCAGGCGGGCGGAGTTTTTGGGGGGTGGGGGTTCTTGAATGTTGCACATAATTCAGGACGGGTTGCTGTTAACCCAACAGCTTTACACCATGATTAAATATTTGCCTGATGTTTAAAAATCAGCAAAGCAATGAAAGTGAATTACACGGCCAATAAAAGGTTATACGTGTTTAAAATACGATTTTTGCCGCATCCCACTGCGGTTTGCTAATGGCTCCCGCAAGGGTTCCGCTTGCCATTCGAAACAAGCGCCCCCTGGTACTGCTTTGCTTGCCTGACGGCCAGAAAGGCTGCCGTGAATTCAGCCGGCGTTCTGGCACGCGGGGGCCGATCTTGAACTTCAGAAGCTCCGGCCTCGCACTAAAGAAAAGCAATGATGTCAAGGTTTCTGGACGCCGGTGCAACATCGCACCACGCCGCAGGGCTCGAGGGAAGCTCGGCGTTGCGACATCGGAGATGGAGGTGTGATCGTAAATCAGGCCGCGCCTCGCTCTCTCCCTCTCTCTCTTTCTCGCTCCCCACTTGCCTCTCCGCCTTCACTCTCTCCCCGGCACATTTAAAAGCCATTAGCGAACGGCCTGCCAGATGTACATCAGCAGAAAACCATAAATTGTTTTATTGGATGAAGTCTCGGCAAAGTGATGAGCTCAGCGCTTGCAGATTCCCGGTACCACTCGAGCCCGCTGCGTGTGCGCGAAGGCACGCCACTCGTCAAGTGTCGAGAAAAAATAAATTCTGATTGTGATTTTAGAGGCATTTGAAGTTTTAGTGGAACAAACCCCCCCCCCACCCTCCACCTCGACCCAGCGTGAGTTTGTAAGACTCCAAATCTGTGTCAGTTGGCCTCGAGCTTTGTCGCCGTTCAATTAAACCTCAACACAAATATTTGGCTTCTCGCTGATTAGCCGAACAAACGCTCACTGATCAACGTCACAGGGAAAACCGTCAGCCAATGAGTTTACACACTGTCGCGGCTCTATAGAGGCAAATCGCTGGCAACGCCGCCTTGTCAGAGAGGAACCACTGTGTGCCTCGGCACACACGCAAACTCCCACCAGCGCCTCCAAGTCACACAGCCGTGCGCAATGCAAACATTCCCCCAACACATGCACCGCCCGGGCCGGGGCAAAGTCGCCGGGGCAACCGACAACCACAACTGTATACCCACTGTCGTCCCGCTGACTGGAAGTCCGAGGGCCCCTCCCTCTCGGTGTGAGTCAGGTGCTCCGTGGAGGACGCCTCCTGGAGGTCACCGTATGAACATGTGGTATCCACACATGTCAAGAAGAAGGGGGTCAAGTTTTGACAAATTGATCGAGATGGAAGGCCGGCCGAGGGATTTCGTCTCTTGCGGGATTTTAACATAGCGTGTGGCTGGTGTTTCGACTCGGTCGCCTTGGAGACGGGACTCCTCAAAGATGGGAAAGCCCCACGATCCCGCTGCTCCCTCCCCCGCCAATGTACAGAAAGATAACATTCACTCCTGTGGAATAGAATGTAAGTGCGTCAGCAGAACTGTGGTCTCCCGGGAGGAATTCTGTCTCGGGAGCTCAAGGGGGGGCGCAGGTGCGTCACACCTGCAGGTGTGTGCACAGGAATAAATTCACTCCATTTCCTCTGCTATGCCAACGCACCAATGAAACATATGGGTATTGGGAGACTGTACCCCTTTCATGAGTGAGGAGCAGCTACAGAGAAGGTGGGGAGGACGGGGGGGTGAATAACAACAACGGTGAGTGACACCTACTGTACACTGAGAGACTGGGGCCGGTGTGACTACCAGGAAAAGGAAAATAGCTGCAAAGTGATGAATGGTCTGTTCAAGTCATTCACAGGTCGCCGCACACGGCTCCTACACGCTGACCTCCACAGGAGTTTTTCAGATCGTCACAGTGATTTACATGCGATGATTCTGAAGAATTCGGAGTTGGATGGCACGCGCGGCGCTTCACTTTTTTACATGGACTTTCGCTTATGTCCAATTAGAGCGTACATCTGGGTTTGCAGCTGCTGCGACTGGCGGCGGGATGTCCGTCTTTCACTGCCTTCCTGGAGCTTCTCCAGATGGCCGACGCGCATCATTTGAAGTGAGGAGGTAGCCGAAGGTGAGGATGTGCGCGTGTGTGTGTGTGTGTGTGGGTTGTGGTTTCCAAACCTGAGCCTGCTGCACTACTTATCCCCCGCCAAGATCCTCTTCCAAAAAACACAAATTAAGCGTCACTTAACCGAAATTGTGAAAGCCATCCGCGTGACGCTCGTATCGAGGTGAATGGGGGGAATCTGAATACAATATGGGCTGTAAATCCACACTTCAGGTGCTGCTTTTGTTGGAGTCCTCAATTGGTTTTCACCCCAACAATTTAATAGTGTAATCAAATAAACACCAATAATCATCAGAATACCCTCATGAAACTGGTTTTCTCGCATGTTCAGGAACATGGTCACACCAAGTGCAGCGAACCTCGCGTCCAGTTTTCAAAGCCCCCTGGAAGTGTCAGTCGGTCCTGAGTGCACCATAAGGTGAACCTGTCCTTTCTGGAGGCTGCTTGATACAAACACACATTCCTTTACATCCAGTCATGAACATGAATCAGCTGAGGTTTATGAGAACCATACGCAAAGTCTGGAGCGGAGCTGTAGATCCAATCCGGTAATTGGCTCCATCCCTGCTCACCCCTCTCCCACCCCCCCACCTCCCTTCGATTTCATAATCTTCCCCTTTGCTCGATTCTACGCACAGCCCTGAGAGTTTAATCACTTACTTTTGAGGACAGCGGGAGGGGATTGGAGGGGTTTGGGAGCGGCGGGGGTGGAGGGGACCGTGTCCCGTGGAAGCGACAACGTGATTTACGGCAGAGCGGAACAACATCAAGCTGTACTTGTACTGTCAATTAGTGGAGGGAAGGAAGGGAGGAGGTTCGGGGGGGGGGCCCTGGGGGGAGACAGCAGACAACAACAGGCAGATGTGCTCGAGACGTGGCGCAAAAGCGGGTGCACGGTGCACGTAGGAAGAACAGCGGGGCCGAACTCATCCGGCTTCGTGTAACAAGTGCCAGACCTCAGAACTCCAGCAACAAGTGAGGAGGTCGACCTGGGGGTGAGTTAACCAGAAGTCTACCGCAGCTTTAGTGTCGGATTTGTCAGAAGCACGTACGCAATCGCGGGCCCCCGCGAAAGAGATGATAAGTGACGTAGGGGGGATAATTCAGTGACGTGGACAACGAACGCCTGCAGACAATCAAGCAACGCCCGCCACCAAATTTCTGGGAAACAGCAATTTGGACTCAGAACAGTGTTTTCATTCCTGGGGCCTTTCAAGGGTTTTCCTGTTTTGTTTTGTTTTTTTTTTTTTTTTTTCACTTCAGAAAAGTCTCGAGAAAAGAAAAACTTTCTACCTTAAGTTCTGGTCTATCTTTCGCTGGTCGGACCCACAAAAAAATTCCCTGAGCGCTTTTACGGAAGATGCAAAACATGCGGGACTAATTGCGTCGGAACCCCTCGAGCCACACTGCCGATGATGCAAGCGGTGCCCATAACTCTTACAAAATACGCACACGCAAGTCATCACTCACAGAGCCAAAGTCTGTCCCGCTGCGTGTCACGGAGAGGCCTCCTCGCCGTCGGCCCGTCTTTGAAGGAGCCCGGCGCCGCTATCTCTCAATGGCGCGTTAAACACGGCCAGCATATCGGGGGGTTGAATCTGAAGCTGAAATGGAGTGGAAAAAAGTTCTTGTACTCAATGAGGGGGTGAGGACTGATCGCCAAAGACGGGCAGAGAAGAAAAAGAGCATCTCCAAATGTGACTCTCTCCAGCGCAACTTGTGCACGTGTTCGGGCCCCTTTAGCTTTGTAAACACCGCCGCGCGCCCTCATAGCCACGCATTCTCACTGTTAATACATAACACACGCTACATTTGTTTACAGCCAAGAGGGCCAGAAGCTAACCATGAGGACATAGCGTGAGCATGCCGTAACGCTCGCCTTGCATCTCGGGAGTAAACATTAGCTTCGACCGCCGCTTTGCTCTTAGATCACTTTCTGTCCCAGGAATGCCGCTAATAACAGGACCCAGGGGTCAGTGATCAGCTGACATGGCAGGTATTTACATTAGCTTCGAGGGCCGGCTACCTGTGCGTGGGAAACCCTGACAGAACAGCTCGTAGAAGAAATAGAGAGAAGTGCAAGATCAAATAAGATTGCCTGTGATTATTATTGTACTACTATACTTCCCTGTCTCAAACGCACGGTGGCTTAAAGAGTACCCAAGTTGTGTGATGGCCAGTTACATTGGAGTTGTACTTTTTTTTATAATTATTTGCAGGATAAGCACTTTGAGTTGTTGCAACTCGTTTACAAGGACGAGTCATTGTAATAACATAACACAAATCAGCACAATCCAGTGATGGTTCCCTCATTTGGTCCTTTGAACATAAATGGTTTCCTAACAGTTAATATACTGGTGCATAGGACTAAAAAATATGGTTGAGTTGAGTGTCCGGTTTGATAGACGGAGGAGGGCTGCATAAAATACTCTTTAAGATGAGAGGAATAATCAAAGTAAATAATAAAGAAAGGGCTGCTTGCAAGTGAAGAATTGCGTCAGTAGACAAAAGCCAAAAGCAAAAAAGAGGACAAACATGCAAACAAACGGCAATGGGACTGGCACCGCTCTCTCTCTCTCTTGCAAGACTTGAAACAGCTTTTTTTTTTTTTTTTTTTAGCTTGTGTTTATAGAGGCGGTTAAGAGTTGAAAATCCTCCTATTGTGCACCAGGCCTGGGGCGGCAGCTTTTCAGGCTCTGCGATGATTCGCAATATGCACGTGCGTTCAAAGGGCAGCACGCGTCGCCTTCATCCTGGGCGGATGATGGATTCTAATTAGAGTAATTACATCGCAGCCTACACATTAAGCACATCATTATTTTGTTCGCAGGAAGCTGCCGCTAACCGCTGTGCAATTAACCTGCGATGTTGAGAATTTAATCATTTGCCACATGTGCACTTCTTGTCAAATTAGTGACTGATGTGTTTGTGGGGGGGGGCTTGGAGTGCCAGACCTGCTCCGTACCCTGACTTGATTTCCACATATCTATATGTCCAAAAAGAACCAGCCACAACTCTCACACAGGCGATCCATCGTAAACAGCAGTGGGACTAAAGACTCATCTGAATGTGGGTGACAACACAGAAGTAAAAGTTCTCGCCTTCACTCACCAGTTCTGAAAACCCCTTTGCTCTTCGTCAGCAGGCCTTGCCAGTCAGCCAGCCCACCTTTATAAACAGGCCTATTCACTGGGATTGTCAATGTTCTGCTCCGGTGTGTAATATTTGGCTTGATTTATGATTTTTATATTGACAAAACTTAATATACTGCCCCTAAATGCATGAATAAAAGTGTATAATCAGTTAAAAAAAATGTATTACTATTATTCTTGAAATGTCTTATTGTCAGCAGGCCTTGTGTCATCCGAATGAGGCCAGAGTCCGTACGCTCAAGACTAAGGGCCTGGAAATTCGCTGAGGGGAATTCAGTGAGGTCGCTGGCCAAGGCACGCACCAGAAGCCACACACATATCTGGATTGATTGTGGAGCAGATAGAATCCAAAACAAACCAGCTAAAGTCCCGCTTCAGCGGCGGAGGCTCGCGAGGGCCCAGATTGCGATTGGAGGGATGAGACGGTACTGCCGTGAAAAATGAGGGGGGCGCTGCTTTATTTTAACAGTTGATAATTCTTCTTTGTCATCACCTATGACAACTACAGACATTTACATAAGCCTCCCCCCACCAACGCTGAAAAAAACTCTCCAATTTTTTTTTTTTAGAGAAAAAGAAACACAATAAATATCTTGTTAAGTTACAAATAGAGCAGCGTAAAAAATTGCAATTAATTTGCGATTAATCGCGAGGTAACTCCAGACACTGCAATTAATCGCGATTAAAAATTTTAATCAACTGACAGCCCTAAAAAAACATAATTCCGCAGTCCCCCCCAACACCCGCCAACGTCTTCTTCGATTGGCCAGGAGCATTTGACAGGCGGGTCGACGGGGTCGGCGGCTTCAGACGTTGTCAAGGTGGCCCGCGATGATGTCCGGATAGACTTCCCGGCACTCGAGGAGGCAGCTTGGCGCCGCGTTCAAAGCGCTTGCTTGCTAGTGTGGAATGTTTGGCGGCCGAGGTGAGGCCGTTTGAAGCCTTTGTGTGCGTGCGTGTGGGTATGCACACGCACGTTTCTCGCGGGTAAAAATAGCAGCGGCGAGGCCAGGTTGGGCGTTACCCCTAGGGCCAGCGCAGCGGCCAGGGGGTCGTGTCCAGACGGGCCAGACGCGGCCGCCAGATGCGCTGGCCGGCTAGCGGGGAAAGGACCATGGGAATAGGTTTCGTTGCAGATGGTTCAGGTGGGTGGAGGGGATAGGGGGGCTGACGGAGGTGCCATCTCACCCACATCTGTCAAAATCCCGACGCTTTTTATCTTGGGGTCCAAAATAAGAAGAAGCCAAGAAGTTTCTGACATGCAGGTGTAAATGCCACTGTGCAGAAAACACATTTTCCAGCACTGCAACGCCGCTTACAAAACCGTGAGGGACCGTTCCAAGAGTAGCCCCCAAAATGGCACCCAGTCAAGGAAACTCACAAATCTAATTTTAAGTATTATTTCATTTCCTTGCTTGCGATTCAGAGGAGTTGAGTGTGGTCCTCCCCATTTTTTATGGAGCTGCAAGCATTTTATGGTGTTTTACGAGCTTATGGTGTTGTGAAGCCTTTTTTCCCCCCACAGCCCTGTTTTTAAAACACAGGACCGAAATCAAGTCGGTTGCTAAAATAATTTTTTAATGGACTCTTTCTCAGATATGACTGTGACCGCCTACACCAGAGAAATACATGGATTAGAATTGTAAAAGAAAGCATTTCACTAAGAGCAAGAGTTGTATTTCCCCACTTGGTTGATCAACTCATAATTGACGACGTCTTTCTGTTTTGAACAAATGGGGACGGACAACAATCCCAGGTGCAGTGTATGTAAGGCGCCCGTGCGACTGGAACCAATCAGTGGGCCGAACGGAGATCAGTGAGTGGCTGATGGAAGAAGGAGCGCGAGTGTTGGGCAAACAGGAGCCCGGTCTCCAGGTAACGGCGTAAGAAAAAGGGGTCATGAGGGACTTTGAGGCCCTGCTGTTACGGGATGCGTTCAAGGCAAGCAGAGACGGTCTGAGGACAGTAACCAAGGGCTCATTAAACAGCACCTTATACATCCCCGCCCACGGGGGTGCACGCACGTCCCAGCAGGTAAACCGACGCCAGCTGCACGTGACGGTGCCTCCTACACAAGTATGCAGCAGCACCAGCACGGCGAAGCCGTTCAATTGGCAGATCCAAATTTGCTTTGGACGCCGGCTTGTCCGAGCGCCGCCAACTTTAGCACTTTGTCACGAGAATTGCCAACATGGCTCGGGGGAGAACACAAGAGGCGGCATTCTCTTCCCATGCGAGGGTGCATAATGGTGGCCCGAGCGTTGTGTTGGGGGCGCGTGAGCGGCCCAACATATGGCTCTTTCTGGGAATGGGCGGACCTGGAGCAAAGGCTCCTTCTCTATCATGCATACAGTGAGACAGGCATGGGCCTCACATCAAGTGCACGTCAAGCATTTTGAACGTAATATTCTGTCAGTGGAATGAACAATTTGCAAATAGTCCTGGGTGTCATGGCGTTTTAATATCAGCCGTAGCGAAAATTCCACAAAAATAAATAAATAAATAAAATTCCACAAAACTCATCCAGATGGATTTCTGCTATCCACACCTTCATTGGGCAACCAGTGATGACTTGTTTGTGCTGCCTTTCTTGGAAACAGATAAGAAGCGTCCTTTCTGAGGGGACTGCGACATTAAAACATGCCAAAAACGTATATATATAAAGTATAGATGCTAAGTTAACTCTATCGTCAGATGTTAAACCAACACTGGACGCTAAAGTTAACATTAATCAACTGCTGCATACTTTCATATGTGTTTTTATACGCAATGTGCTGCAACAAAAAACAATTGTTTTGCTCAAGTATCACTTTTCGCCAAATTAACTTCCACCACTCTGAATGTCACCCAGGGCAGTGGCGCAGCAGGAAATACAGGCATTCGACTGTATTGGACTGCACAGACCATTTTCAACATTTACATGAAGGAGGCACATGTTTAATCTTGTTGGCATAACTATAAATAGTAAGAACTTTTCCCTCACTAATAACTCTTCCACCAGCAGTCGCCGTACGTAGTTGATGTTCTTCCAGTGACGTCAGCCGTCTAATCCCCCCTCAGATCTCTGTGTGGACACACTACAGGCACCTTTGTTAGACTTCCAGACAGCAGAGGCAGGGCCAGGATTTACTTTTTTGACCTCGGGCGGCAAAGGCCTCTGGGCTTTTAATCCCAGTGTCCAATCACGGCCGTGCGTACTCGCCGCTCGCACGCAGCGATCAGTGAGCAATGCACCACTGGAAGCTTGTAGGTAGCCACTGAGTAACTCTGACACTGCGCAGACCTGCTTTGATGACATCACGGCCGTAACTCTGTGTGTCTGACTGGGGTTGTGCAGCCAATCAGAGTTCAGGAGGTTAAACGGGACTTCCTAACTCCGACGCTCCACACAATGTGGCCCTGTCGCCACAAGAAGGAAAGGTTAGTGAGTTTGTTTAGGTCAGAGGTCAAAGGTCAAACATCTTGATTACATCATCTCAGACAGCAGTCCTTCAACTGGCCAGCACGCACAGACTCACACCCGCGCTAAAACATTTAACACTCCCTATGGCAACTGCGCGCCAGTATACACGGTGGGCAGTCGCACGTACTTCCCAAGTACCTTGTTAATGCTACGGTGCTACCATCAATGCGACCCGCCGAAAACAATGAGGATGGGAAGGGAGGGGGGGCCCCGTCCAACCGCCGCCATCCCTCACCATGGCAACGCCGGCATTTGTCCACTAAGCACACCAAAACACAGGCCGACGGCTCCTGCCACATTCCTCCAATCAAAGAAAGGCAGGAAGTGACAGAAAGAGCGGGCGAGTACGAACTACCACCCTGGGTCTGGATCTACTGATATCATTCAGCACCTGAGCCCGACGTGAAGAATTTTTTGTTTCTTAGGTGTAATTGCGAGGGATGCAGCTATACCACTTTTTAACTGAACAAGTAGAGTGCAAGCACTTACGGTACTTACCGATACCGAGTACTTTATAACGTCATTACACATTATAGAAGCACTTTTTTTTTTTTGCACAGATGTTCTGTTATTTGAACAACATTCCTCAGCATGCTTCTCTAGAGCATGGTTCCACTGCAGTGCAAACACAAATCTAACAATATTGCCGCATACATCAATTTACAACTGGTATCTGTGTTGTGATATTAGCATGTATCTTACGAGTAGATTGCACAACCCTGGTATTGATTCTGATACCTGATACTGGTAACAATATAGGTGCATCATCCGTTACCATGATGGTGAGGACGACTATAAAGTGCACAATTAGACCATGTTTTAGAACTGACCATGAGAACATTTATTGTGTGCAGGCTGTGCAAAAATGCGAAGATGAATGGCAACGCATGTGAAGTGACGATGCTGCAGGAGAATAAAGCCTTATTTGCATGTGGCATCCATACATAAAGCTGGAGGTCGAGGCTCACAAAGGTTTTTAGAGTGATTCCACCCACAATTCCCAGTCTGCCAAGCTGGCGAGCTGGCGAGCTGACGCAAAAATCTGCTGGTGTGTGTGTGAGAACTGAACGTTCCCCACCAAAGTTCAGTCGCAGCCATTCAAACGCGCAGTCAGCGAAATGCTTTTAAAGGTCTGAGAAGTGAGTGTACAAACTTTTATCTCCTCCACCCAAAAAGTAAAGTCCTTTTTCATGACCAGAAACTGAGGCTGACTCCCAATCCATCGCAAGGTGATTCTGCTCCCCCCACCCCACCCTCTACCACTCCTCCAACCGACCACGATGAAGGCCTGTCCTGTCAGCGAGAGGGGCCAGAAGGTCGCCATGGCGTAGCCCCAGAGGTCAGGAGCTGCCGGGAAATGGGACGGGGCCCACAGCCACACTGGACATGTCGGAGCTGCAGGTCTTCGCACATTCCTCCCCCCGCACCACTTCCTGCCTATCGCGGCGCAGAGCGGGAGGAGTCGGGAGGCGAGGTGCCGGCGCTCCCATGGCAACGGGCACAAGCTGATGTCAAAACACTGAAGCGTTTCGCCTGAGGACCTTCAACTGGGACATGGTGTGAAATTCACAGAAGCTCGCATTGTTTCAGGGTGATTGATTTTTGATTTTTTTTTTCTTTTCTCAGTCAAAAAAAGCAGTTTTACCACAACAGCCAATTATGTTTCAAGTGAGAGGCTATTATTTCATGTCCACAATAAATAAAGTTTTTTTGTTTTGTTTTGTTTTTTTGGAGGTGGTGGGGTGGGGGGGGTTGTTAAAAATATTCAAATTTACTGTTGCAGTAGAAAAATAAACCTTTTTTAACGCTGGACACACTATACAATCCATTTCTGGGTAGCGTGGACTGCTTGGTGGGTCAAACACAAACATTCATTACAGGTCAGAAAATTATTTGCAAGAGGACAACTCAGTCTGTTCGGGCTTCTTCACGTGAACTCAGCAGTGTTCATTTCTCTCAGGCTGGACTGAGGTCTATGGTGCTGCCAATGAGGCAGAGACACAATCTGAGCAGGAGGGTAGAGGAGCCGGACTGCGTTTGTTTAAAGATGCCTGGTTCACGTCCCTGGCAGTGAGTCACTTTCCATCGTACGGCCTGATTGGTTCGCAGCCATTTTATTTAAACTTTTTTTCTTTAAATCCTCCCATGCATAATGGAAGTCTGGCCACCGTAGGATATTTTCATGCCAGCACATATGTTCCTTCACTGACAGAATCTCAAGAAAAATCTTGCGGGGCCTTTAAAGGTTAAGTGTGTAATATTTGGAGAGTTTGAAGAAGAAAAAGCGACATCAAGTGGTTACATTTAAGATTGCAGCGTATTTCACTCTCCCTCCCAATCCTGAGCTTGCCAGTATACAACAGTGGCCTGCACACCCAAACTTAGGGGCCGTTTACACAGAGACTGATTTTTTTGAAACTGCAGAATTTTGAAACTGCTCTCGAAAAAAACCAAAAAAAAACACGAAGCTGTATTTAAAAAAAATCCTGTTTAACTGGATACGCTGAAAATGACTGAAAACAATGTAGTCCCTATGCCAAGCCTGGTGTGGCACTGCAAGGTTACTCCAGATAGACTTGTGGAAGAAAAACACCTGAAGCAGGCCGTGTTTAAAGAAACAGGACCTCGCTAACAACATTAGCACCGCAGAAAACAGAAAGAAAGATCGCTCATGAAAAGACGGTGCGGATAAACAACAAAATTGAACTTCTGCTTCAAGTTATTGTAGAAAACAAAGCTTTAAAAGGTCCATGTTAATGTGACAGTGGCGGTCCTGTCACTATGCCTCCAATTGATCATGCAAAGGGATATCCCTTTGGCCGGATGGTTAAGTGCGCATGGCTATTACCCGTGAGTCTGCGGTTCGAAGCCCGCCCGGGCCCTCTGTGCCTTAAGATTGACGGGGAGTTGCGGCAGGAAAAGTTTGGTAAATTTTTTGTCATTTAGGTTTCCTGCCACAATTTCCCAGTCCTCCAACCCAAAAGAAAATCAATAAAAAGTCAAAGAGGAGGTTTGCAAATGGTTTTTGTTGTGTTTATTTTCACTTTTCACACAATCCACGATGGATCCACTAGCACTGTGTGTTATTCTCCACTATTGTTTGCAGTTTGTTGTAGTGGAGGTTAATGGGAAGACTGCAGGCTGGTCATTAGTCCGTTGCCCGACACTGGTCGTCTGCACCTCACGGCCGCTCAGTTTGCAGGGCGGGAGGAGATATATATATACATATGTATGTATACATATGTATATGAGAACCAAATGACTGTATATTACTATATATAAAGCTGTAATATACACTATGATTTTTTACCAATATAAAAATCATAACTCAAACCAAATATTACACAACCGTCCTTTAGGTCCTGCTGCCCCTGATCGCCATCTTAGACCAAACGCTCCCCTGCTTCTCAGGTGGAAGCCTCCTGTCAACGAGGGACCCCGGAGGGGCAGGGGGGAATCTCGGCAAGACAAGGAGGAAGGGAAGGAGATGAAAGGCGGCGCGAGGAAGAAAGAGGGGCCACGCGTTCATGGGCCTCGGACTCAGCGATCACAGGGGGCCCCCGCAGCAAAGCCGCTCTGACAATGGCTCCCTGTGTGCGCCGTATCATCTGAGATAAGGCTCCTTCTCATGCCCCTTGTCGCTGCTCCCTTCTCTCCTCCTCCCCTTGTCCCCTTTTGTCTCGGGAGGGGGGGGGCTCGGAGGCCTCTCTGTGCCCAGATGAAAGGCAGGGAAGATAAGGGCAGGTAAGGGAGCGCAGGAAGGGGAAAAACAGCGGAGAGGGAAGTGATAAGAGAGCAAACAATGAAGGCTTTGATGGCATGAGAGCCCTTATTTTTTTGCACTAAATTCTCTTTCTAGCACCAATATGTGTCTATAGCTGGTAAATGAAAGAAAGGCCGCCCAACACGGTTACTTTGCAGAGCTGAAGGTCCACTTGAGATCATGAAAACAGCCCGAGGACCAGGTCGACGGTCATGCGGGTAAACTGGTGTAATGCAATTGCAGGCAATTGTTTTTGTTAGTTAGTATTTAGTTGTTGTCACCAATGGGAAAGATACAGAGGTGTAAATGAGAGAAAACGCAGAAAGAGATTTGTTTACATGAACCTGACAAGTCAGCAAGGGTAAATCTATTCCCTCTGACCTCTGCTTTCACTCCATTAGCCTCTTTCTCTCCTTTCATAAGGGCCCACTCATGCTTTCGCTATTACCTCGCACAAGAAGAAGAATCCACATACACACACACACACACACACACACACACACACACACACACACACACACACACACGCACACACACTTTAGATCACCTGTTTCTCCCATTTAGTCCAGCCGCCCTGGCCTTCCTCTCCCGTCCCCGCTGGGTGTGGTTTTCCAATTTGTCCTGCTTTAGTCATTACAGCCTCACCCACCCAAATTCAGGCCAAACATCCACCTGCTTGTGCGGGTGTGCATGAGCGAGTGTGCGTGCGTGCGTACGTGCGAGCGAGGATCCCGGAGTTCAGCGGTAAGGCCGTTAAAGCTCGATCCTGACAAGCGAGGATGTGCAAACGCGGGTGTTTTGTTTGCACGCGCGCACATTGTGCTTCGTCTCACGTGCGGCAGGACGCGGAATGCTCCGCCGCCGACACAACAACGAGAGAGGAGGCTCGTCGCCGAGGCATTTCCCCGCCGGCCTCCGCGTGACCATTGTGTACATCGCAAAACCCCCGAGTGTGGATTGCATAAGAATGTGATGGCATCCCTGCCACGCCGCCGTGTTTGTGTGCAAGTGCAGCTGGGATGCACATTGTCGGACATTCCTGAGGATATGGTATGAGAAAAAGCCCCCCGGGGGCGGGGGGACGCTCACTAGCTGTTGGCTGATATGTGAAAATAAATCAAAATCAAATGCCTGTTTTTGATGTAAATGTTACATAATGTTATTGTAAATCTTTCTTGGATCGTAACTTTACACAACCAGTGTAAACCCAATTGTGCCTCCCTCTACTCCAGTTTGCCATGATGATATATTTAAAAAAAAAAAAAAAAAAAAAAAATTCCAGGAGCGTGAGAGGTGAAGGCAAAGCAAAGGCCAGGCCTCTGGGCAAAAAATGTTGCAGTATTGGCTGCCCTACTTTCAGCCAGTGAGCTCCCCTGCGCCCCCTGGTGTCGGCTGAGGGGCCTGGCGGCGGCGCTGACCCTGGAACTTGCAATTCTTGAAACGGCTGGCAGGGGGCACCCCGAGCAAGAAGATCCTTGTTGTGGGCACTTTGGTGGCTGTGCAGCAGGAGGCGCTCTCTGCCTGGAGCTGGATGGTGGTTGTGCTCGAGGAGAAGTTCCCTCAGTTCCCACACCAACACCTTACACCGACTGTACAAGTCTGGAGGTGTGAAGAGAAAACGCGGGGATCGCAGTAATCTAATCTGGGAAAGGTGCCACAAGTGCAAAGTTCAAAGTTGTCGGTGCGAGTCAAAACAATGTCATTGACACTCATAGCTGTCTGCAGATAAACACAACAGCGATGGGGGACGTCGGGGTGGGGGGTGGGGAGGAGGGATCAGCGAGGTGTCTGCTGAGACGGCGTCTGTAGCTTTTTGACCTTCTGGAAAGTTCAAATAAAGGTTGCTGCTGTGTCAGAAATGTCTTATTTGCATCCCATCGCAAAGCTTATAAAGACTGACAACTTTTCACTTCTAGAGAGAAACTGTGAGCATGTCTCTGAGATTAAGAAGCTGCAAAGACGGGCGGGATTCTCACTAAGAGCAGGACCAGAAGACGCTGGGCGTTGCAGTAGTTCAATGGGCAGACGTGCAGGAATCCAGAAATTCCACACAGCCTCCAGAGACACTCGTATTTATATCTTATCAAGTGGAGACAAGCTTGGCTTCGCGAGAGACGGCACATTGCTCGAATGACAAGCACTGTGGCCAGATGTGGGCATCATCTGAAATTCACAATCTTCAAAACCAAACGTAGCCGTAGTTTACAAGACAATCGCAAGCACTTGACAGTTTTTCTTAAAACTATTTGCCCTGCTTTCACAGGACAACCATGAATCAGACTCCTGAGCTCAAGTCAAGGCTTAAGACTTATGATATTCATTCACGTTTGATTTGACTGTTTGGATCCAGATTTAGTAAACCTCGTCGAAACCGCAAAGGCTTCTTTGCTTCAGAAAATAAGAGAAAGTGCACGGTCAGCGTAAGCTGCAGGAGCACGACTGAAACTCTTCAAGTGTTTTGTTTTTTTATATCCCAGTTCCTCAACTTTCAACTCTATCTTTCACTCCTGCTCAGCTGGCTTTTCTTAACTCCGTAACCTTCCTTCCCTCCATCTCCTCAAAGCAGGACGGGCTTTTTGTCCGCCCTGCCTCTGTTCTCTCTATCAGCGCCTCTTCCTCTCGTTTATCTCTCGAGATGTCTGCTTTCGCTCCGAACTTGACTTTGCAAGAGGGTCTTTTCTCTCCGCGGGAGTGGAGACCTGCGCCAAATCCACGGATGAGAATCGTTTTTGAAGGCCATTTTCATGCTCCGACATCAACTCAACAGAAGACTGAGCGATGCAGTGTCATGAAGCAGATGTGAGTTTGGATCGGCCTCAGCGCCTTTCCCAACAGCTATAAACCAAAAACACACAAACACAGCGAGCACGTCTCTTCGGCACGACAGTCAAATGAGGACATCTTGAAGCACGTTCTGGGAGTGTCGTAGTCAAGACAACAACAAACCAAGACCAAGTCATTATAGAGACTAGAGAGTATCAAGATTGAGACAAGACCAAGTCATTATAGAGACTAGAGAGTATCGAGATTGAGACAAGACCAAGTCCCTATAGAGACTAGAGAGTATCGAGATTAAGACAAGACCAAGTCATTATAGAGACTAGAGAGTATCGAGATTGAGACAAGACCAAGTCATTATAGAGACTAGAGAGTATCGAGATTGAGACAAGGATTTGGGGTCCAAGACTGAGACAAGACCCAGACTGGATATATCAAAGAAAAGTCACAACAAATCAGAACAAATGACCAGTATCTTTTCTTGAATTCCAATTTGCTTCTACAGAAATTGAACAACATTTTTTCAGCAAGGATTCTTTGAATAATTTGCTTTAACATTTTTGCTGCTTGCCAGCTATTTTGAACCAAAACCCCAGAGTCCGCAACCAGTCCAAGACTGAGATAAGACCAAGAAAACATGCATCAGAGACCAAGACCGAGACCCTCAAAAAGTGGTTTTGAGATTGGTCTCAAGGCCAAAAGCAATCTTGAAACACCGCGTTCTGGTATCAGCTCAGTTTTTCCACTGTTCCTAACACTGAAAAACAACAACAACCCACAAAATACAGCACCGGAATGCGAGCCTCAACACAAAGAACAGCCTAATGCGCCCCGTTGGCCACATGAAAGGGCCCCATTCTTGAGCGACATGAAGGCCTCGGCGTAAATACGGTTTTATCGGGCGACTAAGCCGCCCCTCTGATGAGCATCGCATCAACAAAGCCGACGGCCTCCCTCGGCAAAATGGATGGTGCTGACAGCCGCACTCGCGGGATCGCGAGATACGGCGGCTCTCTTGGCGTGGGCTGCCCGGCTCGCGGAGGATGAATGGGGGTCATTGAGGGCCTCGGCAGCGACGGCCGCGCTGCAACAAAAATGTTGCAATTACGGCGGAGGAGAAGACAAATGAGAGGAGCTGGATCCCTTGGTGCAAACAGAGAGCCAGGGGGAAGTTTCATCTCGCTAGACTTCCTATGACCGTTTGCCTCCACTGGCCGAGTGACAGACTCGCAGGGCTTGCAGAGTTTGCATTTCTTTTTTTCCTTCTTTTTTTTTTTTTTTTTTTCCACATGGCCCCGTGCCATCCCGCAACCCGCAGGAAGCGCCATGCAATCAGAGGATCGCCATTTCCTGGCTTTTCCGTCCGGGTCGGCAAGCTGCGCGCGCATCCCGAAGCCTTTTTTTCTTTTTTTTCGTCTGACGATGCAACTTTTTTTTTTTTTCACTGAGCGGTAGCCCGTCTGGTGGGAGGAGGAGGGCAAGAAGTGAAAGACATGGCTCGCTCATGGTGAAGGTATGCAAGGTTTTAAAAAAGAAGCTTGGGTGGAAGCTGCATACGCAACGACAAAGAAAAGGCACCTTTGCTGACAGTGTCGCTGAGATTTGGAATTTTCAGTTTCAGATTCTTTATTTCCTTCATTTGGAAAAGAAAAGAACAATTTAATGTGAAAACAAGAATCATCTTATTTAATCTGCTACTTTATCCCAAGAAAATCATCCATCTACTATACCCGCTTCCTCCTGCACTCAGGGTTGTGGGTCCCAAGAAATCCTTTTACATAAATTGTAAATAAAGAAACAGCAAAATAATAAAAATAATAATAAAAAAGAAATCAACAAAACAGCAGCCAGCCAAGACGTCAAGCCATCTTGCCAGGATTCAATCCAACAGTCCCAGTCGGGACTCCTTCAGTGAGGCCTGAAATAAGCTTCTTCTAATCAGACAAGTCACTATATTGACCAATAGAGGGCGCACACACCCTGGTGTCACATACAGCAAATATAACAGCTCATTTCCTTTCTTCATTTACAACACCCCTGTCGTTGTTCCCCCTACATAGTCTGATATCATTAACCAACTCGGCGTTGGGTGACGTCACTGTTCATTCCTGGCCCCGGGGGGCCGTGAAAGCCCGTCATTGTGCTTTGTGGCGATGGCCTCGCGCCACAATGCCAGGCTCTCATGCTCGTCTCGCAGCTCACGCCGGTGACGTGGTCTCACAGCGTCGTAGTACAACTTTCTGCCATCTAAATTCTGCGTTGCAGTCAAAACCGTCTGTGCCATTCTCCGGCCCGCTGTGGCATCAGCGCCTCTCCATTTTTGTTTTTTTCCTAACCGGGTGGACCACTGAGATAATGGGAATCCCCACCATGCCAGTAGAGGATGACCCAGAAAAAAAAAAGAAATCAAGTCAGGAGGGAGCGCAGAAAGATTAAACTCTTGGGTGAAGGCATTTTGTGTTATTTTGACATCATCGTTGTTGGTTATTGTGCAAATGCTCCCGATCTTTTACTGAAAGAAAGACACTTCATATTATTATATCATTACATACTAAATGGTATAGTGTCATACTTTGCATTCCGTTGTTTGCAACTAATTATATTATATTATATTGTATCGTGTAGAGCACCCTTATATAACTGCCATTTTTTAAAACCTTTTAAACTTTGTATTTTTGTAAGACTTATATATTACTTGCCACTTGCCACTTTTTAAACTCTTTTTTTACACTTTCATGCACAATCACTTCGGGTTCTGCCACTCCAACATTTCACTGCCATGTAACCTGACATGCGATAAATAAATATCGGCATTACGCAGCAAACATTCGGAAAGTGAGCAAGGCTTGAAAAGTTGTCCATTTCTTCTCTGTCAAAACAAAAACTTAAGGGACAAAGGGAATCGCACTTGCAACCATCGCCGAGAAAACAGGCTTTCAAAGAGTCACAAGCGAGGATTGTTCAACGTCCAACGACGGAGAAGTGATACGCAAGCCAGTTCCGCTTCTCGGGGGGGGAAGATCGCAGTGTCGCTGCAGCAACAAGGGCTGACATGAACGTTGTTGACCCACAAGGCAAAGAAAGGAGAACGTGAATTGTAACTTCACGTCACGACTTCTGCTTTTTTTGAGTTTTTTTTTTTTGGAAACACAAAGACAAACACACTGACTTGCGTGAACTCTCAGATGTAAACCTCGCAATCTAGGCACGCTGCGCAGAGGCAGAACTTGACGTCTGTCTGTCGCGCCGTCAGCGAATACACCTCCGCCGTCGACGTCCCAGGCCCCGCTCGCACCTCCGTCACACGCTGGCGCAGGAGAGCGGCAGTGTGAGCGGTGGGCTGCATTTGGCACGGGGCTAAGCAGCTGTGAAAACACGGCCAACCGCGAGTGATGTCAGAGCAGCGGAGGACTCTGGGAAGCAAGGCCACTTTTGAAGGTGTTCTGTGAGGGTGATGGTTGGGGGGGGGGTTGTTTTATGGCGGCCCTGAGAGAGGGCGGCGCGACTGAAGTCGAAAACCGCAGTGAGCGCGTGACTGTGCGCTTGGCGTGTGTGAGTAACGCATTCACATTCACGCCGTCTGCCAAACGAGGAGTGAAGCGAGCCTTCGGGGCGGCGAAGAAAACTATTTCCAGGTAAATTCCCCACATTGCGGACGGCTTCCAAGTGCTGCAGATGCAAAGTTACAAGCTTCCCCCCCACCTCCTTGCTCCTTTCTCCCCCTCTCCTGCTCATCTCCTTCTCCTCCTCCTCCTCCTCCTCCTCCTCCTCCCCACCACCTGGTGCAGGGAAAATGCAAGATTAGGGCAAAGTGCCAGATGTGCCAAGTCACACGAGGAGAAGGGCCTTCAGATCAAAGACGCTTGGGTTCAGGAGGGTGAGCCTGTACTTGTGTGTGTGTGTGTGTGTGTGTGTGTGTGTGTGTGTGTGTGTGTGTGGCTGTGTGTGTTTAGAAGATGGTGGGAAAAAGGAATGCAAAGACATGTTGTCATCCTTACACTTTTGCCTTTTAGTTTCACCCCAAAAAGGGAACCTTTCATCATTTCCCGAAATAGCAATTAAATGAGACTTCTGTAGTTTCATGAAACAACTCCAGCTCACCCACACACTCCCTTTTTTCCATCCCATTAGGCCATGTTAATGAATATCGGATTATTCCAAGACCGAGGCCTGATCCAGACCCCCGACCGCTGACTTACCGAATTTTTTCAGAGGCCGGGGTGTATAGGGTGGGGCATCACAGGAGCTGGCTGATGAAGCGGTGCAAATCTGGCCGCGCGCTGAGGATTTTCACCCGGGTGGAAGCATTTTCTGACTCGTCTCCTCCCGGGAAAAAACGGCAAGGCGTTAACAGTTAAGTGTGTAATATTTGGAGATTTTAAAGGAGAAACACCAACATCAAGTCATTACATTCTAGATTGCAGCGTCTTTCACTAGGGCCAGTAGTTCACAGTGAACTACGGTGGCCCTGCACACCCAAACCTGGACACCTGGTCCAAATCCTTCTTTGGTGGTTTACTTGAGAACGCCAGCGTTCACCCTCAATAACAGTCAAGCAGCTGGATTGTCCACACCGGGCTTCCTTAGAAACATGGCGGAGCAAACTGGCCGCTAACAGGGAGCAAGTCTCTTATTCTATGTATAGTCTTATATACATAAGAACCATTCTAAGGGTAACTATTTTTTTTAGAGTTATTGTACTGCGATTATACACTTTCATTATTGTACTTATGGGCAGTATGTTAAGCTTTTACCAATATAGAAATCATAAATCAGGCAAATTTTGCACACAGAGCCTTTAAGAAGAGACAGATGATGATGAAAAGCTTTTGTTTCTATAGAAAAACTTCAAAGTATGAATAAGTAAAAGCATAACTTTAAATGCAGCTGTGTGCTTTTATCCTGTATTATACAACAGCGAACCCCAGCGTGCTTCTGTATCCAGACTGAAACGCAGCAACTGTCATTGACCTTGCAACCTTTTACACGAGAATGGGCGGACGTGTATTTCCCTGGCAGGTTGACAGAAATACAGGCCTGGAAGCAAGTGGGCCCCGCCCCGCCGACCATCAATAAATGTTGTCTCAGATTCCCATCCTGTAACTGTGATGTCACGTTGTTGCTGTGGCTGACACAAACATATGCACACACTAGAACACGCTAGAAAAAATAAAAGGTGCCTAACCCATATCTACTTGCATGGCGTCACTGTTAAATCTTCTGTCATTGTTTACTCGGTCGACAACAAATAGTCAGATCCTCCTGTCGAAGGTCTCGAAATGAATCTGCTCCCAATTAGAGGAGAGTTTGAGCGGTTCCACCGATGACAGACTGCTGGTCGGAGGCCTGGAAACAACTCATTCAGATGCTTGGATGACAAAAAAATCCACCGGAGACAGTGAACACCCTTGAAGCAAGGCATTCAACCATAAAAGTGTGGATTCCAATAAGTCAGGCAAGAGAAGGGGCCTTGAAAGCTTGAGTCTGTCAAGTATTTGCTGTTAAAGACATAATGGAGGATTGAGTTTTTTTCCTTGTCTTCATGAGCAGTGTTGTTGGGATTATTGCATAAAAGTAATCCAACTACTGATTACTGATTACTTCTTTAAAAAGTAATCTAACTACTTCTTTAACTACTTTGTTTCATAAGTAATCAATTGCTAATTACTTTAGTTAAAAAAAGATAAAGCAACAGTTGAGAATGTGTTGTTTCCTGCACAGCGAACCACAATATTCTTTCATTTAGACGAGATGAACTTAAAATAATGTTTGTAGTTCCAGCTACAAACGCAATTGCTGTTTTTTCTTTTGCCGCCGCCATACTCGTTTTGGTGCGTCGTCGCAATATCAATGACGTCGCATGCACGGCTGCATCATCAATCTGCGACATCGTTGTTTTTGGTTGTTTTTCTAAATTTCTGAAATTTTGTGGATGATAAGACATTTTTAGGAAAATATTTCAGAAAAGTAATGGAATGGTTTCTTGATAAAGTACTTATGATATGCAGTAATTACCAGTTTTACCACAGTAATCCTGTTACTAAATAAAGTAGTTTAATGACACTAGTGGATTACTACGCCAACACTGCTAATGAGATTACGTTCCCACCCGACACCTCTCGTTTCATCAAACATGTGTCCATCATTACCCTCCTTGTTTTCACTCCCAGATTCCTCCCTTATTCTTTCAGGGGCTTCGTGTTTTCCCACTACATAGTGCGCATTCTGCTTGCTCCCCATCCCCCTCGCCTCCTCGTCTCAAGCGACGCCTCATCCTTAACCAATCTTTCACCACTGCAAGAGTCCATGCTTGTGTGTGCGAGCGCGTGTGTGTGTGTGCGTCAAGCTCGTCTCACAGGCGAGTTTTCTTGTGTTTCCAGCTGCAAGCGAGAGTCAACAATCTGTCAGCGAGACCTCGGAGATCTGATGAAATCAGTCAGAGCTTGGCTGGCGGGCGGGCAGGCAGGCAGGGCGGGCGGGGGAGGAGGGGCTACCTGGTGACCTCAAATGATCCACTAAAAGGCTCAGACTTTCTTCTGAGAGTCACCTGACTCATCACTCTCTCTTTAGCTCTAATCCTGGACACATGCAGACACTGTTGTTGTTCCTCCTGCGTTGTTGTCCGAGGCTGTTAAAAACGTAGCCAGAGTTCGGCGACCTTTGCTGTAGGTTGGAAGGTGCCTTTGCCTTTTCTATGGCATGAGGGAGAGTCCAGAGCAGAACATTGTCTGTTTATTTAAGAAAGGCACCACATTAGTTTACACAATGTGTGAACTCTTCATCCTGGGGTCCACACAAAAAACCAATGAGAGATTACAATAGTTACAAAATCAAAGTGGGTGAAAATATTCACCAGAATTCCTAAAATAATAAGTTAAAAACCAAAACACATCTTTTTCAATTGCACTATTTTCCATTCGTCACCATACAAAAGTTGCAACTAGACAGCCCTGATGGTCACAGCTAGACGATGACGGATATGCTCATACCCATAAGATTCAAAATTTATAATCCACCAGCTGCTCACAGCGTGCAATTCCAAGTATGCAATTCAAAATTTTATAAAATTGACAGCATATTTGCAATTCATAATAAGCAGCGAGTAGTTTGCAACTTCCTTGCATCACTGTCAATAACCTCCCTGCACTCATGTACATACTGCAAACAACAACACACACATACATATATATATATATGTGAATGTGTGTTGTGTGTGTGTGTGTGTGTGTGTGTGTGTGTGTGTGTGTGTGTGTGTGTGTAAGCACTGTAAGCACTCTAGTTGGATGCTAACTGCATTTTGTTGCTCTGTACTTGCGGCATGTGCAATGACAATAAAGTTGAATTTAATCTTTTTTTTTTTTTTTTTTTGCTGATGTTTTAACTTGCAGCAGCTGCTCAGGAAACTCAGTCAGGTCACCAGGTCCAAACTTTAAGCTGTTCAATCAGCGAGCGCCCGGGCTGCTGCTGCGAGACCTGCTTTAATCTGCTGTTCCTGCCCGGCTAAATTTGATGTATGGCGGCCGAGACCTGGCAACTGGCCACCAAACACTGCCCCCCCCCAACACACCGTGGAGAGGGCTCGCCTCATACATCCATGCACTACACATACACACTCACAGAAACACACAGACACAGACACAGACACAGACACACACACACACACACACATTTTTCCGAGGTTTAGTTACAGATTCGTTTACAAATTGTTTTACGATTTTGACGTGAGGGGCACGTCTGAGCTGAAGGAATCTGGCCATACATCAACAACCAACACGTAATCCTACACACACACACACACACACACTGATACAACCACAATGTAGTTAAGGAGGTTCCACGTGATTCAGACGACAAACTGTGAAGCACCTCTGACCTCACCGTCTGCAGACTCGCTTACACATGCAAACAACACACAAAAAAAATAAACAAGCGCACACATCCTTACAGACGCACACATGGTGTGACTGCACACGGGTCAGATGCCGGCCGCGCTCAGTTTTGATGCAATGCTTTCTGGGAATTCTTCCCCTCCCCTGCCATGTTTACTTTTCCAGGTCAACATGAAGTGACTAAAAAAAGGTTTTTTCACAGCAGTGACTGATGTCTTGGAAGGGACACGTGTGGGAATTCAAAAGCCTCCGGCCTCTACGACGACGTGGATCAAAGTCCTGTGAGATCCTGCAGGGCGGCAAAAAAAATAAATCATCATCGAAAATTCTGTGAAACCAGCCGAAGAAAAAGGTGACATCATGAGCTTCCAGCTCGGAGGAGGAACGCGTTGGCAGCAGAAAGATCCAGATTCCGGCTCTTCGCATCACAAAGCGGTAAACACATCAATGAGGCGAAACCGGCACACGCACGCACGTACGCACGCACGAGGGAGGGCGGCGCTAGAGCCGCTTCAGATACTAATGAGCTGCTGCGGAAAACACAACACGCACCACTTTGAAGCTGGTTTATGTCATCAGGAAATATATGGAAAGTATGCTGTGGGGGGAAAAAATGACTGCAATCCGGTGGTGTGTGTGTGTGTGTGTGTGCGTGTGCATGTGTGTGTTTCCCTGCTTTTTCCTGGCCAGGCAAAGAATGTGTCCCTTTTACGAGCCAAGGCCCAACGTGTTTGCCTTCATTCTCAGAGAAAAATCACAAACCCTCACACAAACACACACACACACACACACACACACACACACACACAGCATGGAGGACGAAGAGCCTGTTTTCACCACCCTATCATATCGCCAGAACCATCTTCTCCACAGCCGTCAGCGAGGAGCTGACGCCGTCAAAAACCTTTCTTTCTTCTTTTTTTTTAAATGCGATGGATTTGTTTTTGTCAGTGTCTCTGAAAGCAGGGACGGGGGTTTCTCACACTGGGACCTAATGAAATAAATCTTTCCATTTTGTACGTTGTGGTGCGTACCCGCTCAGGAGAGGAGCCCTCTGTTCACTCTCAGCGACACACGTTCTCAGTGACAAAGACTTAACGCTCTGGGTATTAATGCAGCCTGACACCAGGGCTGGTCGGACACTAAATGACCAACTATTATGCCACTAAAGTGTGTCTTGCAAAGGAAAAACTCACTGACTGGAGCCCCTCCCAGCAATTGGAGAGCCACGGTGCTCTCCAGTTTGAGACAGGGCCAACTCCAGGGAGACAAATGAGCAGGCTCACAGTCACACCTGCTGACTTTACCTGAACGATTTAGGGCTGTGGGAAGACGGCCAGAGGACAGAGGGAGAACGCGGAAACTCATTTGCCAAGTTTGAATGGAAGAATACTGCCGCCGCGAGCAGCAGGTGAGACTGCGCATTGAGGAGTAACATTATCTTTCTCAGAGTTCGGCGGAGTGCAAAAGTGTTTTGCACAAGTTGTTTACACCCTCGTAGCTTTTCCCTGAAACGTCAAAAGCCAAAACCCCCGAAAGGGCGGAGCCAAATTTAAAAGGCTCGAGCTGGAAACTGTTCCTGTGTTTGCTGGACGGCTGCTGTCAAAAACCTCCCACTTTGCTGTAGGTCATCCACTCCCTGCTTCTCTATCGTTCCTCTCAGCAGCTGCTGATATTAAATAAAGAAACGCCGACCACAAAAATAAACCAGGTGAAAAATCTCATAAATGCTGCCATTTGGATCGGCACTTTGTTTTCCTGAACTCCAATTCGTCACGAGATGAATTTGTGTGTTTGTGGTATGAGCGGAGAGGGTCAACCCTTAAGGAACACTTCAGACTTCAAAAGTAATAAATCATGTATTAGGAATATGAGAGCGGCGTAGGATCCAATGTTACCAGCATTTTTTTTTTTCTGGGGGGTTTTGAAGCCTGTGTGGGTGGACAGCCTTCACCGACGCTTCGTGCAAACCCAATGGAAATGTTTGGGGGCTGAAAAGGGAGAGGTATGAAACCTGGAGTTTTTGATGTCGGCTCAAGGCTGGACTCCAGGAAAAACATGGTTGCAACTTGGTGCAAAAACAGGTTTTGATCTCCATACAAAATTTGCCTTCTGATGAACTGTTTCTGTTGCTTTAAGGCTGGAGGTTTTGTTCTAGTAAAAACAGGAGATGGGCCTAGCTGCTGGCATTCAGTGGAGTAACAATTTAGTTTATCTAAACCACTGGTGTCAGTCACTTGACCTCTAGGGTTGGACTGAGTCGCTGTTACCCCCTACAAAAGTTCTTGTGGGTCAAACAAAAATGAAGCACACTATCCCTCATAGGCATGGAAAACAGAAACAACAGCATGAAAGCAAATTGCAGGAACAGCAGTCAGTATGCCTGGATGGCAATGCTAATAAAATACATTTGTGAGCATGACATAGCTGATAAAAAAAAAACTACTCAAGTGAGTCAGTGTGAGAACAGCAAACTGTCGATATGGATCACAGGTCAGGGCCCCGCGGAAGCGAGGACATTACAGACAGCCAGATAGCTTTTAATTCTCAGCAAATAGAACCGAATATTGCACAGCAACTCTTGGAACAACCCCAAAAAAAGCGGGTTTTCCCAGAAAAATGTGACAAACTCATTTTGCAGCTACTGGTCTACTACAGACCAGCTGTTACCATTATGGCTTATCAATTCTGTCAAACCAGTACAGCAAGCTGATTTCTAGAGTATCTTCAGTAACACAAACATTGGAAATAAAAAACTAATTTTAAGACTTGTTGATACTTCCAGATATAGACAACACGGTGCTAACTCTTTTTCATTTCTTATCACTGCTGTGTTATTCATGAACACAAAATATAAGGACACATTTATATTCGGACTTAACGAGACTTAAGTAGAGTAAAGTACATCTTAAAGTTAATCTCAGAGCTAGCTAATATTTAACTAGTTTGGTCATTACACAACTGGGACAGTCAATAAGGTGTTTAATGAAAATGAAATAAATCAACCTTATACTACTTATCAGGGACTGAGTGACTTGACTACAGTTTAAATTAATGTTACTTTTTAAATTTTCTATCATCATTTGCCAACTTCAACAAAGGCTATTTGCAAAGTATAACCGCTGAATCGCAATTGAACAATCTAAATTGTCCGTAGGTGTGCACGTGAGTGTGAATGCTTGTTTGTGTCTATGTGGCGCTGCGATGAACTGGCGACTTGTCCGGGGTGTCACCCTGCCTTCGCCCTATGACAGCTTTTCCTGTTTTGTGCTTTGTGTAGCCTTCAATTGTGTGGATATTCTTGTTTACTAATAAGCAACTCTGAGACGATTAGGGTGAGAAGCTCAGTCACCCGGGAGGAGCTCGGAGTAGAGCCGCTGCTCCTCCGCATCGAGAGGGGCCAGCTGAGGTGGCTCGGGCATCTGTTCCGGATGCCTCCTGGACGCCTCCCTGGGCAGGTGTTCCGGGCATGTCCCACCGGGAGGAGGCCTCGGGGAAGACCCAGGACACGCTGGAGGGACTATGTCTCCCGGCTGGCCTGCGAACGCCTTGGGGTCCCACCGGATGAGCTGGAGGAGGTGACTGGGGCCAGGGAGGTCTGGGCATCTCTGCTGAGGCTGCTGCCCCCGCGACCCGACCCCAGATAATGCGGAAGAAGAAGAAGAAGACAACTCTGAGACTCAAGTGATTCTTTCAGCGTAACTTCTTTGCAGTCGCAACTCCGCCCACGCTCAGGCAGTAACCAAGCCAATGGAAACCGGTTCCCCCAAGCGAGTGGAGCCGGTGGAAGCACACCCTGAATGGCTGTTTTTCTTTTCTTTTTTTTGCCTGGGCCCTGCACCTCTTTTTATCTGAGAGTGCGTGTTTTTCCTACTTACTTGTGTGTGTATAATATGTGCCATCTTTCACCGCATGGTCTTGGTCCACACAATACCCTGCTCAACCGGTGGGGTTTAAAAGGGTTTTAAGGGTGCAAGGAAAAGAAAGGAATGCCTGGCAGCACGTGTGTTTATATTTTTGGCTGATGGGAAACATATGTCTGTGCACTTGCCTCAGATAGACACATTTCATGTTTTTTCCTTTCTTTTTTTCGTATTATAACCTTGCAGAGCTGCATATGGACACTGCCAAAAATGACACGGCTTTCTCAGCCGGACTGCAATATCTCGTCTTTGTGAAATCTGAGAAAAACAAACAAAAACAAAAAAAAAAATCCTGCGATGCGAAATCATTCCTATACATGTGTCTTTTATGATTCCCAGGCCCCCGGTTCAACCCAGTTAATGTCCCGCAGAGTGGATGTGGCTGCCTGCTTCCGCTGTGCCACTGAGCACTGTCAGCTCGGATCTGCCGCGCCGTCACATTCCCTGGACCGCACTCCAATGGCCTGCAGAGTGGGTCAGTAGGACAGTGTGCTGTGTGTGTGTGTGTGTCTTTGTCGAGGGTTGCACTTTTGTTTTGATCAACGGGGATGTGATGTCCAGCGGGATATGGGAAATGGATGGTTGCACAGTTGGCAATGAGCCTAATGGGGCTTTTTTTTTTTTTTTGGAAGAACTGGGGGCCTCCACACACGAAGGAGTTCCAAAACTATTTAACATACATCCCTTGAAAAAAAACAAAAACAAAAGAACACAAAAAAAAAAACACTCCATGCATGTGCGTATCACGTAACCAGTCCCACATCCTGCAGTATTTCATGGCGTCCCGAGAGAGTCCCAGGTGTGTAAGCACTCACATAAAGCCACGCCGCGCCACATGTATTCTGACAGAGACGAATGTCTTGGCTTCACCTCTGAGGCTGCACTGGTTGCCAGTTTGGCAGCAGTTTATTGTATTGCTCACAATTAGACCTCTCCCCCATAGGGATCTGAAATAAAATGCCGCCATTAATGTACCATTAAGGCTGAAAATGGGCCAGGGCTGTGTTGCCCTGTAATTTAGCTCTGTTGTCAAAGAGTTTGTTTTATGAAATAGTAAACAGGACATGAGGAACTACAAATAATGCCTATGGGATAAGAGAAACTGCCTTTGACCGAAGAAAACCAATTTCTGACAAATAGAGTTCTTCTTTAACTAGATTTCCTTTATGGTCTTTTGCATTGGGAGATACCAGAACATGAAGCTGATAACCTGGGAGGAATTGAGGATGGAAAATAGGCTCACATTCCTTTTAAAGCAGTCACTTGACAATGGAATGTTATTAATCTCTTTTTACATCAATGATGTGAAACTGGATCCTCTTTCACGGCACACCTGATTATCTCACGGTACACTATAGTGCCGCGGAACAATGGTTGAAAAACACTGGTCCGACCTGCAAAGTCCTTCCAGTTCAAATCAGCGGGTTGTAATTTGAGACCTGGTTCCCAAGTCACGCTATTATCTGCGTGTAAACCGTCGGTGTTTGTCAAGGGTTTGGTCCGTCCCATTTTCTCATTTTCTACGAGCTCGTTGTGGCGGCACCTGGCAAGCTAGCCTGCACAGGCCCGCTAAATCATTCCACCCGGCCTGGAAAGGAACTCTTGACAAGATGAGACATTGAGCTGCCTTATGAATGGATCCCGACAGTTAGGGCTAAGGCCAGGAGATGTTTCTCTTGGAAAGCGCTACAGGCGTTGATCTTAGAAGTGATTTCCGTACTTTTTGGGGATTATGGTTTTCATATGCATGAATGTGTTTTAAACTTTTTACTGAAATAATCTTCCTGAACCATCATCTTCTGTCTTTGCCAACAGTTTGCCACTGCTAAACAGCGATCATGCATAATGTGCAATAATACGACAACAGTGCAAATATTCCCTTATCTAGAATCACGTAATATCGCAAATTAAGTAACGCCGCCGGGCAAAGTACTCAAAAGGAGATTTTCCACAGTGCTGACCTTTTGTCATGTGATAGCATGACAATCAAACAGTGGGTTTTTGGGACGGACTGTATGTTGACCACATTGTAATGTGGTCATTGACTAATTGCTGACGTCTGGGACTTTGGAAAGAGAGGGCGAACCACATGTAGGAGGAAATGTGACTGCCGTGAATCATCATGTTCTGCAAAGAAATCCCCTGCTGGGAGACGAGCCGCTTTGTCAATTTCCCAGAAAAAAAAAAAACCCAAAACAAAACGTAATGAATCAGAGTCAGAAACAAAAGAATTACAATCGGCCTTTGTACGCTTTTGAAAACGCACTTGTCGTTGGTGCATTCCTCTCGGTCATACCTTCCTCTGCGCACGCAGGAAAAAAACGTCCTTCTTATCACAGAACGAGCCTCGTGTTGTTTTTCAGAAGCTTTGTGAGCGAGACGGTCATAAAGGGAAAAGAACGAGAACATTTCGATGACCGTAAATCGCTGCTGCTCTGACCAGAACGACCCCATTAATAAGCCTGATGAATGTCCCTTCAGTGCGTGCGCCACATCCATCTGCATCAACGCTTGACCTCTGCTCACGTTTTACAGTCAAGACTCACTTTTTATTTTTATTTTTTTTTTACCCCCTCATCAACCCCGCTGCAATTAAAACCGTGCTGGGCAAACACCCATAAGCCATCGCTCTCTTCGTATTTGTGCATGTGTGAGCCCGTCTTTATTTATACCGGGGCCCGCACGTACAGTTTATCTTTAGCGCCGCGCTGTAATTGAAATGATCCGTGAAGCCGCAGGATCGGGTCCAGACTGTAACGTAAGAAAACACATGTCGGGGGAAGGGAACACGTGAAGCTCCCGCGGTGCAGCCGCCAAACACTGACTGCCAGGCGCCAAGCTAGCGGAGCTGGAAGTGGGAAAAATGTGTCTTTGGGAGTCTTTGATTGATAGTCAGCCGTCACTTCCAGTCTGCAGTCTTGCAACAATAGCTTTCGGACGTTTCATTCCACCAAGGAAGGCCTTGTGTTATTTCTTTTTGCAAAACTTTGTGTTATTTTTGAATGTAATGCAACACGATTGACATGCAACACCGAGAATGAGCTGCGATCTGCAGCAGCGCCGCTTCTTACTCCTGTCTGAACTGCTGGTGTGCACCAGCCGGAGCATGAAAATAAAAAAATAAAAAGACCAAGTTCCAAAGCTGACTTTCATACCCAGAGTGCCCGAGGGCGCGTTCATAAGCGGTTTTCCGGTAACTTTGTTAATTTGTTGGATTTAGCCTTCAACAAAAGCGGTGGGATGGGAAAGTCCAAGCAAACAGCTCAGCAATGCAAAACCAAACTGACAGTGTGGGAACGAGCGAGCGGGCACTCCTGGGAGTGCGTACACACTACACACACATGCAGACATGAGGTTTGTCAGTGCCTCCGTCAACTGCTGTGCAGCTCAGTCAAAGCCCCACTACTTGTTTATCCACTCGGTTTGCCCGTCTGCCAGGAGGTCGCACAGAGGTTCTCTTGCACCTCTGCTCTCAATGTCCTGAAAGCCTTTTTCCAACAGAACTGCTTCAGGCAGTCAAATACGCAAAAAAACAAAAAACAAAAAAAAACAAAAAACAATGTCACCTCTTCTGAGGTCATCTCAGAAGAGGTGACCTCAAAAGACCCTGAATTCTTTCACCTGCAACACGGACAAACGGCAAACGGCTTGTGCCTCTTTGACATGTTAATCCTCCAGGGTGATTGACAGGAGGGGAGGGGAGGGGGGGGGGGTGTGTGGGGGCGGGGGGTGACGTCGGTATCTGACAAATTGTCACAAGAGAGGCGTTTGTACGTCTGTAAATGTCAGCGAGCCGCGCGTGCCAGAGTTCTGCAGCCGTCCAGATGTGCTGGACGCAGACGGCGACTCCTGGACCGAACTCTCCAACACTTGCTGTGCAGTGAACTCGGCCTCGGCCGCCGGCCAGCGCAGCCTGCTGCCTCTTCAATAAACCTTACAGTTTAATAACCGAAAGTGAATCTCCACGGCCTCAGCAGGTTTATGGCTCGCAATAAGGCACGGCCAAAACGGTTGGATGGTTCTCCAGTTGGTTGGTTGCTTCAAAGCTCAACTTTACGTTTACAGCTTTTGTGTTTTACACAAGATCAACTTAAAGCGGAGAAACAGAGATGATTTTTTTCTTCACATGAAGGTCCGGTAGTGTAAAATTTGGCTTGATTTTGATTTTGGGAAAAGCTTAACATACTGCGCATATCTACATTAATAGAAGTGGGTACTTGCAGCACAGTAAGAGTAATTTGGTTTTCCTATCCTTAGAGTGGTTCTTTATATACAAATAGCAAGCAAGGGTCTTGCTCCCAGTTAGCTGCCATCTTGCACCACCATATTTCTAAGGAAGCCTGGTGTGGACAATCCAGCTGCCTGACAGCATAGCGTTTGGTATTTAGGGTGAACGCTGGCGTCCTCAAATAAACCAACGAAGAAGAAGAACGTGGACGAGGTCTCCAGGTTTGTGTGCGCAGGCCACCGTATCTCACTGTTCGGCTCTTTTTCTTCTCAATATCTCCAAATATTGCACACTTTAACTTTAAAGTATGTTTCCAAAAAGTTTGTTGAGCATCATGTTGTCAGTGCAAATGAGGACCACAACAACCTTTTTTTGTTTTTCCAACTAACCAGACCAGGAATTTTATGTGGAACCGCTTTGGCGCGCACTCACATACCAGCATTTTAAAAGTGCCCGTTTCTGTTGCATTTTCCAGAGAAAACAATGCCCTCCGTAGGTATGTGTTCAAACGCCCCCAACCCCACCCTCTCCCACAGGTTTATTTTTAGGCTGAGCTCCTCCTGAGACACCTGATTGTTTCCACATGCTGAGCGGCGGCGCTCCTGCAGCGGTAAACATGCTTCCAGGGCTTTGCCTCATAACGAGAATGCGCTGTCCAGTCACAAATCAAGCACACGATGTGGGTTCATGCTGCTTGGTAATCATGGTGTTATGGTGGCGGAGCTCCCGCCTGGTGATATGGTTCCACCGTATAGAGCAAGATAAGGCCAGGATGATCCCAGGATGAAGGGGCGCTGGTTGCAAAACAGCTGGCTGCTGGCGATGGCCTGCAGAATACACCGGCCACATTTCCCTGCAGGCAGGCTCCAGAAAATCTGAATCTTTGAAGGCCCTTCTTTTTTTTTCTCCTTTCCCAAGACACTTGGCAAAATCTACCAACCCCACCCACCCATCATTCACTTCCTCCTCAAAGCCGCGCCCCACCCAGGAGGGAGAAACACAGGGTTTGGGCCTCCCTGGAGCTCCTCAACCACCAGCCCTGGTCACCAGCAGGTCAGCCTCAGCCTCAAACCCAGGTCGAGGACTTTAATGGACCCTGCGAAGCCTGGAAAAACAGGCCCCCGCGGCTGGAGAGAGCCGACCCTGGGAATGTGGCATGTAACTAATACATGATGGGTGGAAAGAAAAGAGAGAGGAAAAAAAGGCAGAGGAACATTCAATTCCACATCTCAACAAGTCCGTTAATCTAATATTCTGTGCTCAAAGCTTGTTTTCGCTGAAACATGTGGAGGATGGTGATGGGGTGAGATAATTGCACCGAGGTCCAACACAAATTCTGCTTCAAGAATGTTTTTTGGGGGGAGAGCGTCGCTCTTATATAACCCACTCAAGTGGGTTGTGCGGAATTTAAGTGTCGGTTGTGTGTTCTCTCCGTTGCTGCGACGTCAGCGGCCTCACATTCGCTCATTGAGTGGACCTGCCCAGCTGAGAGTGTCTTCTCGAGCGTGACGGTAATTGGAAAACGTTGTGCAACGTCTGAAATCAAAGCAGCTGCGCGTGTGTCCTTGTGTGTGCGTGTTTGTGTGTCTTTGTGTGTGTGTGTGTGTGTGTGTGTGTGTGTCCGCGAGTGTGCGACTGCACTTCCTCTCAGTCGGACACATTCTGAGGCTTTTCGTTAAAAAACGTTGGCTTTCAAATTCCTCTCGCTGGAGGTCCTCGGTGCCGCGTGCTCTCTGCGGCCAGCGGTCGGAGATGTGTTGCGGAGCCACACTCTACAGTAGTTTCGTAGGACTCAAGATAATCTTGATCTTAAGACTGGTCTCCAGGCCACTTTATAAGTCTATTGGATTCATCCTGGACTCAAAGACCGGTCGAGACTGATATGATATATGATATGATATATTACTCTATTAGTCACCTTATGCTGAAATGTGTTTTGCGACAACAGCATGTATGCAACATATACACACATTTGACATAGACACCAGAGACAGAAAAACAAAACACAAAAATTAGATACATAGAGACATGAAGACAGGGGCAAAGTCCACCACCCCGCTTACCCCTGGCCCAACTCCTGATTAAGCCTTAAGGTCGACTGGTAGACAAAAGACCTTTTTAGTCTGACCTTATTGTATGCTGGAACACCATATCTCCTTCGCGAGGGCAGCAGCCTATATTCTCCATATAACACATGGCTAGTGTTTGATGTAATATTTCTTACCAACCTTAGGACACTGCTATCATACAGTACGTAGATGTCTATAGCCTATGGAGTGGTTGTCCAACAAATTTTGAGCAAATGTTCAGTTGTTGCAGCAGTTGTGCTTTTAGGGCTGCAGACAAACATCCGTACCATGTGGTACTACAGTACTGAAGAACACTCGTAATAACAGAACTAAAAAACAAAAGAAGGATTGGTCTACTTGCACCAAAATATCTTAAACGGCGAAGGAAGTAGATTCTCTGCTTTGTTTTCTTACACACTGATTCAATCTGGTCTTTCCATGACAAGAGATGATCAAATACTACTCCTAGATATGTATACGAACATACCTGGTTGATGTGTTCACCGTGAATAGCAATGGGAGATCTGTGTATCTCCGGTGGTGTACCAAAAACAATACCTTCTGTCTTTTTCGTGTTAATGATGAGAGCGTTTGTTATCACTCCATTCAACCACCTTATTTACTCTGTGTTGATGCAGTCCGGGATCATTGGAACTATCTAACAGGGAAATTAAAACTGTGTCATCTGAGTACTTCAGAATGTGCCGGTCTGGTCCGGCAGTGCGACGTTCAGACAGACATTCCTCAGTACGACAGCTGTCAGTATAAAGGGTGAAGAGTATAGCTGAGCTTACGCAACCCTGGGGAGCACCAACATTATTAGTTAATGCTGAAGAGAGGGTTTTGTTCACTTTCACTCTCTGTTCTCGTGCCGATCTTGTTGTGAATGGCACGCACGTTGGCCAGGACGATAGAGGGGAGCGGCGGGCGAGTGTATCTCCTCCGTAGGCGACTCTTAATACCCCCTTTCCTTCCTCGTTTCCTCTTCCTTTTAATTCGGATCAACTCCTTGGGGATGTTATTCAACACTGGTAGATTGACGTGGCTTGCGTTCGTTGCTTTCGGCTCCGGTGGTCGTAGTGCCAGCAGCGCGTCTCGGCTGTACACACAAGCGAAGCTGGACGCTCCACCACGCCTTGTGTTGCTATTGAGTTGAGTCTGAAGTTCGACCGTCAGGCATCTTCCACAGGAATTAATAATCCACAAGATCAGCAAGGCGATTTCAAAGGCCCTCATCTTACACGTCTTTACACATATAACGACTTACATACATAGGCACACGGAAAAGAATAAACTAAACATTAAGGCATACATGGCACACCGGAAGTGGCTTTCGACTCTAACCCCAACACTTCAATAACACGATAATAACAGAAAAGCCTCATCCTCAGAACCATGTAGAACTTTGAGTTCTTTCACCACCACAAGTGAGATGGTTGTATTTTTATTTTTGAGTTCAGACATTCAATGTTTTTTACTCTTTTTGTTCGTTCTTGACTATTTTTTAATATTTTTTTATTAATTTTCTGACGCAAAGTAGTTTTTTTGGAAAATGGTTCAGCAAAGCAGCAATTGTTTAAGAAAATTATTAAACAATACCTTGATTAAAAGAATTGGTGCTTCTCCATTTATGTAGAAGCAAGCTTTATTTAAAACAAAAGAAATTGATTCTGTTTCGTTGTGATTTTCTTTGATCTATGCAGTCTTGGTCTTGTCTCGATCTCGATGCTCTCTAGTCTTGATAATATCTTGGTCTTGTTTGCTGTAGGCTTGATACAACACTACAGACATGAAATGACAAAAAAAAAATGTTGGGGCCTGGAAAACCACAAAGCCGCTGAGGGAGCCAGCAGGAGAGACTGTGGCAGAAACTCACTCCATCCAGTTTGGCCTTGACGTTAACACTCACACGGTCTGTTGCTGTATCACTCAAACTAAGTGAACCGTTCATGACCTGCAACCCCAGAATACACAAATTAAAGGAAGCCTCCGCCCAACACGTGGCACCCAGGGTGATGAAACTGAAGGATCAAGGAGCCTCCTTGGCATCGTGGGAAGTTTGTGTTCGCGAATGTCGATCTCGTCCTGATGAATCGTCTTGCGTTGCAGGCTGTGCGTCCTTGCAGAAGCGCCACGTTGTCCATGTTGGATGCGGAGGCAGGCAGACAGCGCAGACAGCCGCCTTGTCTGTCTGTCAGAGACAGAACATACTTTGGCATCACTCTTTTGGTCTCCTCTGAAAAGTTTTTTTTCCAAGAAAGGAGATAGAAGCATGGGTCGACCGACTTCAAAACATTCTTGAACACGATGTTCATCTGTCTGTCCCACGCCATTGCCTCTCTCTCTCTCTCTCTCTGTCTCTCTCTCTCTCTCTCTCTCTCTCTCTCTCTCTCTCTCTCTCTCTCTCTCTCTCTCTCTCTCTCTCTCTCTCTCCCTCTCTCTCTCTCCCCACCGCTCCGATGGACACGAGGCCCGGGGATAATCTCAGCTGGCATGCAGTCTATCACAAGCTCAGACGCCTGTTAAAAAGCTACGAGGTATCAGGTTTTGACCTTTTTTTGCGAGGGAGCATTTTTCTTTGCCTTCCATGACATTTTTTTTGGCTTTAACATTCCTGCTTAATTAAGGGTTAAGTAAGGTGCCATGCAAAGAAATGCCTATGGAGGCATTGCAACTCCAAGTAGGGGGTTTTCCATAAGATGTTCAAACTTGCGTTTATTATCTTTTTAGGGTCGTAATCATCAGCATAGCTTACTTACTTATCCTCTTTGTTCCGGTTGGGACATAAGGCTGCAACCATACACTGCCACTGAACCCTGTCTCGTGCATTGACCTGTGCTTCGTCCTAGGAAAGACCCATCTCCTCCACCTTCACCATCATCACTGTCCGTCGCCAGGTGCTCTTTGGTCTGCCTCTCTTTCTTTTCCCAATCGGGGTCCATCTCAATGCAACTTTGAGTAGCCTTTCATTGGACATCCTCAACACGTGACCGAGCCATCTCAGCCTGCGTTCGCTCATTTCAAGGGGCATATGCGAGTTGCCTGTCGTCTTATGAAGTTCTTCATTTGAGATTTTATTTGGCCAAAAGATGTTGCAGCTTTTACGGAAGCAGCTGTTGTGGAAGACGGCAACCCTTTCTCATATCCAGCTTTGTTACTCTCCAGCAGTCAGAGCCATACAGCAGGACATCCCTAGCATCACTGCTGTAAATGCAGTGCTTTCAGTCAGCTACCCAACATCTGCAAGTCCACACAGTATTTGACTCAATTCCAAGATGAGGATTCATCAACATAGCAGGAAAGGAAAAATCATTTGAACTCCCGGAAAGAACTGGCAATGCAGGGAGATGGAAAAGTTGCATTGCTGTTGAATTTCAAGAAATCACAAAGGTATGCAGGAGCTCGCTTAGGCTTAACTTGTTCAAGCGAGTGGCACTCGGCGTGCACTCACACCCAACGGCCTCGCACTCGAAGGTCACGCCGACAAAAAGCACGCCCTCAAATTACCGTTTGGCTTACCAAGCAGGAAGCGGGTCAGCCCACTCGACCCCACCATCGCCATGGCTACGGCCAAATGGGCGCAGCCGGTGGGAGAGAGGTGAGGGTGGGGTGGTGGTGGTGGGGGGCGGGGGGTCAGTGGGGTGGGAGGGGGACAGAGGAGGGGGTGGGAGGGTTAATGAGAAGGTCAGCGGGCCGTCTAGCCAAGTGGGATTGTCACTCACTCTCCCGCTGGCGCAAATTCAAAGAATGCGTCTGAGGCGGGCCAGGGGGGAGCAGAGAGGGAGGAAGGGAGGAGGATGGGTAAAAAGAAGAAAGAAGAAGAAGTAAAAAAAAGAAAATAGGGGAAGAGAGGGAAGTGAAAGAGGAGAGTCCAGCAGCCTGGAAAGCACCTGAAGTGTGATTCAGGCAGAGGAAGAGGAGGCGGGAGGGCCACTCGCAGCTGCAATAACACTGTCTGGCAGTCCTGGAGGTGGGCGGTGGGGGGGGGGGGGGGTGGTTAGTCTGCACATCTGCACACACACACAAGCGCCCGTACACTTGCCTGTGTGCTCTGAAAACATTTTGTCATCCGCCAAGACTTCTTGTGTGTCACACGGCGTGCGACGGGGACGCTAATGAGCGCGGCAGCGTGCAGAAAGGTCGTGCGTCATGATGTGAAAACACGGCGAGCCAAAGGTCGGCTGGTGCAGCCGCTGATTTGCCTGGGCCTCGGCTCCCCAGTCTGGGTTTGGCTTTGTTGTATGTGTTTTGTTTCGTTTTGGGTTTTTGTGTGTGTGTGTGTGTGTGTGTGTTTATTTCGCACATCTGTTGAGACCAGAGCGCTGGAAGGTGAACTCGAGCGAAAAAAAAACACAACTTCGAATCCTGTGTGTTTTGCAGGAGCCATTGGCGTTCAAAGAGACCCAATGCTCAGGCCGACTTGACAAGGATGCGCACAGGAGCGTTCAGAGCAACTACAGAAGATTTCGTCAAACTCCGCTTTGCTGTAAATCACCTCTTTTCTGCAGAGGAAATGACCTAATTTTATCCTCCTTTAACCACCAGCTTCCCGAGAAACAGCCAGTGTCAGGATTTCGAATAGGTTTTGTTTTTTTCTCCTAATAATGGTGTTAGATTTCGTATTCAAGGGAACTGCCAGCGGTTGCAGAAGTCAGGAAGTCGACAAACCGCCAGATCAACCGGCAGCGCGAGATCGGTCGCCCTCGCGGGAGGAAGCCAAGGTGCGTCTTTCATCTTTACATATGTCCAAAGAAAGGAAAGGGAGGAGGTAAATTGATTCCTGACCTCAGTGGCATGGCGTCAAACTGGCGTCTCTGATTCTGGCTGTACAAAAAAAAAAAAAAAGCAGGAGGGTGAAGCCAACCTTTTGGTTTTTCCACCACGACTTCTTCATGAACCCCATCGGTTTTTGGTCGGGGGGAAAAGAAAACAGAAACCAAAAAATGTGGAAAGTGAACAAAAGAAGAAGCCGTTTGGTATGGTTTGAAAGGGTCGGCTGGAAAGGTAAATAAAACTTGTTTGTCCCCCTCAAAAAATATCATATTTGTTTCCACGAAGTGCACATTGTTGAGGATATTCCTGTTTGTCTGCTCGAGGTCTTCGCTGTCACAATATTTCTTCTGAAACCATTAAACCAAAACCAACCCTGGGCTCGTTTGTTGCTCTAGGCTGCCCGCAAACGTCTGCGTCCTTGTCGTGAACTCTGCCCGCTGTCCGCCCCGACCCTCTGCGTCCACGTTGGCGTGTTTCAAAGATCGTACCTGAACGATTTTGTTTTCTCATCCCACAGAAATTAGGAAAACAAATTGACGCTGAGTAATCCCAGGTTGGCGCAGCTGCTTTTGATAAAAATCCCTGCTTGTTGGTGCGCCTTTATCAAATGAACTCAACCGCCAGCTGCTCGAGGTGTCCCGCAAGGGTAAATATACGTCCCCCTGCTGTTTTGACTCATCCCAAACATCATTAGCAAACTTTTTTTTTTCTGAACTGCTGAGTTGGCAGCAAAAGTCATTTTTGGCAGATGAACTCACAAGCGGTCTGTTTGTTTTTACGCTGACAACTTAACGAAGTGACATTACACATAACAACGGTCAGGCAAACACGCAAACAGCTGCGCTTCACAAGAGGACCAAGAAAGGCGGCTTTCGGCAAACAAATAGAACCCAGTTGAGCAACAGATATTTCCCGGTATGAAGTGACACACAACCGTTGTGTTTTTCTTTCGCCGCCGAATAGTTTACAGCTGTTTTTCGAAGCGGTGCAGCTGTGATTTTGTGCGTTTGCTGTGGAGGGGGGGGAGAGAGATTTCCACACGTTGCGACGGGCAGAGAGAGAAAGAGAGGGGCGGGCAGATGAAAGAGGTTCCCAGCACGGGAGGGAAAACACTTTGGGGAGGTATGTTTATGGACGTGGCTTAAGATCATAATCGCGAACAAACACGGAGCTCGCAAGCGCAGGGTCTGAGTCGGCTGAATGGTCAAGTCGGGGCAAAAAGCTTCTCATGCTGCTGGTGCTGGTGCTGCTGCTGCTGCTGCTTTCTGCGCGCTCAGCAGATGTCTCCCGCAGATGATGCCAACTCCGGGGGCCCCGTCAGCTCGCCCCAGATCCGTGTTGTTGTCCCGGAGAGCGCCGGAAAGCGAGGAAATGTTTGGATGGCCCCGCGTGATACTGGGTTACACAAATAAGGGGCCAGAAAAAATATTTATAGAGATAAATATTATGAAAGTGTTGCGATACTTTGCTTTAAACCAGCCAGATTCACATCAAATGAAATTGCAATTGGATTTGTCCGGTTCTGTTTAAACTACAGGTAAGGTCGCATTCACTTGCAGTGTGTGGTGTCGCAAGATTTGGTATCGATCCGATGCCACATAAATACAGGCCCGGTGTTAATGCCAATACTAATACAGTACTATATCAGTTCTTTTTAATTAAGGTGATTCTATCATCAAACTGCTAAATCTGAATCGATTTCCTGACCTTTAAGTGTTTTGAGACTTCATGAAGAGCTGGTTGTTTGTCCTCCATTTAGTTCTTTTCTGCATGGTATTATCAATCAATCATTTCAGGTAGTTTAAAGATAGTAATCAAATGTACAAATATAAGCAGATTCAATCTAAGAAGTATCAATCTCGATGACGCTAATATCGATCGATGCCGATACCAACATTGATATTGGTACTATGAATATTTGGATCGATACACTCACTGCTGGCATTCACATTAACATCGGTAGAAGCGGCTATTTGTATTTATAATAAAGATGCACAATCCGATACTGGGTCGACATTGGTCAGATACTGGACGAAATTACAGTATCGGATATCAGAATGTCCAGAAGTAACTTTCCGATCCCGCAACCATTTATGACAACTCTGGCGTCACTTCTCAACATCAGCCAGAGTATACGAGTCAGCAGAGCGGTGGTAATGTCGGCGGTGTGGACTTACTTCAAGCTTCACGGATCGAAAAGACAAAAAGGTGTTGGAAGTTCCAGTGCTGCTGCCACACTCTGCTGTTTTGCTTTTAGCTTTGTTAAGCTTAATGTAAGTCCACACCGTCGACATTACCGCCATATGTCGTAAAGAGAGCCGTATATATAAAGCATTTGCTATATCTATATATCAAACTAGTTTTATTAGGATGATGCTTTTGATATGGTTATCTTGAACAAATGTATCCATGCAAATAAGGTATTTCCAAAGTAGTTTAGCAGGTAAGATGGTAGCGGTATCGGTAGATATTCAAGGTAAAGTATCCGTATCGGTATCGGGAATCAAAAAGAGGTATCAATCCATCCTTAATTTATAGTCCCAACTTCTTCCTTGTGTTTTTTGATGGTTTGTCGGAAGGCTTTTATACATCCCTGCCTCCTTCTATGTGATGATTGGTTCTGGAAATTCCTTGAAATTTTTCAGTCTGACTGAAAAATACTTTCTAAAGGAGTTTTGCAAGATGGGGAGAGCTGCAGCCAGTTTGCCCTTGGCAATTTTATGGTGCTGTTTTCCAGCTACAGGAAATATAAGCATGTTTTCATTTGTGTTAACGTCTTCCTGGACGCGTTGACAAACTCACCTCCGGCAAACACCTCTCCACCCGTGCCTCATTAGTCCGCTTCTCGACCAAGCCGTTCCCGCTCAGATGCAGCCGTGGTGGTTTAAACACTGCGGAGCTCCTGAAAAACCTTTGCCGGGGTTTAAAAACGCACTCAGACAACAATGGTGTCCATGTTCAGCCTTGTTAATGATGCCCCAGTTTACAAGCAGCCTGTTGTGCAGCCGCCTCGGAGGCCAGTCGGGGCCGGGGCTGTAAACAGGCTACTTGTTTCACATTTATTTACAGGTGGGGTCGAGCTTTAAATCATAAGAGGGCTCTTCCTGTATGCGGGATATGCACACACGAGTGTATTAAAAAAAAAAAAAAACCCCAGTTGTGCTTCTCATGGCGCACATTCTTTTTAGTCTCCTCCTCCAGAGGTTTGCTCCCACCAAATGTTCTATGATGATAATGTGGTGACTGGAAATGCAGTTCCTCTCATAAAAATCTAATTGCTCCCCCCGGTTCTTCCGTGTGACCCAGTCAACCTCTTCAGATACACACACACACACACACACACACACACACACACACAAAAGCGACCAAATGGAAAAAAACCTTAAAGAGACTTTTGCCGTTATTTCACTGATGCACGCCAGAGTCATAGCATCTCGAGGCAACGCTGCTTGTGGTTTTATGCAGTCCATTTACTGGGATGGGCCACACCTTCCGACGATCTAAACATGGTGGAAACTGCGTTTAAACAACCACAAAATGCCAATAACTACCTTCAAAATACCCAGCTAAACTGCACTACGCCAACTTGCAAAGCATGCAGCAGCACAGAGTAGCGGCATGTTTGGACTTCTCTGTTTGGCCACCATGAAGGAAAGTCATTTTCTGACGACAACAACAAAAAAAAGAAGATATTTCTGCCAGGGTCCCCTGTCACCGCTGCCATGGACTCACAGAGCCACCTTTATGCTGCGCCAACGGCCGCTGGAAGCCAATGGAGGGGACTTTTGCCACTGCATCGTACACTGGGAAAAAAATGTTGTGTTTATGCAGAGTTTTTGGGGGAATTTATTGTTTGTTTGTTTGTTTAGTTTATTTTGAACTTGTTTAAAAAAAACAGAATAAAAAGAAAAAGGTAGATAAGAACATGTACATGTGGTTTCATTCACGAAACATAACAAACCAGATCAGAATTACCAAAAAGCAGGAGCAGGAAGAAAAAATTTTCCAATCTTATCCCCTTTTCCTGTTTACTAATGTAAGGTTTAAATGTGAAGTTGAAGCATTCAATCCATGATTCATTTTCAGTTTATATCTCTCTGATATTTACACACGCATCCTATGAAGGTTAGTATGGTGTTAAATCTCCTTATCTGGTTTTGCAGTCAGATCTGCCTGTGATTGGTTGATGATTGGTTGATGGTGTGTCAGGTGCCTTGGGGGGAACAGGGAAGTGTGTTGTGGATGGTGAAGCATCAGTACAGTTCTTCCTAAACCATTCAACCAACCATCAAACCCTGACATTACACTTACACTGAACTGTAAATGACATATAACATTAAAACATAAATGTTAACATATAAATGTGTACAGGCAGGTATAAGAATACATATGTGAACACATACCTTCATGTACAATCACACAGACCTAAACATTAGCCATCCCGTTCCCGTGTCGATGGTCTGTGTCAATCAAATTACACCACACAATAACCCATTCAACATTCATAAACCAGATCAAAACATGTTGCATTAAAAAGTCCTGGAACGAGCAGGAAGATTAGCCCAACTATATCTCCGACTTTGGCATGCCGGTTGCGCAAAATTTCACTGACAACACAGACTGTGGGAGAGATACATAAAAAGCACTTTGTGAAGGTCGGTCCATGTCTTTGAGGGCAGCAAAGATTATGCTGGGATTGCAATCAGCCACGACAATGGAAGCCAAAAAGTCCCCTTCTCAGTAAAAAGCACCTACCGCATTCTCCTCGGACAGACGAGTGTTAAGGGGTTGGAAATGTTAACAAATAACGGCGGCGGCCCCGCACCTGACAGGAGGGAGCTGAAGCCGAAGACCACACAGCCTGCGCCCCAAGAAAACCGACGGCGAGGGCGGCGAGATCTATTAACACAACAAACCGCGGCCCGGGTGTAATTTCCCCGCAGATGAGCCAGCGTTGCTGGCGTCGCTGCCAGGGAATGTCCCGTGAGAATGTCGGGGAGTGAAAACCTCAAGGAAGGTGGAGGGGTTTCCGCCGCGGGTCTGCCTGAGTGCAAATACAAAAGAAGACACAGCGGCGGAGAGACAGGACAGGCCACCCTTAAAGCAAGACATGCAAAGACGATACAGTTGCAAATAGCAAGTTACCAGTTTCATCTGAAAGAAGAAACCCGACACACAAACTGAAGACATCCAACTCCAGGCTCGCAAAATGACCGAAAATAGAAGAAGCATCCTGTGGAACGGGGCAGGCGAGGCGAGGCTAGCCGTGCATGATAGTAGCGAGGGGTTATTCATGAGTCCCTCCAAACCTCTTTTAAGTTCAATCACTGCCACATTTGAACCAGACCTGCAGGACATGCTGCCCTGCGCTTGTTTTCCAGCTGAGTGCTCTTCAGATGGCGGGGGGAATCGAATGCCAACGCCTGTCTGTCTTCTATTAGACTGGCCCGCCGCACGACCTTTGAACTCACGTGGACCTCGCATCCCGAAAAGCACATGTTTTTGCCTCCATTGTTTTTTTTCTCATATATCACGCGGGGTTTTGCCTGGTGCATTCCTGGGAATGACGAGGGAACCCTCTGGGACAGATTAGCCTTTTTCTTTTGTTTGATATATGCGTCGTGTACCGCCGCGTTGAGCTCTTGGCTCAAACAGCCGCGCAGACGGATGGCTCTATTTTGCTCATAAGTCACCGGCCATCGACAGCTCGTGCCTGGTGGGGAGGCTGAACCTCCGCCCCCCAAAACCATCCACCTCCAGCCAGACGTTTCCTCGAAAGGAAAAAAGTGGGACAAAAGCTGGAAAACAGCACGAGCAAATTCTCAAAATTGCAATCTGTTCCACGAACTTCACTCTTGTGGAACTACTTAAAGAGCCGTGTAGAGGGGTTGAGTTGAGGCAACTGGTCTGGTCTTGCTATCATGAAAGGCTTCTTCTTCTCATAAAGGTTTGAGAGTTCCATGTATTTCAAACCCTATCCCAGCGTTTCAAAGCCGAACCCTCACCCATCTTCAAGATAGCAAAACCAGTCAAGTTGCCTCAACTTAACCTCAACTTGCCTTCTTAACTTCTACACTAAGGTGACCTGGGTGACTGAGAACCTTCATAGAGATACTTCTTAGAGAGCAATCTGAACCCATCCAAACTAGACTTTTAACCTCAAAATGTTGCACTTTTGCGCTGACAAACTTCATTATTAGCACATGAGCTCATCCTCACAGCCTTTAGGTGGTTCAGGATCACCCCCCCCCTCGTCCCAACGCTCTGTTTATGTTCTGGTCTGCTCCCTTTTATTTGCATCGAGGGGGGAAAAAAAGGGAAAGACCTCAAAAGGTCGCGGACGCCTTGGATTTTTCCACGCCACCTCTGCGATTAGCCGCCCGCCTTTGAGCCAGGGCGTTTCAAAGTGGTGAGCCGCGGGTGAGGTCATCTCTCACACCAGCAAGGACCAACAGCGAGACGGATGCCGATCGCCGCTTGCTGCAAGCGGCAGGTTCACGACAGCAGCTGCTATATCCACTTGCTCATGAAATGCCACTTTCATGTGCTTTTAACCCTGAAAAGGTTGCGATGAGTTATAGCTGTGATGGCTTCCTGTCGGTCACAACACCGGCAGAGCAGACGGATGAAAGCAGAAAAACCCACACGACTCGCTGCCTGGTCATTTCCAGCCAGATGGCAAGAGATTAATAAAGGTCAGAGGTCAGCGGTGAGTTTAATGTTTTGCATTTGGACGCTAAGCAGTCTGAGAGGCCCAGGTTAAGTTAACATTTCGTCTGCGTAGGACTGAGGTCAACCCCTCGCGGGCACTTGCGCCTCCTGCGACATTTGGAAAGCGGCTCGGACGGCCATTTGAGGCTACGAGCGAAATATAACGGCTGCAAAGCAACAACTTTGAGGCAGAGTTTGGTCATCAAAATGTGTCATTTTTTTTCTTCTTTCTTGCATCATTAATTGTTTCCTTTCAAAGTCATTCGCCGTTGTCGGCGTCCAAAGATACGGGCGTTTCTGTTTTTCCTTTGTTTTTGTGCTGTTTCTTGCACCTGCTCACTTTGGCATCGACGTCCTAGCGACTGGCTTCCCATTAGCCACGATAGAATTACACAATCTCACACAAAACATGCGCTCCCACTTGCGAACTTCCGACATGAGTCACCGCTGTATCACTTTCAGTTCTCAGAGCAGTGTTTTTTGGGACGTATCCCAGTACAGCCAGAGGGATGGTGGGGAATGATGAGCTGCAGAAGAGGACTGTGAGAAATATGAGATTATTTTTTTTTACTCATTTATTTTTATTAAATAAAAAGCAATGCCACTGAGTGTGGACAAGTTCACCTACGGCATCTGGTCAAGAGGAAAGGAACAAGAAGTCTCTCACGCTAAGGCCAAGCAGCTCTTACGGATGAACACGCAGAAGGGAAGGGATGATGCTGAACCTGTTGCTGAATTGAACAGTTCTTGTAAACACGGTGAATCTTACTGGACCATCAAGTGGAGAAGCAGCACGGAGGACTCCCGCTGTTTCAGTCGGAGCTTTAAAGCAGCACCAGATTAGTTTTTTCTTCCTTGAAATCCTTTTGAAACTTGTAGGAGGCATTTACATGATGATACCTCAGATAATCTGATCACTTGTGCTCATGCAAACCTTCTGTAGTTGCTGCACTTTTTTTGAACTTTCAATGTACCATTCAACCAGGGGCAGATCAGAGACTGGGACGGAAAATAAAAAAAAAGGAAAGACTTGTAATGTCTCCGGCGTCTGCAACACCCATTGTGCAAATCACCTCGTTTTTACTTTGTCACTTCCCCCCGACCCCACCACCTCCTTTTGTTCACTGCCGGCAATCAATCGGGGGCCGTTTCCTGAGCACGGCGGACCTCCCTTCTCACAGGATACAACGCCAGAAGGTCAAGGGCAGCGGAGGGTGATTCTGCCTCGGGAAGCCTCGGTCATGCCAACCAAACATTTGTACCATGGGCAGTACGCAGTAACTGTGTCTACTTTGGCACCAGGTCAGGATACACGCACCACTAGTCTAATCTTAACAAAACAAGAGGCTGCTGATGCAAGTTATTTAGTACTGGTGTAGAGTAGCAAGTAGTGCTCCTGCTCCATTGAAAGTGACAGTCGGTTTGGGCTTAGGTGGAGTCCAACAGGGTCGTGCCACTCACATATTAACACCTGCACACGGTACAGCTTCGCCTAGGTGTTACATACAGCAGTGCATGGCTTCATGACGGACACCTTATAGATGCCCCATCCCACCGGCGCCCCGTCTAGACGAGAGCCGGGCTTCATCCCGTCTTTATTGTCTTCACACTCACAGTCTAAAGCATGTTAAAGTATAGCATGCGGAAACGAGTCCAAAACAAGCCGGGCTCTTCGCGGAGACAACCTTCACACCTCAGCCGGACGTCTAATAGTCGTAATAGGAAACCCCGGGAAGACCATCTCGAAGCGCAGAGAACAGAAGAAGGTGAGCACTCCCATTATAACCAGGCGCAGACGTCTGCCTGACCAAATGCTTTTCAGTCAGACCCTGAAGGCCCACTTGTGACCCGGAGTGCATTTAGGTCCCGTTTGGAAATATTTTACGACCTTTCAGGGAGGGCAAAGGACGAGTCGCTACCACGAGGCAGTGTGGAAAATGATTCACATCAAGCTAAACAGGCGACCTTTCACATGGAAATTTGTGTCGCGGTGGTGATGGAGCTGGGAGACACCTCAGTGGAGCTGAGACGGAATCACCTTGATGATTCAGCCACCGTTTTCCTTCACCACCTCAGATTCCCCCAGAGGGAAGCTGTCGAAAGTGTCTTTTGCACACTGTATTTACAAAAGCAAATGTGCCTTAATCACAGGGGCATGTACTTTAAACAAGACCTGCATAGTTTTTCGTGGTCCATAGTGCTGACTGAGCCTCAGGTCTTGCTCCAAAAACTCCTCCTCTACCTCCAAGTCCTTTCAACAACAGCCTGGACACAAGACGTAACTTTGTTCTGGTCCGTTCCACTTTTCAAAACTGTATTAACTTAATGAGGGTGAACAATTCAAGAGCAACTTTAAGACTGCAGTGTGGGCACAAGACAATCCCCACCTCATCCTGGGCCTGTAATTGGACGGAGTTGCAGTAATCCAGAGATTTTCTCTCCTAGCCGTACTGACGTCCGTCAGCAGCAAACGCTAACTCGCCGAAATTCCTACGCCAAGAAACTTCCTGCTCACTTTCGAACAGATTGTTGCAGCTTATTAAAAGTTGACATTTTTTATCCTTTGCCTGCGCGTGTGGGTGCAGCTAATGAAGACACTGAATGTCAGTCCTACGCGGTGCCCCAGTGAGTCAGCCGACTGCTGATTAAGGGATCCGCCAGCAGGGGAGCCATCAATCAAAATGCGGGCTCGCACTCCCACTCCTCGCCTCTGCTCTACCCCCAGGGGGCCGTGATGTTGCTGTTCATGCAGCTGCTGGCTCGCCGCCTCGGACAGAGACCCCTGCTCCCGTCCTGGCTGTCCAACAGAGGTGCACCCAAAGAAAAAAAAGCGACAAGAGCCAAGAAACAAAACCTCACAAGCTTTGACTAATGCTAAAGAAATTAACAGCTGAGAGCCAAGCCGCAAGCTCACATCTGTTCCGGACAATAAATGTCAACTTCAGGTGAAGCGTTTTGGGAGCGAGGCAGAACGAAGGCGGAAGGGACGATCGAGGGCAGGCGATTCTTCCGCTTCCCTTTCAGGAGTTTCCATGGAAGCGTGCAAACAGGAAGGCGATACTGTACACCGGGATTAAGTGGAGCAAGGAGCTGGGAGAGAGCGGCGCTGGGGTGTCCGCTGGGAGGCCAGATGGAGTTAAGTAACGGAGCAGCTGCAGCAAAGGCCGGACAGTGAAAAAACTGCTCCAGACGCTGCCGTTGGCTGTCACTTCACTGCTGGATGCTGTGGAGGGGGGGGGGGGGGGGGAGTGTAATTGAAGTCACTTAAAGCCCCTCTGCTTATTAATCCCACGGCTGTCACTCATTGAAGGCGGGGAAGTCAACACTTAAAGGGGGAAATGTGATTCATATTCCCCTTTAAATGGAGTGCTGTTGTGTATTTGAAGAGTTTAAAGGTCCAGTGTGTGAAATTTGGTTTGATTTATGATTTTTGTATTGGTAAAAGCTTAACATACTGCCCATAAATAAATGAATACAAGCGTATACTCGGAGTACACAAAAGTCATTTGGTTTTCCTGCCCTGGAGAACGGTTCTCATATATATAAGAATATACATATAGCAAGGGTCTTGTGCCTAGTTAGTTGTCATCATGCGCCACCATTTTCGAAGGAAGCCCTCCTGACAGTGGCTCTAAATATGAAGCTAGCTGTCAGGCTGGCTTCTTTAAATATCGGGCTTCCTTCAAAATTTTACACACTGGACCTTTAACGTCCAGTAAATCTCGTATGAAAACAACGTTTATAATGACAGTAAGAATGTGCAAGATTGTGCAGTAGTGTTGTCAAAAGCATCGATTTAATATTGATATTGAAAACTAAAAACGGTTCAATATGACTTTTCCATATTCTCGATATATCGATACTCAACGTGCTCCGCCGACTTCAGCACGATCTACACCTCCACCACCACCACCCCCTCCCACCGACGAGACTTCCACGATTGCTAATATCAGGATAAATATAGAAAATCGTATCGAAAATCAATATTTTTCAAAATATAAAATCATATCGAAGTCTGAAATCCAGTATCGTGACAACACTAGTGCACAGCCAAAAGCATCTCATTCTGTGGAGGCTGATCAGTAAAATAGTCCACTTCCTGGTTGCAAGCATAACTATTTTGCATGTTCCCTTGAATCCGCTGCTGTGCACCTTGCTCATCGTCTCTTTCCATTTGTACTTTACATCGCCTTGGTGCAGTTTAAGCTGATTTAAGAAGCTGTTCCATCATTATTTAGGTTTTCACACAGATTCGTGCAAATACCTTCCATCCAGCCCTAGCCGTGGGAGACACAGCATATTTTCATATTTATGCGTGGCAAAATCATTTGGAATGTTTCTGTATGTGTACTTTGTGAGCGGGCTCCACGTCGGAGAAAACGGCCTCCAGAAGACCAGAAGCGGCGTCAGCAAGTTCTCATTTGGATCTTGTGTTGTGTCTACAGAGTTGGCCTGGCCTCCCTCAGCAGCAGCAGCAGCAGCAGCAACAGCAGACACACCGATGAGAGGTATTCCCAAATCCCACACAACCACCCCGAACACACACACACACACGCTGACAGGAACAGACTTTCTCACACTTTCCCAGCTTGCAGCGGCGAGACAGCAGCGCTCTTGACATCACTCATGTTGCCCCCAGGGGGAGGCGGGTGGAGTCCCACAGGGTTCGGCTCTGTGTGGCCCCGCCCCCTTTCCTAACCCACACAAACACACGTGGTGACATCATCTGGTGCCCGCCGTGGCCGCAACACACACACTGTCACTTGCCAGATGGAAAAGTGCAGGGAACCAGCCAGGACTGGAGGGGCTTTTTTTGAAACGTACAGCTTTGCTGAGTTTTCTCTCATGAGATTTTTTTTTTTTTTCTTAATGAACTCCAACTAAGTCTCGAATGGACTCGCTGGCTTCTGCTAAAAGCTATTTGTGTAAGACATTTGCATCCTGATGTTCACTGCGAGATAATTTGTGGTGATTTGCTTACTTGAATTTCCCTTTTTGAAATCCACATTACAAAGTATCACTTTCAATGGCGAGAGAGTCTGACAAAAAAAAACATTGAAACAAACATGACAATAGAGCTATTTTTTTCCCCATGGTGGCATCTTCACAATAACGAAAGGATCGACGATGAGAAAATAAATGGGATAAGCAAGGGGGAAAAAACACACACACACACAAAGTTGAGCTTGACTCCACTCATCATTATTTATTTTCACATTCTTCTTGTAAAATTCACTTTTCATATCTCAGTCAACGATGCAACAGAATACCAACAGCATGAGCAAATGTTTTGGAGAGGAAAAAGGTTTCGCCAAAACATATTTCAATTGAATTTATTTCTCGCCGCGGATTGATGTTGTCACCATGTTTTCCGTCTCCCCGTGGCCTCGGATGAAGTTTTTTATGAGCCTTCTCGCCCCCGGCCGGGGGGCGGGGGGGCTCAGTCATCAAACCATTAAATGGCATGTGCCGATGATGACGCGACAAACAACCGAACCTAAATACCTCTGGCGCTCTTAGTCTTGGCAACGGGCCGTCGACCTCGACCTGCTTTCGTCCGCCTGCGCCCGTCTGGAGAACAGATCGGAGAGCCAAAGAGTGAAAGAGTCCAGCCGGAAGAGAAAAAAGGGGGTCATACGTGTGGAATCGGAACATCTTGCCGGCCGCGTGATCACACTTGATCAAACACAAGAAGAAGAAGAAGAAGAAGAAGAACCACATTCTAACAGTGCCTTATATAAATACAGATTTACCTGAAATTGAACAAATGAAAATAGATGAACCATTATTATTACAATATAATTTGTCTCCAAGAAGAAGAGGAAGAAGCTTGAAGCATACCTGGGTGATGGCGTTTCGAAAAAATGCACGCTGTCCACAACGTCCCAAATGAAAGCTTTTTGCCAGAACTCCCCAACTAGCCTCCTGGAGGGTCTGACTTTCCTCCTTTAGGGTCGGGGGGCCGATAACGCCACATCAACACCTCCGTTTCCTCCCTGCGGGCCTGCGGCCTCGGTTGAGGTTACCTGTGAAAGCCGCAAGTCACCTGGCGCCCTCGACGGTCTGCTCGCTCACTCGCTCGCCGCTTGATTAGATTTCCTGCCGGAGGTCAGAAGGATAGCAGTGGAAGAGAGGAGAGAGGGAAGGGGGGAGAGCGGGAGACTTTGAGGTCGGAGAGTGCTTCGGAAAGTCAGGCGGCGGCGGCTTCGCCCTCCTCGAGCGGCCTTCTCCGCAAAATGTGGGTCACAACAACACATTCCAGCTGGAAAAAAAGGAAAACAGTAAGAAAAGCCCCGCGCCAGACAGGAGATGTCGAGGGAGTCGGTGCTCTTCACGACTTCGCTCCAAAAGCAGCAGGAAGGAGAGAAGGAGAAAGGGAAGAGAGGACCAAGAGGTTGCAGGGCAGCGAAGTAGCTGCTGCTGGTCCGTCTCCTGAGATTAAGCCTCCCAGCATCTTGGGGGAAAAGTGATAGATGTATTTATTTTCCTGAAATGTTGCCAGGACATTTGAAATATGTCTGCGGCAGCGTTTCTTTTCTTTTTTTTTTCAACAGTGACATCAACAGACAGTGAAAAACAAACAACAACATTAATGTGTGCGTGTGTGTGTTTGTGTGTGAGTGTGCGTATGTTTGTGTGTGTATCAATTAGAAATATAGCAGTTGGAAAAACTTTAGTATGGATACACGGGCTGTCAAACAATTCATTTTTATAATCGGGATTAATCGCAGAATCTTCATAGTTAACTGCGATTAATCGTGGTTTGAATTGCATGTGCAAAATTCTGCTTTTATTCTGGAACTTTACCGGATTTTCTTGTGTTTTTTTGAGCGACTTCCTGTCCAGCTTGACGCGGATCGCTCGCGCTAGTGCACAAAATAGACCAGACGCTGAAACTACTGCTGCACGGCACAAGCTGGCCGCTTCGCATCTGGTCTGAACGACACCATCGGTTAACAAGGACGGTGAAAGGAAGCAGGCCCCGTTCCACAACGCTTCGTGGCGCTTCCGCTTCTGGTGTGAACCTGGCCTCACATTTGAAATGGGATTAAAAAAATTAATTGCGATTAATACGTTAACGCTGACAGCCCTAATTAATACATATTAATAAATATTATAATTTTTAGACAGAAAACATGGTAAATGGAAATAAATGATATAAGATAATAAATAAATAGATAAATAAAAAAGGAGGGGTTGATTATAGAAGAGGGGGGAAAAATTAAATATTCGCATATTAAATATTTTTTTTATATAACCCAACCCTCCGTAACGTTTTTCTTCCATGTCACCTGGTTTCCAAAAAAATTCCTCCATCCCAAACCGGTGTGTTTGTTGACTGCCACCCTAATTAATCTGGTCAAAAACAACCAAGCGGCCCTGACACAGAGGCTGTGGAGGCTGTCGCTCAGAGAATCCACCGCCGGCAAATTTGTTTTTCCTCCCAGCGGCTGCTTGAATAGTTCACATTCAGCAACATGTTGTCACGCCGACGTCACTCGTGTTTGCAACCTGTCAAGCGTGTGCACCAGACGCTCCGAACACACACTTTTTTTTTTCTTTAAGTCTGCTGTGTTTTTTTTTATACATGTTCGTAGTTCTACCGGAGTGCCCTCTAGCTAGAACGAGGAATGTTCCTCCAGTGAAAAACCTGTCATCCTCCCGTCGTTGCTCTTTTTCCGGAGCACTTTCCAGGTAAACCTGTCTGAGTGTAATGAGCGCTCTCCCCCCCGGCCCCATGGGGTGCTGAGGGGGTGACCTCAGCACCCTTGAACCTGACGGGGTCGCGTGATTGACAAGTTGGAAGGCGATCCAGCGGCGCTCGCTCAGCCGCTGACAGCTGGAGCTTAATACTTTCGTGTCGTTTGACGGACGTAACGCGGGGGGGTTTGAGATTGCCGTAGGGGGACAAAAAAGATTTCAAATCTTTTTAAAAACCAGAGTCGGTTTTCCATGTGTGGCACTGTAAATTCCGACTTTTCTCAGGGTGGGAATCAGTGCGGAACATTCTGATAGGCTTCCGCTAAAATCCACCTTCATACCGTCGATCCACAGGCCACAGGTTTCTTCCTTTTAACAAACCACAAGTCCAACCTTCAATTTACGGGAAGTACTCTTCCTTGAACGTACATTTGGTGTCATTCACCATCTGGATGGAAGTGGCTACCAGGAAGGACTTCACTTGTATTTCTGTTTACCCACACTGTAAATGGCAGCTTCCCGACTTGTTCCCACCCCTTACCCCCTTTTTTTTCTTTGCCCAGATTTATCAGACCGGATGTTTTTGGCCGCTCCGATCGTTACGCCGCCCTGCTGGCAGGGCTGATCACCGCCCATGAGCGTTGACCTACTTCTCTAAAAGAATTTGTTGTTCTTTCAGGGCCGGCGAGGGTCAATGATTTATCAGAGCGGAGTGCCCGCCCCTGTGTGTGCGCGTCTGTGCGTGTGTGTGTGTGTGTGTGTGCGTGTGCGTGAGTGCGTGACCTCTTGTCGCACGGTGCTTGGGATGACGCGTTACTGTGTCAGTCTGTCAGTGTGTCAGTGTGTCAGGGATCGCCAGGACCACTTCCTGTCATCAGTCACCGCGGGACACTTTGCAGCGTGCGGACGGAGCTGGTCTCCGCCCATCACCGTAGCCAGACAGGAAGTTAACCTTTAAACCCGAGGCCTTTGACTGCGAGACCCAGACGTGTCGCAACAGGAAGTGCTTGTGCAGTTTTGTTTTTTTTCTGGGTCAACGGAAGATGCTGATAGCGCACAAGTTACAGAGGGTATCGCATTTGCCAAGTTTTTTGGGGTTTGTATTTTTTTTTTTTGTCAAAAATGCAAAGAATGCTTGAGCAAACAAGGCAGCACTCGGCCACAGATGCAAAACATTTCGAGCCCAATCGACACTTTGACCTCGGCGTCCGGCACCGGAGCATTTCAAGTCAGGGACGGAGGGAAGGAGAGGGTCAGGGAATTCCCACTTAATGCAGAATAAACAGTGGGAGTCGGGCAGTGAGAGGCTGCGGAGATGCAGCTTGTTCGGCCGCTGTCTCGTGAATTCCCACGAATTCCACATCACTGGCACAGTTGAAGGGGCCCTAGTAGTTTAAAAAAGAAAAAAACAGTCAGGACCACGCTTAATTGAAGAGGAATGTCTCTTAGCTGTAAAACTTCGGGGGTACATGATAAAGCAGGAATCCCTAATGGGTGTGTGTAGCTAATCCTGATGTTGTTCCAGAGGGTATTAGCAATGGGGCGCTTCCACGGCCATTAAAGAGGCAGAGCGGAGGAGAAGCAGACCGCAGGGCCCTCTGGACAGCGTCACGCTGAGGAGGAAGACAGTCTGGCGCTCCAGGGCGCTGAGACGCCCAGACTGCCAGTGCTGTTGGGAGAAATGGCGTCGTGACTCGAGGTAGCAGGATTGAACAGCAAGGCAACAGCGGATTGAGTTTGTGCCCATTTTGCATCTCGGGAGTTTTGCGTCCGTCACTGGGCGAGGACACGAGAAGAGCTGCGCTGGCGGCGGACCGACCTCGCCTCTCTTCGACTTTTGGCCTTATGCGAAGAAGAGCTGAGAACTGGATGGAGCAGGATCCATACGTGCGCCGCCAGGCTCCGGGATGGAAATCGCACACACACGTGGAGCTGAAAATGTGGTGCGGGAAAAAGGGGCTGTCAACCGTTCAGAGCCACTTAATGGTCCAGTGTGTAAAATTTGGCATTATTTATGATTTTCATTTGAGCAAAATCTTAACATACCGCCCATAAATACATAAATGAAAGTGTACAATCACAGTACGATTAAAGTCATTTGGTTTTCCTAACCTCAGTTTTTATATGTATATAAAAAATTTACATAGAGTTAGGCTCTTTGTATATTCAAGGCTCTATCTATATGCTCCCAGTTAGCTGCCACCTCGCACACCTTTTATTCCTAAGAAAGCCTGTATGGACAAAAACCAGCTGGCTGACAATGCGATTCATGTATAGGATGAACCCTGGCGTCCTCAAAAAAAAAACAACAAAAAAGAAGGTTGACGAGTATCCAGCTTTGTGCTCACAGGCCACCGTAGTTCACTGGCAAGCTCGGGAGAGGGAATCTAAAATCTAAATCCTCTTGATGTTGCTGCTCTTTCTTAAAAATCCCAGAATATTTCACACTTCACCTTTACGCGTCCGGTCAAAGTATTATAGTCATCGTATACGACCACTGGTGTTGTGAAGTCTCATAGTTTTCGGTACTTCTTGTTTCGCATTCATGGCATGCAAAAAAAATCCCCCTGTCAGCATCAGCGTGATAGACGCGCACAGGCGGAGTGCAGATCGTCTCCAGATGTCTAATTGCCCCAGAGACACAAATAGGGTAAAGACGGCGGAGGGCAGAGTCGAGGTTGAAACAGATGAGGAGCTTGTGGCCGTCTGTCTGTATGGATTAACAATTATGCATGCACACACACACACACACACACACACACACACAAGCGTTGCACCTTGTATACATTCAGCAGTGCAGGACGAAATCGAATCCTACTTTGTATGCAGCTTGTTAAATTAGTGCTAAAGGGGGGGAAAAGTCCTTTGCCACCTGTCTGCTGTCCTTTAGTATCTCTCATCTCAAGTCATCTCTATCAAAATAATGGGGGGGAAAAACGCATATGAAAGCTATATGCCAAATCAAACTTTTCCTTTCGCTCACTTTTGTCACAGTTCAAATTCCCCCGTTGCGCAACACTTAGATCCTGAGAAAAGTGTGTACGAGGGAGCTTTTCTGGACGGATCTGTGTTTTGTTTCTCGAGTCGTTGCCGGTGCCACATAGTCAAGGACACAAAGACATCCCGCAACTTAGCGGGAAGGGGGCGGGGAGGTCAGAGTTTAACAAACGGCTTCCTGACCTCCTGGCAATCCACCAGGGGGCAGCCAAGATTTCGTTGATGATATGCAAAATCCATTTAATGAGCAAGAAAAGTATGAAATATAGCCAAACGCGAATTAAAAAATTGAAATGCAAGCCAAAGCGACAGTGTTTAAGGTTGCCATGTACATTGTAACGCTATATGATTACCCCTCTGTTTCTTTCGAAATAGTTCTACTCCTTCCCAGCGACGCTGAGACATATAGAGTGCCTGACGTTGAAGATCGCGCAGGGGTCAGCGCGAGGGGTTATCTCGCCCGCCAGCCGGCTAAAGTTGCAGGGAGGTTCTCACAGATCGTATCTGGCTGCGAGACAATGAACTCTCCCAGCCCTCCGCTGTGTTTAAAGACCAACCCAACTGGGCTCTCGCTGCCCCCGCAGGGCTCCCAGCAATTTAGAAAAAAAAAAAAGTAAATGGAGCCGCTGCTTTAAGAATAATAAAAGAAAAGGCCTCCTGCCTTTCGAGTCTCTGGGAAAACGATCCACCGGAGAAAAGCAGCAGAAACAAAATGGGTTCTAAATTATCAGTCGACTGCATAACAGCTTAAACATAGCGAGTCAGCGAGAGACATGTAAGATGTAAAAGCACTGGTGTGTGCGTCTGGGTTTGTGTGGGCCAGCAGGGTTTGACCGAAATCAAAGAAACACAGCGATCGATGAGCTGATTCAGATTTGCAAAGATAATAAGAGTGAGGCATTCGCTGAGGAGACAGCTGGGCAGATAAGGACGGACGGCTTGCATCCACCTAGACAAGATGACATAGATAGGAGGAGCGAGCAGCATCAGGATCCAGTTAGACGGGAACAGGCTGTAAGTCATCTGGAAAGTGTTTTTCTCTCTCTCCCTCCCTTCCACCGAAACACATGTCCAAGCTGAGCAGAAAAACTGAGCGCTTAAGAAAAAAAGGGGTCGATTTTTTTTTTGGGAGGGGGGGGGTGGCAGATAAAAGTGCAGAGTTAGAGGACGAGAGACCAGGGCCCCCTTATCGCATGTCAGCGCCCGACCAAAGAGCATTCCTTGCAAACGCCGTCAGTGAAAAAGTAGCCTTGGTGGAGTTCCAACACGGGGACTTCGGGCTAATCCTGCGTTTATGAACAACAGGTGCTCGTTGGCGGGGAGGCAGGAGGAGGAGGAGGAGTAGGTGGAGGTGAGGGTGAAGTAGGAGCAGGAGGAGTAGGTGGAGGTGAGGGTGAAGGAGGAGCAGGAGGAGTTAGACTGGAGTAGCTGCAGCTCTCGGATGCCAACTTGTGCGAGCCAACAGCCCGACCTGTCGATGATGCGGGCGACTGGTGGTCGGACGGTCCGATGGGTCCGATCTGAAATCTCAGGTTTTTTACGGCCGTCCTCTGAGAGACATTGAAGGCCGTGTTGGCGTTGGCCTGGTTGTCTGCGTGTGTCTGAGAGGAAGGAACACGCATACCTCTGTGTCTGTGTGTGTCTTTCCATCGTTGCAACCGCACAGTGATCTCTCCAACCGCCCTTCACAAAGGATCCTTCAACCGTCGGCACACGCCCTTCCTTCTGGGGCCGCACCCTCAGAACTCCCACTCCCCCTGACGCTCTCCACCCCACACCCCCCAGTGGCCCCTCACTGGCTGGCGCAGCCCCGAGGTCGTGCATCCATTCCCTGGTTGCCAGCCAGCGGAGAGGAAGAGGGCGGAGGGACGCGACCGGCGTCTTCATCACAGACCTGCACTCGTTCGTTAACCTTTAGCCATTGCTATTGTTTGCCTTCGCGCAGGGTTTATTTGCACTGCTGACGTGACTTTGCTCGCGGAGGCCTCAGCTCGTTCCCGTGTTTGCGGAGATCGAGGAGGGCAAAACCGTCCATTCTGTTTCTCCACTCGGCAAGAAATGATTTGGCAAAATGCGCTACCGTTCCAAAGTTTGGGGTCACCGACTCATTTCTGCATTGAACTCCATTATAGCCAATTTCATGAAATGATGATCTTGAATGCTCTGCGATTATTATGAGAGCATGAAAATCAGTCAAGATGTGCTGGACAAGTACGGCAACATTTTTGTGCTGAATGAAAACCATTTCCAGTGTCCATTTAAAAGTGATGGGGAAGAGTAATTGTTTCAGAAATGTTTAGAATTTTTAGCAAGTTCAAAGCACCTGATGTTCATTCTCTAAAGTCACATTCATTTAGACATTCAAGGCAACAACCGTCAAAGCCATCCCATCATATGTTGAGCATATCCAGACTGATTTTCCTGCACTAGTAATGTTCTTAGAACATTCCATAGATTATTTAATGAAGCTGGTTATAATGGAGTTCACTGCAGAAATGAGTCGTTGACCCCAAACTAGTGTAACTCTTCGCACCTTGTCTCAAAACAGCGGGCATTGAAAGTGAGAGGACTAAACTGTCACAGTTGCAAGGCGTAATTGACGCTGGCGCGACACGACATTCCGGCGCTGAAAAAATTGAGCTGCAGAAACTCAGATTTGATGGAGCAGTGCCTTGTTGTTCTCATCCTGGGGAATCGTGATGGTGCCCTCTCTGTGAGGACGCCTGGACTCCGTGACCCAATGCTCTGTAGAGACACACACACACACACACACACACACACACACACACACACACTCACATACCAAAAAGACTGGGGGTCAGTAAGAACGTGCATGTCATCGCCCACAACCACATGTCATCCATCATAACAACGCTGGTAGAAGCAAAAAAAATAAAAATGAAAGCAACAGATATCCTGCGGACCAGAAACTCATTGACCACCTTGTCGGGGCTGATGACTGATCTCGCAGTGGTTACGTGTGGGCATCTGTCTGCGTGCGCCTGCCGTGTTTACAAGTTCTGGGGTGGGAGGTGCTGGGGGCGGGGGAGAGGTTGGAGGGGCGGGGGGTTGTGCTGACTGTTCACATGGCTTGTCAGGTGATGCATGTTGCCGGCTACCCGCAGTGCAGCTGCAGACTGTTTCAGGCAGTTTTCTTCTTCTTCTTCTTCTTCTTCTTCTTCTTCTTCTTCTTCTTCTTCTTCTTCTTCTTCTTCTTCTTCTTCTTCTCTTGGAAACGTGATTTGGGATCATGGGATGGAGTGGGGTGAGGATATGGCTGAGGCGTCGGAACGGTTTTGGCTCCCTGACCCTCAGTTTTGCTGTATTTTAACTGTTTTATTAGTAATTGCTTTTATTTGTTTCACTCTGGAAAGCACCTTGTGCACCGTTTGGCGGTTGGAATTTGCTATTTAAATAAAATATGATTGATTGATTGATCAAGTAAACTAGCCACGTCCCTTCCAGCATCTATTCAGCTTCTGAACAAACCCGGAGGTCCCTGTCGCCCTCTGACCTTTCAGCCCGAGGATTAACTTGGTCAACTTTTCCCCACTAACAGAATGTTAGTGAAAACATTGGACAACAGTACACAGTGTTATCTTGATTTGATCAAACATCGAAAGAAGCATCTATGTATATAAGTATATAAGTACTTAAACAATTTATTTATGCAATTTTTAATTTTCCTGATATGTGTATACATTATTTTGGCTGACTGTGTACATACATATATACTGTATATATATATTTATGTATTCAGTATATACATACATACATACATACATACATTTTCAACACCCTCGTCTTCTTCCTCTCAGGGTCTCAGGGTCTGCTGGAGCAGGGCGAAGGCAGGGTGACACCCTGGACGAGTCGCCAGTTCATCGCAGGGCCACATAGAGACAAACAACCATTAACACTCACACTCATACACACACACACCTACAGTCAATTTAGAGTTTCCATTTCACCTCACATGCATGTTTTTGGAGTGTGGGAGGAAGCTGGAGAACCCGGAGATATAAATTTTGCTAGAACATGATCGAACCAGTCCGACTGGAGAGGCTCCCACACCAAGTGTGACAAGCTGCATTTTTTTTTTTTTTTTAACTTGTTTTCGCCAAAAACAGCTGTGCACGTTTTGGGGAAAATAGATGCAAAAGACTAAACAGAAATGCCTTGATGGGCGAGAAAGACAGGCAACAACACAGGGACCTTTGTGTGAGTGCGTTCTCGGCTGAAGGAGGCTCGGACGAACCTGCGCCTCGATGACTTTCTTCATCGTCAATCCAAACACGCCAATAAAGGCCCAGTGTGTTTTTCTGAGTCAACAGAAACCCTGTGTTTTTAACGCCGGCACGGAGTGAAAGCCCTCAGCGATTCGTCACATGTGCAACGTTTCCAAAATTCCCACGTAAATATTGAAGAATGAGAAGAAAACAGTATATTTTAGTGTGGGGACGCACCGATCACTGGTATCCGTATCGGCTCATCCCTATTTTAGCGCTTTCATCGCGGGCATAAAAGCGCGCATTTGCATGCTTTGAAAGCACACACACGCCTGCATGTGCTGCGAAAGTGTGTGTGTGTGTGCGTGTGTGGGCTCGCCATTCCCGGACCAGTCTGAATAATAATGTCAGCGGGTTGATGTGGTGGAAGCCTGTCATGAGAGCACTGGAGGTTTTTTCGCGCCGTCAGCTGTGCTTCATCAGGGAAACCCCGCGCTGCCAGACCTCAACGGCTCCCTCTTCTACTTTGCCATTTCTCTCTCCCTCTCTCGCTGTCTCTCTCTCTCTCTCTCTCTCTCTCTCTCTCTCTCTCTCTCTCCTCGCACCAGCGACCCTCCATCTGTTTCCGCACCGTCACCTTCCCGCTCCCTCTTCATGTTGTCGTTGGCTTTTTCCTTTTGCCTTTCACCAAATGTTAATTTAAGGGGTCAGGCGGGCAGCGATGTCGTCCTTGATCCCTTCTCCTCTTTCACTGCGGCGCCTTTTCATCTGCATCATCTCATTCCTGACACCTATATTTGATCTTGCCTTTTTTTTTCTGCTTCGTTTTTTTTTTTTTTTGAAAGCGTTTGACCCGTCTGCGTGAGTCTCTTTGTGCCGCGACGGCTTGTTAACCCAAAGGCTGTTTTTCTCACGGTGGTCTGAGCTAACAGCCTGGCATGAGTTGGCATCATGAACCGGCCGTCCAGAAAAAACCCTCTGAGGGATTCTGGCTCCTTTCATTTTCTGTTCAGCATCCAGCCCAGCGGAAAAAACAACACCGGGGAGGTGAGGTGTCCAAAACAGAGAGGGGGGAGAAACAGAGAGATACAAGTGAGCTCATTGGAGGCGCTTGCCCAACTTTTTGACTGGTGGACCACAATGGGTTGCAAAATGTGACAGAGGGGGGGTGGCGGAGCAGCAGCAGATGGATGGGGTGTTTTGGTGAGCCACCTCATAGGAGGAAAAAATATACCATGGGATATGTAGAAAACATGTTGCTTTAATGTCCATTGAAAATGAACCAAAGCAAAGTTGCAACCAAATCAGTGTCTTTGAAGCCCCACTGTATTTAGCTCTTTATTGAAACGACTCTGCAAACACTAAAAACACAGATGAAATACAGCTATTTTATGACTGACTGACTATTAATATAATTTCTTCAAGTTCGGTGGACTGGATTAAAAAGATTAACGAGTCGCATATGGCCCCCGGGCCCATGCCTTGCCTGTTCTAGAGTCTGGGAGAGCACTCGGTTACAACCCATTAGAAGACACCGTACACTTCCTGGTCGCAAGAACTCCCAATCAGCGTACGGCGGCTGTAATTAGAAGGGTTGCAAAAAATAAATGAATAAATCCATATTTGGGCTTCACTGAAAAGAGCCACTGCTTTTATGACGAGCTAATGTGGAGGAATGCCATTCGGAGCGGCTATTAAGAGCTTAGATAGGAAAGAGGCCCCTTCGGTTCAGGGGGAAAAAGGATTTGAGGAAAAGAAAGCGGAGGGATTCTCTCCACGGGCCGGCGGTATGTCGTGCAAGGTCAAGTTTGAACGGAGGGGAAGGCTGGAGTATCAGCAGATCTCCAGCTGGAGGCTTAGAGCGAAAAATTCATCCCACCTCTTTAAAGGTTCGAGTTCATTCTTTTGATGGGCCGCTACAATGTCTAATAGGGCACATTTGCAAAGAATGGTTTGTGAAATCGACGACGACGGCGACAACAACGCCACTTGAAATCAACAGTCGGCCGTTTTGAGGGTTCCAGTGGGCGCTGTCAGCGTCTGGTCCCTGTTTATCGCAAACAGGAAGTTAATGAAAAGCCCCGAAGAGGAAAGGACTTGCCCATAAATCAAGGCAAAGCCACAATCGGCCGCAGAACGAAAGAGGAACCTTTTGATGCAGCTTAAATGTGTGTGTGTGTGTGTGTGTGTGTGTGTGGAGCTGCTTTTTGCTCAGAAATTAGATCCTTTTCATCAGCACAGCAAACAGACCTTAAAATGATAAATAAAACATGTAAGGTACAATAAATGTTTGAAGGCAGGCAACCCTACTGGTGGGAACGTGAACCTCTAATTCCAAAAAAGGAATTATTTGTATGCAGTGAAGAAATTGTTTTGCACATTGTTTTCTCCTTCAACTTGTACAACAGCAGCATCTGGTGCTGTTATTTTTTATAATGCAGTGCTTTGTACATGAATCACCACTCCGATTTTGGATCAGGCCTTGAGGACATGGAGTCAAGGAGAGAGGATCTTTTCTCTATTCCCTTCAATGACGTCCTAGTAGAAGATAGCGAGAGCCTCAGCCTGGATCTGGAGAAGGGGGGCACTTTGACTTATTTTGCTGGTGGCATTAAATAAAACACACACAGACACGCAAACACACAGTTTGTCAACCTCCGCTGGCTGCAGCGGGGTTCTCCAAAGTCAGAGAAATATGCGGTGCATTAGAAGAGTTGGCCCAGGCTGAAGGAGCCTGAGTGGCTGTGCGTCACGCTGTGAGACGCCCTCGGAGGCTGGCAGATAATAAGGCTGCATTCAGACTTCTTAAAGAATGATAAAGATGCTTTTATATTTTATCTCATGATATGCTTATAATTGCTGAAAATAAAATTTAATAACCACAGCTTTGAAGCCAACATTCCACAGGAGAAAAACAAAGCAGGCCGGATGGAAGACTTGGGTGCAAGGCTGCGAGGGAGTCAAGCTTGACAGCACTTGGCTTGGGAGGCCCCAAGTCTTCTTCGTGATGACGTAAAGAGGAACGTGGGAGAAGAAGACGCTGTAGCAAAAGAGGATACAGCCGGTGTCTCATCATCCAACCTTAGACTAACCCAACCCATGTAACTAGGAACCGCCCTACTGATAATAAAAGAGGCTTGCAGCCGGAGGCTTCAGAGTGGGGTAGATGGACTGTAACTGATGTTGCCCTCCGTCACTGCTCTCCTCGCGAGTAAGATATACCTGACTCCTGTGTGTTTCTTTCATACTTTGTGGGTTTAAACCTGACAAGACTGCAGCCGGGTCTGATTCCAATCAGATTCCTTCTCAAACAATGTTTTTAGCAAGTGTCCAAATGGGATCTGGCTCTGTTCAGACTGGGCCACATTATTGACCCATCGGACAGGTTGCTGTAGCAACGGCGTCGGAGCGGAGGCGTCGTCCAGCGCGTCTCGTATGTGACGTCATATAATTGCGACAGCGGCAAAAACTAAATATCGATAAATACCTTCGAGCTTCGCTTGAATGGGCCACATTATTGACCGATCCGACAGGTTGCTGGGCAACGTCGTCGGAGCGGAGGCTTCGTCCATCGCATGTAGTGTGTGACATCATATATGTGCGACAGCGTTGCTTGTTGCAATCGTTGCGATAAGAACCCTGGAGTTTTGCTTGAATGGAACAATCTCCCCACAGACTAAAGGGGGAAATAGTTTCCTCTTCTGTCCAGGCACTGCTGTTTCTTGCTTCTTCTGTCCGCTCCATTACGTTACAGCTACGAAAATCTCCCTCTCGAAAGTCGCTCTCTGGTCTGGCGCATTGGGTCTTGCGTCGCGGACAGTCAAAATCGTTCTGTGTGTTTGGAGCTGTTCAGACTGAGACGCATCTGTCCAAATGCGATCTGAAACTACCTCCCGAATGTGGTTTCAATCCGTCTTGCAAAAATCGTATTTTATGCGGTTTGTGACTGTTCAGACTACAAAAGAGCCATCCAGTTTCAATCTGGATGGGCAAAAAAATCAGATTTTGGCTGGAAGTCTGAACGAGGCCCAACAAACACAAGCACCACTCGCCCCCGTGCAGGTGAAGGTGAAGTTCTCAATTGTTGACCTCCTTCCCAGGATCTCAGGTGCTTTGTGACAGCCAAGGCAGGTCGTGTTGGGAGCCATCGTGAAATCAACTACCATGATAATCAGAATAACGTCAAGGACGCCTCTTTCAGATTTTTCTCAGTTGTACATCTAAAGTCCATTATGGAACCAAGGTGTTGGGAGACACTGGGTGTTCAGAAGTTCTTTGGTGTAATTGCAGTGTTTTCCTTTTTTGGCACATTTTATAAGGTGGATTTGTTATTATGAAATTGCTAAATCTGATCTTTTAATCTCTATTAAATTGTGAATTCATTCAAACCCAGGTCATAATTTGGCCATTTTCGGTAAACAGGAAATATTCCATACCACTATATATGGATATGTACATACTGTATATATATATCCATCCACCCTTCCGTCCATCCATCCACCCATCCAATTTTTCATCCATCCAGCCATCTACCCATCCTTCCATTAATCCATCCATCCATCCATCCAACCATCCATCTACACTTCCATCCATGGCAAGCAGTGTGGCTTGACCTCTTGAATGTTTTGCAGCAGCTTCTGCTGTTGGCTGCCACTTTTCCAAACCCACAAGTTACAAACTGCTTTGTTTATCACCAATTCAGTGACGGTGCCGCTCATCACACCACCCGGCCTGGGTGGTGCCTGGTCCTCAGTGCAGGACCTAGGGGCCCTCAAAATGTTTATGCACGATACCTGAGGTGGAAGTAAAACAAAGTAGAGGGCGCCATGGCGCGCTAGTTATTAGAGCATGTTGGTCTTGTTTTGATGGGGCCCCACTGTGTCAGTGACTGGCTGCTCCGCCTCCTCTTCTCTGGCTTTCCCAGAAAGCCACTGAGGTGAAACGGCTCCGGGCTTAATTGGGCTCCCAAACCGCTGATGCAACAACCATTTCCTTCACGCCGCACACACGCAAATGCGCAGAATTGTGTAACCCACTGAATGGATTGACAGCCATCTTTTTTCCCCCTCAGATTCATTGTTTGTGTCTCCTCTCACAGCAAACAAAACCCGCAAATCCTTGAAGATGTTTTTTTTATTTTTACAACCACACTTTTATTACTTGTGTTATCATTATTAGTATTATTTATTACAAAGGAAAACAAAGTGCTTTTGATTGGTCAAAATCGTAGAATATACACATACACACTTATAAATACAAAGAAGACAAAGAAGACTTTTTTTATTTTTACAACCACACAAAAAAATTGGAAATGATGCACATTTTCACAGACATAAAAATATAAATGTACAAGTAAGTAAAACAATAAACAAAAACAGTCAAACAAAAGCCCCAAAGAAACATTTAATCCTTCAGTGTCTCGGGAAAAAAAACCTCATTGTATTCAACAGCACACAAAATGTTTTTGTTGCACCAGATTTCCAAGAAGCTCTCAAGGTCTTTCATCAATTTACAAGAAGAAGAAGAAAGAGGTCAGATGAGGTCAGAGGAGTTCTAAGGAAGCGTCATAAATATGAAAATCTGCCAAAATAAATATACCAGCTGGTTAAGGCCGAGTACAGTGATGCAACAAGGTCCATGCGGCCGTGGCTGTCACCCACCTGAGCGTGTACAGTCAAAATTTCCGACAGAGGAAGCCTGTGTTGGTCGCGCTGCTCTGCGATGTTAAGTCACTGTCAGCCGTCCACACCTGCCCCGTGCAGGGATTCATGGGACGGTGAGCAATGTTGCTGTTTCATTCAGGCACAGTCTTGGCCAGTCAGTGGCAATGGGTGGGGCTGCTGCAGGTTCTCTCTCTGATATCCCCACGCAGAGGCAGCTTCACTCCAACTGTGTGTCGACTCATCGCTGGTGAGTACCCACATCTCCTCCTCACCCAGAAGGAGGAGTGCCGCTTCATTCATTCATTCATTCATTCATTTATTCATTCATTTGTAGAACATCAATTAAACGCACCTTTTCTGAACAATCTATCCACTGGTTTTTAGTAGAGCTGCATCAAGAGGTTGATTTGTCAGTTTGATTTTAAATGTTCTGTTCGCAGGTGCAAATGTAATCCTGTCGATTATAAACAGTTCAGACTCCGGTACATACAAGCCTGCCAAACCTCGAAATGTTCTTGAGATTATTTTTTATTTCCTTTATGTTTTTTAAAGGCATTGGTACTTTGAGCCGATCGTAGCTTTGATCCCTACCAGTTTGGTTAGTTTACATTCTTTCTTACGATGCAATACAATGTCATACGCACCGCCGCTCAGTCACGTGCGGTGGCGTTACCCCGTGCCCAACAAGCTGTCCCTCCCCGCGACGCTGCACCTGCATGACAAAGCAGAATGTGAGAGCACTGGAGTGTAGCGGAGCTGAGGCTCGTGTTGTCATTGGATATCAGTGTCAGAGATATTGTTTGAGGGGACAGATGAGCAAATATTGGGCAGCCCGAAGAAAAAGTCATTCCGACAAGTTGTTTGAGTTGTTTGAGTCACGTGCACTGTCAAGTACAGTCAGAGTGCCCTGGGCGGGGGGAGTTAAGCCGGGATATACTTGTGATCTTGCGGCAGTGTGGGAAGGGGAGGGTGGAGCTTCCAATACAAAAGCTGCTTTGTTTTGTTTTCATCCAACGATTGAATTGTCATCATTTGTTTGTTTTGGTGGTTGGGGGTGGAGGTGGTGGAGGGAAGGGTGAGCCTATTCATTCATTCACTCGTCGGAGATCTTTGATAAGTATTCATGTGAAACACACCGGGGGTGGGAGTGTGCACGGTGAGTAGGATCATGCAGACGTTTATCCAGGCACCTTTCAGCCCACTCATTCCCTCTCTCTTCCCCACATTGGCTCCAATCGCAGGGCCTCCCTCCGCAAATCCCTGCTAAAGGTAGCGCCCCCCCGCTAAAAACTCTCGTGCCCGTCTGAGGAATGTACAGCCGAGCCAGGCCGGGCCGGGCCGGAACCGGGCCGGCAAAGACGCTTGATAATTAAATGATGGGAATGGACTAGAACTGACGGCTTGCGTTGATCTAATTACCTCTCAGGTATCTCACCACGTATCATGTGCACACCGCTACACGATGCCAGCCTCGGGGGGAAATTAATCAAGGTGTTTTTTATGCTTCATGAACATGGCGGCGAGCGTCTTGCTGTGGATACAAATTGTGTGGTTTGTGCTCCTCAGTTCTCCTGTGGCTTCAAAAACAACACAGCACAACTGGCTGAGAAACATGGGGGTGGCAAATGTTTTTATGAAAACAGGGTTAATTTGACTTTTACCGGGTTTTAAGTATTCACGTTCTGTACTAAAGTAAAAGTATGGATACTTTTGGAAAGAAATACTCTGGTCAAATTAAAAGTACTGATTCAACTCCAAGTTAGAAAGCACAGTTTATGAAATGTACTTAAGTAAAAAGTTTTGGGTTTTTTTCATTTTTTTGCCAAAAATGAAACAATACATTCATTGATAATGAGTGAGCTCAAAGCCGAGGTACTCTATAATGTAAAATAATCTCCCTCTAAAATATGATCCACTTTTATACTTAACAACAAAACAGCAGAGTTCAAATAGCTCCACTTCAAGCAACAACAACAAATTACTTTGAACAGAATCTTTTAAACACTTTTCAACACAAAAGTAACAAGCATGTTTTTCCAATGTTCCAAGTTGAAAATACAGATGTTTGTCCACAAATGTTGAGAGTAAGAGTAAAAAGGTATACTTAAATAAAGTTTAAAAAAAATAAATAAAAAAAATGAAAAAGTAGTGCAACAAAGTATTTGTACTTTGTTACTTCCCGCCTCAACAACGCTGAAGATGCAGCAGTTGAGAAGATGCAGCCAGGACATGTTTTATCGCGAGTTTGCACAAGGTTTTGATGATGCCCACACACACACATATACCATGTGTTTTCACATTTCTTACACATCCAAACGCACATGGACTGTAAAACGACTGCTGGTTCCGCCAGTGCGACCACAAGCACGGCAGTTAGCGCCCGAGTTCACCATCTTAGCGGTGGCGTTTTGTTTTTGTGCTTTTGCTGGAGTCAAAGTGTTTGGAAACAAAAGGGTGAGCAAACCATGGAAAATGTTTGAAAAAATTTAACATTTATGTTTTAACGTTGTTCCGCTCCTTCTGAACCAGCTCTACCTTGGCTCTGCCCGTATGCCCTGCATCCCATAATGTCTGTTTGTTGTTGATTAACCCGTGCGTGAATTCAGTCTTAAACATCTGCTCTTTTCCATAGGCACCAAATAAACGGCCGCAGAAAAAGACAAAAGGTAGATTGTAAATTATCTTTATTTTTTAATACAACACAACACCTAAATTCCATACATCTGTTTTAAATACTTTAAATACAGTATTCTGATTCATTATGTTGACAAGTGCGCTCATAACCAGTCCCAAAATTGCGCAATTGACCAACGGGTTTTGACATGTCACCCGCACAGCTGATAGCGGGAATCGTCCCTGAGAGATTATTCCTCAAGCAAGATGATCTTGTAGCAACCTGTAAATAACACCTAGGGTGTTACCTAACTCTGGTTTGACTCAAGGAGCGAGGGGAGGTTAGTGTGAGGTAACAAAGGTTATTTTATTCCCAGATCAATAACAGTGAAATAAATTCAATGTATAGTAATCCCCAAATCCAACAATAAAACAAACAAAAGCAAATAAGGTGTCCACTGACAGCATGGCTGTCAGGTTCAAAGTTCGAAGTCCGGTGCCAAGTTCAATTTGTATCGATGTCAAGTCCAAGTCTATTCAGTCTGTGTGTGATCTACCCGGGTAGTGTGTGTGTGTATCAAATGTTACTGCACGCTCCAGGTGTGACTCCTCGTCGAGACGATGAAGGTGAAGGATGAAGGCATCCTCTCCGATCCCGCTTGTCCTGGGCAGGAACCCTGGCCGTCGACTCAATCCAGAAACTCAGTATATAAAAAAAAAACAATCTGCATGTTAAAACATAAAGTCATAAACTTTCTGTACAGAATTATTTTTCTCTCTCTTCTCACTCAAATGTAACTTAAAATACTGACCAAAAAAAATAAGCAACCATAGCATGAGACATTAAAATACCTCCAGTCACCATTAATGTCTTTCCTTTTTAACAGTATCCAACAAATCATGTTACACAGAGCATTTCTCTCTTCATCAATAATCAATTATGACTCATCTTCATCCACAAATACACTTAAACTGCTTGAAAATTAATTTAAACACGTTATAATTATTAAACCAACATGTGACAAACACTTAACATGGCGTCAGAACATCCACATTCAACTCCGATTGGTTTTGTAGCAAAAGAAATATTCAATATTCATCAACAACTGAAATAGTACGTATCCGCTAGCATGTTAGCATATAACATATAAATCACAGGATATCACATTGGCATGGCACTCACCGGAGTTTTCGGCTCGCAAACAAAACAAAACAAAACAACTCCCACGGTCTCAGCCGTCCAGGAACTCTCTCTTGTCGCCACTCAAACACATTCGGACTCACTACATACATTAACAAAAAGCTTTTCCTCGTCAAAAATCTTGCCGGAAACAACACGCGGCAGCCTCAGCTACGTGCCGTCTCCTTCCCAGCATGCAATGCACATATCTACCCGTTTCTCCACTAAGCAAACATGAAGCGCCCTCCTGTAGCAACACAAAATAACTACATTTAGGCACTCGTGAATTCACACATACAGTATCATCAGCACCAACCGAACGTCACATTACACTCAGTGAACCCACTTGTATTTTCACAGGGTTACATCCACCCGCCCTTAACTGGCACATGTCTCTGCATGTCAACTGACACTCAAATATCAATAACTGGACTCGTGTAAGGGGAAGGTGAAGGGCTTAGCACAAGGGGCAAATCAAGGGCTTCAGTGAAAACTTGGTCTCGACTCTCCAATATGGAGCGCATGACCAGAGTCAAGGGGTTTCCAAGACATTTGTATGATAATCTGTCAGCTCTGGTTGGCCACCTGCCCTCGGGTTCTTTTTCATCCTGAACAGAACTGATATCAGTCAATCCTATCTCTTCCACATCATTGTCTCTTTGGGTTTCTTTTTCCATTTCTCTCTGATTCTGGTTTTACAGCTCTGTGTCGCCAATTTCCTTTACAGGTTCTCCATTGGCTGGTTCATTAGGTACGGTGAGACTTTCCTCAGCAGGTACGTGAGCAGGTAAGTACATTTCCTCTGCTGGTCAATTTGTCATGTCAGGTAAGTTGTCTGAAGGTAAGTTTATATCATCCACAGGTAAGGGGTCAGCAAGTAAGGTAATTTCCACCTCTGCTTCCGCACTTGGAGCCTGGGATCTGGTTGAGTGCTTCTCTCTTTCCACTTGTTCAGGATGGAATTCTTTAGCAGTCGTGTTGAGATTTGACCCTTCTAGGTTCACAGCCAAGTTCAAGGGAGGCTTAGTCTTTGTTCTGGGAATGTCATGCACAACAGTGAATGATGGGTAAGTGACTTCATCTTGACTAGCAGATGGATAGGGCAACTCCTCCTCATCATCACTATCATGTACATGTTATGCCTCCTCAACTTCAGGGACTGGGTTTCTCCGGGAGTTCCTGATAGTTGTCTCTTTTCTATTTTTCTGACTCACTTCTTCGACTTCAGCTGACTCTGAAGGTGCGAGGAACCCACAAGGTAAGAGCAGATCTCGATGTAATGTCCTCTCCGGGCCTTCACAGGTGAGTGGAGCCACCACATACACTGGGGAGTCACCAATGTGCTTCACCACCTTGTAGACAGTTTGACTCCACTTATCTGCGAACTTGTGTTTTCTTCGTATCCCCACATTTTTTACAAGGACTCGGTCCCCAACTTGTAGAGTGAATTCTCTGACCTTCAAATCGTATCTCTGTTTGTTGCGTAGAGCCGTTTTATCACTGTGCTCGACAGCCAGTCTGTAACTCTCCTCCAGCATATCTCTGAGTTTTTTCACATACTCACTGTGAGTGACTTTCCTCTGTCCTTCAGGACTTAGTCCAAAAGCCACATCAATGGGCAGGTTCGGTTGTCTTCCATACATTAGTTGGTACGGGGAAAATACGGTGGTGTCGTTTTTTGGTGCAATTATAGGCGTGGACTAATGACTGCACATGATCACGCCACCTCACCTTATCCTCTTCCCCGAGAGTTCCAAGCATCGCCAGCAATGTCCTGTTGAAACGCTTTACCGAATTACCACGTGGATGGTAAGGCGTCGTCCTTGATTTCTTTATCCCCAGGAGGTCACAGAGATTTTTGATGACGGTAGATTCAAAATTGCGGCCTTGATCGCTGTGTAAGCGTTCTGGTATGCCATAGTGTGTACAAGGAAGTTATTCCATAGTGCCTTAGCCACTGTCTTTTCCTTCTGGTCGGTAGTGGGCACTGCAACCGCATACTTTGTGAAGTGGTCAGTTATCACCAGTATGTTCTTTGTACCACGGCCGTCTGGCTCCAAGGAGAGATAGTCCATACAAACTAACTCAAGTGGCCGGCTGGTCTTTATGTTGACAAGAGGGCCTGTTTTCTCTGCCTTTGCCTTGCGTCGAAGACACCTCTCACATCTTCTGATTTTTTTCCTCAACCTCTACATACATCCTCGGCCAATAGAATCGTGCACGTACCAGATCTACTGTCCTCTCATACCCCAAATGACCGACTTCATCATGGAGATTCATCAGCGCCTTCTGTCTGTATTTCTTCGGAAGAACAAGCTGGAAGGTAGGTTGATTCTCACCTTTGCACTTTCGATACAAAACTTCATCACTCAGTATCAGCTGATCTTGAACTCTGAGCAGCTACTGCACCTCCCTTTCCTCTTTCTGCCGGAGACGGTAAGTGAGGTGTTTACCTGCTCTAATGATGTCTATTATTCTGTTAATTGTTGGATCATCTCTCTGCTCCACTGCCCAATCCTGCTGAGACAATGTGGGAAGTGTGGTGGATCCAGGAAGCAGGTCGGCGTGAGCATATTCATAGCAGATAGCTTGTCCGTCCATTGCTAGACACTCCACAATGACAGGTAAGTGACTACTTCCTTCCCCTGTTTCAGTCAGTTTGTCCAGCTGATGCCTCTCACAGACGGCTCTGACAGCCTCCCTTGGGAACGTGTCATCATCTTCCTCCTTCAGAAACTTTGACATAAACTGCCGCACGCGTTCATCGTCAACCGCATGTGGACGTCTTGATATCCCATCCAGTCCTGGTTCTTTTTTCCAGCCCTGTATTTGATGCTGAAATTGAAGTTGGAGAGGTCAGCAAGCCAACGATGACCACAAGCGTCCAGTTTTGCAGAGGTCAAAACATAAGTCAAGGGATTATTGTCCGTCAACACACAGAATTCCACACCATAGAGGTAATCAGCAAACTTATCTATGATCGCCCACTTGAGGCTGAGAAATTCAAGTTTGTGAGCGGTATACCTGCGTTCAGAGTTGGTCAATCCCCGACTGGCATATGCGATGACTTTCATTTGACCATCTTGCTCCTGGTGCAGAGCGGCTCCAAGGCCATGTGAGCTAACATTTGTGTGGAGTGTATATGGCTTCTTGGGGTCTGCAAATCCCAGTACAGGTGCTGTTGTCAATCGCTCAATGAGGGTTGTAAAAGCCTCCTCACATGAGGTCGTCCATTTGTCATTAAAGGGTTTCTTTAAGTCAGTACTGGAGAATGACCTTTGCCCTTTTGATGAGTTCTCTTGTTTCTTTTTCTTTGCGGGGATGTATCCAGCTGTCAGATCGTTGAGAGGCTTTGCAATCTTGGAGTAGTCTCGAACAAATCTCCGATAATATCCTGTGAAGCCGAGGAACAACTTCAACTCGGGTATGTTGTTTCGGCGAGGCCATGAGGTGAGCTCAGCAATCTTAGCTTCGCTGTGATTTAGCGAGCCCATACACTTTTCCATAACTCGCTGAAAAGTGCTTGGAGCATTGGTTACTCCCTGTGGCATCCTATTAAACTCCCAAAAACCCATGGGTGTGACAAAGGCGGTCTTATGTTTATCCTCTTCTTCCATTTCCACTTGATAATAGGCTGATTTTAAATCCATGACCAAAAACCACTTTGCTCCTGTCAGAGATGCAAACGCCTCTTCGATGTGTGGCAAAGCATAAGCATCTTTAGCTGTTTGGCTGTTCAGTTTTCTGTAATCCACATAGAGGCGTATTTGTCCATTTTTCTTTTTCACTACGACAATAGGCGAAGCAAAAGGACTCTCTGACTCCCTGATGATGTTTGCATCATACAGCTCTTTCAGATGGAGACGAACCGCCTCGTAATCAGATGGATGGATGGGCCTTACCCTCTGTTTGAAAGGCGTCGGGTCAGAAAGGCGGATCTTGTGCTTTACAGCTGTTGTGTGCCCATAGTCGAGATCTCCCATCGCGAAGACTTCAGGAATTGAATTCAACTTCTTAGTAATCCTGTCTGTCCACTCATTTGACAAGGGGGAATCAGCAAACTCAAACTTGATCAGATGTTCAGGATCCATTTGACCAGCTGTTAAACACTGAGCAGCAGCATTGGTCTGGTCTGGGGTATTTATTCAAACTTAGACGAAAATATTGTAACAGACTGTTCGGTGTTAGTTGCGAGAGGAGGTGTGTCCCTCTGGGCTGCCGTAGGGTTGCTTCCTTACACCCACACATTATAACCGAACCCGGAATGCTCGGCTACATTGGTGGCAGCGGTGTTTTGTGGCGTGTTGGACAGTCCCGGCGCTTCGGAGACTTTACGCGGCTGCATTATCAACATGTGGTTTAAAGACGAAGACTCTTCTTGACCGGACAGGGAAGATGTTCGAAGGGCGCAGATGTAAGGATCGACCTGCCTGCTCCTTTTACCGGGGACGAGAGCCAGAGTTTTCTCAGCTGGGCAAGGCAGTTGGAAGTGGCTGTCAGCGTGACAGCCGGAGCACGTGGCTGCAACGACGAGCTGGTGAGGATTCTCCCTACTCGTCTCAGCAAGTCTGCCTTTCTGCTGTGGCACAGTCTCCCTGCTGTGACGAAGTCAGATTACTCTGCAATTAAGGAGAAGCTGGGTGTAGCATTCGGACAGAGGCAGTTACCCCACTTGCTGAAGGGGTTGTGGAGGAGAGCTGCAGCCCCTGGGCATCTCCGGTGGTGCTCGTGAAGAAGAAAGGGGGACAGTGGAGGTTCTGCATTGATTATCGTCGCCTGAATGCAGTGACGATCAAGGATTCACACCCCCTCCTACAAGTGGACAATAGCCTAGATTCGCTGGCTGGCTCGGCCTGGTTTAGCACACTTGGCTTTTCAAATGGCTACTGGCAGGTGGAAGTGGCTGAGGAGGATCGTGAAAAGACGGCTTTCACGACCGGCCGTGGCCTGTATCAGTGGCGGGCTATGCGCATGGGTCTGACAAATTCTCCGGCCACCTTTCAATGTATGATGGAGCTAGTGCTGAGGGGCCTGCCGTGGCACATATGTATGGTATATTTGGATGATATACTAATTTACAGTCGTACATTCCCCGACCACCTCCATCACTTGAATGAAGTCCTTTCCAGATTCCAGCGTGCAGGCCTGAAGTTGAATCCCAAGAAATGCCACTTTGCCAGGGACCATGTGGTATTCTTGGGTCACTTGGTCTCCAGGGACGGTGTCCAGCCTGACCCACGGAACACTGAGAAGGTGAGAACCTTGCCGAAGCCACGCACCCCTTCTGAAGTCAGAGCCTTTGTGGGTCTGTGCTCCTATTACAGAAGGTTCGTACGGGATTTCTCCCAACATGTGGCGCCATAGAACTGGCTGGCGGGAAAGAATGTGCCTTTTGGGTGGTCCACCGAGTGCGAGGCGGCGTTCACCTACCTCAAACAAGTGTTGACATCCCCTCCGGTGGTTACGCTGCCCAACTTTACGCTTCCTTTCAAGGTGTACACTGACGCCTCTAAAGACTCTGGCGTTTCTGGCGCAGGATGATGACGGCTGTGAGAAGGTGATAGCCTACGCCAGCCAGGCCCTTACACACACACAGAAGAGATGGTCCACCTTCAACCGGGAGCTGTGGGCCGTGGTATGGGCAGTGCGTGAGTTCAAACACCATGTGGGACAGTCCACCTTCTCCATCATAACCGACCATCGCCCCCTGCTGGGCCTCAGGCACATGGCCATTGACAATGACCCTACTGGACGGAGAAGTCGGTGGGTGCTGGAGTTGGACCCATTTGACTGGGTCATGGTTCACAAGGATGGTTCCCGCCATATAAATGCTGACACGCTGTCCCGCCGGCCTGTCCCTCCTGAGTCAGTCGAACCACAAGCCTCCTCAGCGGGACTGTGTGCCGTGACCACAGGGGAGACGCCTGATCATTCCCCATCGGCGGACGGGGCACCTGCAGAACAAATTTCGGTCTATTCACTCTGCGGCAGTGAGGCTGAATTTCTCTCATTACAGCGTGAGGACCCTGACATAGGTACTGTGTTGGGTTGGTTAGAGCAGGGCATGGTGCGGCAGCCTCGCAGGCTCCCCAGAGACTCTTCTGGCAGTTTGAGGAAGCTATGGACCGAGTTTCACCGCCTGTCTATCAGCGAAGGACTGCTGTGTCGCACGGCGCTGCCAGAACCCATGGGGGAGAAGCGGATTCAGGTGGTGGTCCCCGCCGCCATGGTGCCGGAGCTCCTTCAGCAGTTGCATGGGGGCCAGCGGCTGCACACTTTTCCACTGAACGTGTGTGGGAGAAGGCCAGGCAATTCTGCTATTGGCCCTTCATGCTGAGAGATATAAGGCAATGGTGTGAGCAATGCAGGGCCTGTCAGACTCGCAGAAATCCGGTCCCCGGTCCGAGGGCCCCTATGGGGGATCCCAAGTTGGTCCTCCTCTGCAGAGGGTGGCCATGGACATGTTGGAGCTACCGTTGACCTCCCGGGGAACAGGTATATCTTAGTTGTGGAGGACTGCTTCACTAAGTTTGTGGCCCTGTATGCGTTACCAAACCAGACAGCTCTTACAGTCGCCCGCTGTCTTTTTGAAGATAATGTGCTGATGCATGGGGTTCCAGAGATCCTGCACAGTGATCAGGGTCGCCAGTTCGAAGCGGAGGTAATTCAGAGCCTCTGTGGCTGGCTGGGGATTAGGAAGACGCGCACCACTGCCTATAATCCGAAATCTGATGGCATGGTGGAGCGTCATAACCAAACTTTAATCGACCAGTTGGCCAAGATGCTGTTGTCTCATGGAGGGGAATGGGACACTTATATGAAGCAAGTTGCCTTTGCGTATAACACTTCACAACATGCCACAACTCGGTTCACCCCCTTTTACCTCCTGCACGGGCACGGGCACGAAGCACGGGTTCCTGCTGACGTGCTGGTGCCCACGGGTGCTCTTGACTTTCGTGGCACGGGAGCCGCGGCAGAGTATGCAGGGGCCATTGCAGAGCGGCTGGAGGTGGCCTTCAGCACAGCCCGACCCAACTCTGCTGAGGCTCATGAGAGACAGAAGTTGTACTACAATGAAGGCAGCTGCCACCGTCCTTTTGATGTAGATGCGCTGGTGTGGCTGAATAACCCCACGGAGAGCCGCATGAAGCTGGCACCACACTGGAAAGGCCCATATCGTGTCATGCAGGTGCTGGTTTCGGAGGGAGAGTCAGCACTAACATATGGCATCACCACCCACTCGACCTGATGGAGCGGGCACAGGTGGTTCACCACGACAGACTTAAGCCATACACGCTGCCGCTGCCAACAAAGACTGTTCCCAACACTCCTACTGTCCCTATGTCTCCCCCTGTGGTCAGGGCTTCACCAGATCTGGATTGCCTGGGAGGCGGTGTGATGGACTATGGACTGTGTGGGGACTCACCAGGGCCCATTTCTGGGCAGTCTCGCAGAGGGCGAGTGGTGCGGCCTCCATTGCATTTCCAGGATTTCGTCATGTTCTGACACTGTTATATTCTGCTTGGAGCTATGCAGTGAAGGCTGGCTGTTGTTGATAATGCAAAAAAATAAATAAAAATAAAAATAAATTGTTGTAAAATTGTGAGAAATGTGCTGCTGTTTTGTTATGAATGCTCAGGGTGTTGGTAAATGCTTAGTTATAATATGAATAGCCAGATTTATTTATTTTTATTTTTATTTTTTTCTCTTGCGGGTCCCGGTTCTGTTTTAGGTGAAACATGGATGTTTCTTAGTGGGGAGGGGACGTGTGTAACAGACTGTTCGGTGTTAGGTGCGAGCGGAGGTGTGTCCCTCTGGGCTGCCGTAGGGCGGAAGTAGAAAGAAAAGGAGAGGAAGTGTTACTGCGGTGGCGCGGCAAATGTTTGTTCTGTCCAAAGAGAGTAAAAGAAGAAACAGGATACTGTTCCACCTGTGATTTCGTCTCCTGTCCTGTTTGTTGCTTCCTTACACCCACACATTATAACCGAACCCGGAACGCTCGGCTACAATACATTCAAAAGTTTGGGGTCACTGACTCATTGCTGCAATGAACAGACATGAAGTGCACAGGAGCAGCGAGCGCCTGCACACTGATAAAAGCGACGGCCAATCACTGGCACTGAGACCGTCCTCTGGTTGAGAACATCACCTCTATGCAGCACACTGAGGGAAGCCCATCCAAAGAGTGGCAACGCAGCAGCGGTGGCGGTGGCCTTTTGCGCCATTGCACCAGTGTTCCACCAGGGGTGTGGTTGCTTGTTGGGCCACTCAGAGTACAAAGGCTGGCAAAGGGGTTGGCTCAGAGTGAATGAGCCTGGGAGCCAAAGGTGGACTCTGACGGTAAAACAATATGAGGAAATTAGGAAGACGGCCACAGAGTTCGGAGAAGGACTGACAGCAGCGATCGCTCCCATACGGGTCTGTGTCTCTCTCTCCGTCTAGCCGTTTTAGACCACGGTCGAAAAGGCGGTGTCCCGCTCTCCAAAAGCTGCGGTGCCTCTTCATTTATTCGGTTAATAATGGAGATTGTTTGGCTCAAGGGCTTTTAATGAGATTGAATGCAACCCGGGGGTTCGGAGCCAGTTGATTTGTGGTAATCAGACTTGCATGGAGATCTGCACCAGAGTGTTTCATGCTTTTTCTGCAGAGCGTCTTTGGAAATATGTTTATTGTTGACCACTTTGACATGTTTGTCTGTGTGCATTTGTTTGGTAATTAACATTTATAGGAGCGCTTCATCAGGATGGTGTCGAGGTTTAGCCAAACAAAAAAAAACACACAAGTTTTCCATATTTACTTCCATTGCATATGGTTTAAAGCAGCGTTTCTCAACTGGTGGGTCATGACCCAAAAGTGGGTCACGGATCTGTTTTGACTGGTTTGTGCCTTAATGGGCAGTTTCTTCCTTTATTCAAATAAAGGGGATTTTACAATATTTAAAATTATCGAGAAAATGTCGGACACACCATTCAATTAAATCATTTCAGTAATTTATTGACAATGATAGAAAGCGTTTTTATTTTTGTGAAATAAATTTGGTTCGCAACCTCCACCAGCTGAGAACCACTGGTTGGCCAGTTCATGAATTATATCGCACGTATGATAAATCACACACGGGACATTTGTTTACATTACTGCTGTAATGCACGTTTAAGCTTTTGCTTTGCTTTCGCTTTCTGTGTTTAAACTGCGAGGCTAATCTTTGCATGCGTTTTTGCATGTTGCTTTTACAAGCAGGGGGTGACGGCTTCATGCACATGATGTTCTGAACCGACCCCGTGCCATTTCCTTCAGCTTTTCCATCAAACCCCTTGCGCTGCGCGTCCGGAAAACACAGTGCCCCGCTTGTGAACGCCAGACGCTAAATAAAAGCGGCGGTAAAGCGTGCAGAGACTGTGCGCGATGGTCTGAGTTGAGTTTTACAGGTGCCACAATGTGTGGGGACAGGACAATGGCGTCTGTATTAATGCCCAGCTTTTATTTGGCCCCCTGGGACGGCAGCGCTGCATTTTTAAAGGAGGCCACAAGCTGCGTGTGCGTACAATCACACAAGTGCGCCGGTCGCCCTGGAACATTTGCATTGCATATGATTGAAAACGTTTTTTTAAGACTTCCTGACTCTTGACCCTTGACTTTAAGTCGGGGGTTGGCTCTAGAAGGGTTGCAAAAGTAAGTTATGAGACATGTTAAGAGGGTATTGCTCACACCCCTAAAGTTAAGTACAGTGTAAAGTCCACAAAATTATTGTCATCATTGTTTTTTTTTAGATACGTGGACGTTTAGTTTCAGATACAAATTGTTTGGCTTCAGACCAGCACAGTGAAGTAGAACAAGGAACTACAGAGAACCCTCGATGTGACCAGTTTTATTGCATCTTTATAACCTCGGCACAGTGGAAACCAGTGGCCTTATCTAGTCAGTGCACACTGTCGGCGCTGCGTTGCCAGCGACACTAATGATACTGCCGCTAAACTCAAAATAACCAAAGTTCTGGGCTAAAATAATCCAGAAGGGATCTGCCGTGCGAGTGGCAAAAGGCTCTTTAAAGAGCTAACGCAGCGACACAAAGTACAGACGCCCCACACGTCATAATAATTGAATTGTTGGTCAGCTGTTTACTTGTGCATTCAGCAAGTGACATTTGCAAACAATGGCTGCTCCCATTTATCATAATTAAAGATAATGTAATATCCAGACAGTTGTTCTTGGGATCAGGAAGGTGTGTTTTCACCTTTAAAAGAATGTATTCAGGAGTCAAAGTTTGGACTGCCTTTTTTTGTACGTTTAAAGCATGACTATATATGCAATAGGTCTATGCCATAAAATAGGTAGATAGACACCATTAAAAAAAAAAATCCCCACTTTTCCCGGTGATTTATAAACCTTGTTAATATGAATAGTTTGGAATGCAGTTTTCTGAAGGAAACCTGCATGGGCTTTTTACTGTGGCCATAAATGTCCAGCTGAATGAGAACAATCAATGCCACGGCCCATTAAAGAGCAGTTTGTGGCTGCCCCGCTGCCCTAAAAGGCTGTGGCGCCAAGACCTGACAGGACAAGTCCAGAGCCACAATGGAATCAATTCAATCCTGAAACGTGATGATGAATTGTGTGGCAAAAAAAAAATACATTTAAAAAAAGGACAATCGTCCTATCTGAGGCACTTTATTTATTGAGGAATCAAACTGTCACTGACGTAACATAAAGAATATTATTATTGGTCAGGTCATCCAGGGGGGAAAAAAAAGAGAAAAACGTCTGGGAGCTGAGCGCCGCTTATCAACATGACTGTTTATTAGAGTGTGCAGAGCACCGTTTGTTATCCACTGTTGTGTTTTTATGGGGCTTTAATAACTTTTGTTTCTCCGATTAATCACAAATTATGATATTCTATTACACACTTGTGTGGGGCTATCATATTAACCATGAATACAGTAGGCCAGGGGTGTCAAAACACTCAGTGGGGCCAAAATGTCAAACTTGGGCAAAGTCTCGGTCAAGCATTGATAAATATTGAAAAAATGCTCCTTGAAAATAATACAGCAAAACTTTTTATATGGAGGCAAACAAGTTTTGCTTCAACCTGAAAATGGAACAAGCAAAGCTTAAAACTATACAATAAATAACTTCATATTGCACACGTTGCAAAATTGAATTTTAAATTTAGAAAACCTCATCAAAATAAATAAAAATTGTATGGCTCCTTTTTTGGCAGCCTTCTCATTTAAGTTTCAAGAGTAACCCTTTTCCACGGGCTGATAATACATTTAAAAAATAAAGTAATAACAATAAACCAATTAAGTAATAATAATATCCTTCATTGAACGTCCTGTCGTAGGTGACTTGCCAGAATACCAGCAGAGCATTATGGGATTTGTAGTATTAGTCGTACACGTGTTGTATAATACCAGCTCGTATTGGTCTCGCTGGCCAAATATAATGACACTGGGGGCCATATTTGGCCCACTGGCCAGAGTTTGACACCTATCCGGAATTGGCGTTTCCTCGACTGCGACTTAACTCTCTGCCCCGTCCAAACCGTTTATGAAAGAGTTTATGAAAGAGAGCCGCCTTCTGAAACCGTGTTCACGTACTGTACGTCGACGCACGGCGTGCGCGCGTCCGAGTCGCGCGAACCGTAGCATGTGCGCGGCGGCTTCTCTCCCTTCTCTGGAAGGAACCATCGCAGCAGCCGGTGGAGGGGCGCGTGTGTGTGTGTGTCCGCGGCCATAGCGACACACAGGACAGGCTCAAGGTAGGCAGCGGCAGCAGCAGCAGCCAGCAGCAGGAAGAGAAATGCCGCAATGCTCGCACATTTCATTCGATAATTTCTCAGGCTGCGGCTTTTGCATTGTTTTCATTTTGCGCCTCCGCACCGTGAGAATCCCCCCCACCCTCTCTCCCCCGCAGTGACGTGTTGTTGGTGATGACTGTGGACGGAGATGGCTGGTTGACACAGAACCGTTACGTGTGTGTGTGTGTGTGTGTGTGTGTGTGTGTGTGTGTGTAGTCCACCTGAAAAAAAGCGAAGCGGATAAATGGCCAATGTGCTGTGACGGCGCCGCAGCTCTGCCTCATTCTGGTGGGCTTTTTGTGTCGTTTTGTGTCTTGGGTCGTAGGCAGATATCGCAACCGCGCGTTTGCACATTGTCAATGTGGGAAACGATGAGAAAGAGTGGCCAGTTGCGTCACGTGAGCGCATCAGGAGTTGTTCAAGGTCTCAGGTGAAGCTTCGTCTCCGCGCGCGCGGGTGGGGGGGGAAGGGGGGTTCAAACCTATTCAAAAATATTGTTGGATATTAATATATGGTGTGGACATGTGTCGTTTGGTTATTAGTGACTTATCGTCTAACCTTGCAACGAGGCAGGTGCAAGGTTACCAGAAGATAACTGCTCCTCTAAACTTTTTCTAACGAGTTTGAAATCCTAAAATCAGCCTGTTAATGTGAAAGGCTGTCTGTGTGTGTGTGTGTGTGTGTTTCAGCCTGATCTCTTCTCTTACCAACGGAACCCCTAAGGTGCCATGCAGTCACGAGGAATGTGTATGTTTCGTGATAAAATGAGCTAATACAATCAGACTTGTAGATCTGAGCCCCTTCGGCCAACTGAGTGACCTCAAGAAATGAGGAAGAAAAAAAAAAGCCAACAGACACACATTGTCCTGGTTGCGTGCTGGCAGTGCTGCAGGAGAGAGATAAATGTCACACCCACACATGTTTGTAATCCTTGACCCTGAGCGTGAGTGAAGGAGCTAAACGGTTAGAAATGTAGCTCTTGCTCCTGGCTCCTCCTGACTCTGGACCGACTGTTTAGCCACTGCTGTCTGCGCTGCACTTTAGTTGCCTCCTGTCACCCAAGAGAAGGTCTGCTTTATTGTTCTTACGTGTGTGGTGTTGTGGTTTCTCTTTGCCCCCCCTCCCCCCCACCGCCAAAAGATGTCCCACAAAATGCAGCTGCCGCAAGACGAGGAGCTAGCCGCCAAAAACCAGAAGGTCCTAAACGACCGGGGCCAGTGGGCCAGCAAGGCTGAGTTCCTGCTGGCCGTGGCGGGACAGATCATCGGCCTGGGCAACGTCTGGAGGTTCCCCTACCTCTGCTACAAGAACGGAGGAGGTAAAGCACACTCCCTTTTCAAGCTGTTTGTTTGTTTTTTGTAGCGATAGAAACCTGAAACGTTGAGCGTGAAGGTAGCAGGTGTGTGTCGCAGAGGGGGTGTGCTGACGTCACCTGGGTGTGCCTCTGTGTGTGTGTGTGTGTGTGTCCAGGTGTCTTCTTTATTCCCTACCTGTTGTTCCTGGTGCTGTGCGGCATCCCCCTCTTCCTGCTGGAGACCTCGCTGGGACAGTACACCAGCCTGGGAGGAGTCAGCGCATGGAGGGCAATCTGCCCTTTGTTTGGAGGTATTCCCTTCATCCATCCTTCCTTCCTTCCTTCCTGCCTACCTTAAAGCATACAAAAGCATGAAGCAGGTGCACTGTGAGAATGCAAACCTCGCACTCTGGGCTGCAGCGGGAGGACACTGACAGAGTGGAGTCTCATATGCTACTGTTGAAAAGTTTGGGGCCACCGACTCATTTCTGCAACTCCATTATAACCAGCTGCATGAAATAATGTAGTGGAATGTTCTAGGAACATTACTAGTGCAGCTACTAGTGGGATGGATTTGACAGTTGTTCCCTCGAGTGTGTAATTGAATGTGATTTGACAGAATGAATATCAAGTATGTGGCCGTCATGGCAGAAATTGAATACTTTAAAATTGCTAAAAATTGTAGATATTTTTAAAACAAAGCTTTGTGTTCCTATCAAACTTAGTTGTGCTAGGCTGAACCATAATAGAGTGAACAAAGCGTCATGGTTCATATTTCAGGCTCTTTAAAACGGCCGACTGTTAGTGTGTTCACGCAGAATTTGGCACACCTGGAAATCTCTCTGTCACCTTTAATTAGACATTGGAAACGATTTTCACTCAACAATCAAGTTTTGCCATACTTACATACAGCACGTCTTGACTGATTCTCGTGCTCGATAGTAATGGAAGAGCATTCAAGGTCATCATTTCATAAAATAAAAAGGTCAATGCAGAAATGAGTCTGTGAGCCCAAACTTTTGAACAGTTGTGTCAATCCAGGCAATGCCAGAAAACTAATCAGAGAAAATGGATCATTTAGAGCCACTTAGAATGTTTTGAAGTAATTTGGGTTTCTGCACGTGGCCAGAATTTGTCAGGACGGGAGCGTCCCACTGAGGGTGTCCCATAAGGGTAAATAATAACAAAAACACACTGGGAGACTTAACACAAAAAGGCAAAAAGGCAAACCACGATTCCCAGAAAGACAATGGGAGAAAAGGACTATTTACACACTGGAGTAGGGGAACACAAGTGAGAACAATCAAGGGCAAGGCTGACAACATGATGCCGATCTGGACTCAGTCGTCCGTGTCATCGTCTGCATGAGTAGCGTCAGGAGAAATATTCCCCTCTTGCCAATTGCAATGCGCCGCAGATGCAAGAAGCGGCCAATTAGAAGAGGTGCAATGAGAAAGGCGAAGGTCCTCCAGCTCACCTGTTGAACCCTCTGACCTTCGGCTCAGGTCTGGGCTACGCCAGCCAGCTGATCATCCTGCACGGCTGCGTCTACTACATCGTCATCCTGGCGTGGGCGCTCTTCTACCTGTTCTACAGCTGCCAGGCGGAGCTGCCCTGGTCGCACTGCAACAACACCTGGAACACCAGTGAGTCCGGAGACACCGCCCACCAGCCGCACGGCTGTTACTGCCACCCGAGGCTGACTTTGTGTGCGTTTGCCTGCAGACTCGTGCGTGCAGTTTGACCAGCGGAACGTGACGGCTGGCGCCAGCGGCCTGCTTGCGAACGCCACGTCTCCCGTCATGGAGTTTTGGGAGTAAGTGGAGCTTTGAGTTTATTTCCTTTTTTTCCCCAATTACTCTCAATTACTTCCTCAACCCCAATTACTTCTACACTTTTTGTACATTTGTGCTAGGGTTGCGTTGCCATTTCGCTGAGTGAGAAAGTAGGAGCGCTTGTTTTTGTGCAGTTGATGTCCCTAATGGAAACGATGTGACAGAATTGAGATCGTCGTCAGCATGCATCAAGATCGCAATTTCTTTTTTTTATTATTTTTTTTTTTTTTGCAATAAATCATACGGCCTTGAATTGTGCGTGTGGCCAGACGCGAGGTGCTGAAGCTGACCGACAGGCTGGACGAGCTGGGCCCGATCAACTGGAGGCTGGCGCTCTGCCTCGGCCTCATCTGGCTCATCTGCTACTTCTGCGTGTGGAAGGGGGTCAAGTCCACGGGGAAGGTGAGCCGTCGACCAGCCCCTCCCTCGCCCGTCTGTCTGTCTGTTTGTCTGTCCACACGCTTGTAACCAGAGAAGAGAAGAGGGGCGTGGCTAGCCAGGGCCCCTACCCCGCCCACCACTCCTCTTCCTCCTCTTCTTCAAGACCAGGAATGTCACACTCAAACACTCAGTGGGGCCAAAATGTCAAACTTGGACAAAGTCTCGGTCCAACATTGATATTTATTGGAAAAATGTTCCTCCAGATAGAACAGTGAACCTTTAATATGGACCCCAACAACCTGAATATGGAACAAAGCAAAGCTTAATACTATGCAATAAATAACTTCACATTGGACACATGCAAAATCAAAATGTACCGTAAATAAAAATCGTATGGCTCTTTTTTGTTTTCAGCCTTCTGATTTCAATTTCAACAGTAACCTTTTTCCGCAGGCTGATAATCCATTTAAAAATAAAATAACAACAATAAACCGATTAAGTTGTAATAATAATATCCTTCAATGAACTTGCAACTAGGGATGTTAACAATTAATCCATTAATTGTTGATTAAAAATTTAATCGACAATAATAAAATTAGTCGCAATTTATTGAAAAATTTTGGTTTACACCTGCATACCTAGAACAAGCTGCTTTAAAACTTGTTTTTTTTCTAAAAAAAGAAAAAAAAGAAAGTTGAAATGTGACCCATTTGAAGTTAACATAAAGTCAGAGGATACATGTTTAGGGTGTTTTTACTGTTCTCTAATGTAAAAATTGGTCACATTGGACCCTAAACATTATTTAAGGGATAAATAACATGTTCCTTACACATTTTTCGTTCGTTGTGAAATTAAGGGTCTTAGAAAAAATTACCACTTTTCATTTAATTGTTAATCGATCAACAAGATCAATCAACTAACGATTAATTAATTCATCGATAATTTGCATAATTTGCATTTGTAGTATTAGCAGTATTACATGTGCCATATAATACCAGTGGGCCAGCAGCTCTAGCAGTGATATTGTATTGGCCTCACGGGCCAAATATAATGACACTGCGGGACAAATTTGGCCCGCGGGCCAGAGTTTGACACCTTTCTAAGCCAGTTCATCCACTGATTGGATATGTACCCCCCCCACATCCCATCCTCCAGGTGGTGTACTTGACGGCCACCTTCCCCTACGTCATGCTGCTGGTGTTGCTGGTGCGCGGGGTCACGCTGCCTGGCGCCAGCCAGGGCATCATCTACTACCTGAAACCCAACCACACCCGCCTGGCTGACCCACAGGTACACAGCCACACACTTTTTATTATGTTTTTTTTTTTGTGTTGAATGTCCAGTGTGAAAGAAATTGGCCTAATTTATGATTTTTATATTGGTAAAAGCTAAACGTACTGCTCATAAGTACATGAATAAAAGTGTATACTGGCATTGCAATGAAAGTGATTTGGTTTTACTACCCTTAGAATGGTTCTCATATATATAAGAATATCCATAGAGCAATTAGGATCTTGCTCCCAGTTAGCTGCCATCTTGCACCACCATATTATAAGGAAGCCCACAGTGGCCTAAATACCAAACCCACTGTTAAACAGGCTTCCTTAAACACCAGGCTTCCTTACAGATTTTACACACTGGACCTTTAAATAGATCATCTGCTTTGGAGACTGTTCTTTAGTCGTTCTTTCAGGGCCCGGCTCACCGTGTCGGGGGAGGGCCTTCACAGCTGGTACTGTATGTCCACCAGCTCCTCTGCACACCCTCACACACTGGCACTGGAGGTCTTCGTCAGGACAAAAACTGATCAGGCTAATTAGTGATGCACCGATACCACTTTGTTCCAGAACGAGTAGAGTACGAGTACTTGATAAGGTCATTACACATTAAGTAATTACTTTGATTTTTTTTTTTCCCACAGATGTGGTTATTTGAACAACATTCCTCAGCATGTTTCTCTACAACATGGGGCGACTGTCACAAGTTTCACTGCAGTACAAACACAAATTAAACAAAATTGTCTTATACATACATATACAACTGGTACTGGTGTTGTGGTATTGGCACATACTGTATTTTAAGAGTACGAGTAGAGTACTCAACCCCGGTATCGGTACTGATACTCGATACTGGTATCGGTATTGGTGCATCACTAATAGGGATTTCCACTTTTTCACAGCATAAGTTAAGTATGAGTACTTGCTTTTCAGTACTCACCAATACATAGTACATACAGGGTAACTATCACAAGTTTCACTCCAGTACACAACAAAAAAATGTAACGAAATTGTCATATACGTACATATACATCTGGTATCAGACTAGTTGGTATCGGCATGTATTTAGAGTAGAGTACTCAAGCCTGGTACCGATACCTGATACGGGTATCGGTGCATCCCTAATAATGATAATGTAATGATATAATAATTGCAAACACTGGGTCTGCTTCGCAATTAATCACCGCTAAGTGCTGACACACTTTTCATTGTATTGTGTTATTGTGAATGCCACAGAATGTCTGTGTCAGGGTTTGGGGGGGGGTTTTCCGCTTCTCAGCGCTGATGGTTGTGTCCTTAGATGATGTGATTCCGCTCAGAGGCAGACGCACACACTGTGTGTGGCTTTGACCCAGTGCGGTGAAGCCACTTGTTGTCGGGGGGCTGACCCCGATCGACCTGGGAGAGCTTTAGTGGGGCCAGCTGGCGGAGGCCGTATCGACAGTATCGAGTCCATCACGTATTGATTTGCACACTTTTCCCCTTCCCCCTCCTCCACCACTTTGCTCTTTACTCATGCAGTGACTTGCTATAAAGATATGGATGAGTTAAAGAAGAAAAGGCTTTTGTTCCAAATTAACTGAATAATTACAGCGACGCTCACCTGTGTCTGTTCTTAATGTTATTTAAAGGGGTGTTTACCTGATACCACTTGTGGTCAGCTGGACACGTTTATGCTAACTGCGCTTATGTTGTGAAATAACCGTGATATACGGCAGTGGTGGGCCAACTTTTGGGCCTGGTGGGGCCACAATGGGTTCTAAAATGTGACAGAGGGGGGTAGCGGAGGAGCAGCAAATGGAGTGTTTAGGTGAGCCACCTCATAGGAGGAAAAAATCTATCATGGGATATGTAGAGATATAGAGATATGAACAAAAGCAAAATTGCAACCAAAGCAGTGTCTTTGAAGCCCCACTATATTTTGCTCTTTATTGAAATGACTGAAAGTTCGGCTTAAGGGCCGGATTGAAAATCTTCATGGGCCGCATATGGCCCCCGGTCCGTAGTTTGGCCATTCCTGATATACGGGCTAACCTGAAAAATGATGCGGAGCGAACGTTGGCCAGTTTCAGATGGTTCTCCTGGAGCCGCCCACCCGGTTGGCTCCTCGGAACGTCTCCTCCATCAGCAGTAACGGTCTCTCTCACCCCCCTCCCACCTTGTGTTTCCTCCCTTGTCTCCCCAGGTGTGGATGGACGCAGGTACCCAGATCTTTTTCTCTTACGGCATCTGCTTGGGGAGTCTCACGGCCCTGGGCAGCTATAACAAATACAACAATAATTGCTATAAGTGAGACCACTTTGTTACACGCAACTAAACTACACTCACTTGCACACACACAGAGAAAAGGTGGTCAGCAGCCACAGAGCGTCCTCCACCAGCAGCCCCCAGTCTGACGCATGATGTGTGTTTAAACAATAGAAGAGTGTGATCCTGCTGCAGCTCAGGTGGCTCAGGGAGGAATGGCTGGAATGGACAGAGAAAACAGCCACACCTCAGACAGAAAGCCCTCACTTGACGCTTTCTCCCTCGCACACTGGAGACCCACCAGCCCCACACACACACACACACACATACACACGCACGAAGCACACAGCTCTCGGCACGCACTTCCAGCTGAAAAGCCAGACTTCCATCAAGCACACATCCACTTCCTGCCCCCCCCCAACCTCTTTAACATCTGTACATCTTAACATCTGAACATCTGAACATCTGAACATGCTCCAGGCTGTAGGTTTTCCCCCTGCCATTCTAACCACACCACCTTTTCTCCTGTCTGTGTGTGTGCGTGTGTGTGTTGTGCAGGGACTCCTTCCTGCTGTGCCTGCTGAACAGCTGCACCAGCTTCCTGGCGGGCTTCGCCATCTTCTCCGTGCTGGGCTTCATGGCTGAGGAGCAGAAGGAGGACATCGCCGTCGTGGCTCAGTCAGGTGAACCACCAGGAAGCCCCCCTGCAGGCCCCCTGCAGCCCCTTCACTCACTGTGGGAAGATGATTAATGAGGCATTATGGGATTATTTTTTTTAGCACTGTCCTGTGCTAAATAGGTGAGAAAAAAATGAGAATCACAATTTTTTTTTAAGAGTTGAGATCATGATTCTATAAAAACATTATTTATTAGATTTTTTTCGTTATTGTAAATGTAATAGTGCTTTATGCTAGATTGGCACCTCAACTCTGGTCATCAAAATGATCATCTGGTCATCTGACCATAAAAAAACAAAACAGACGATAAACTAACAACAAGTCGCTCGTCACTTCATCTTCAGTTGAACTTTTCGCTTTGTCAAAATGTTGCTCTGTGGTGACTATTGAGGTTGAGGTTGTATAAATTTGCAGCGTTTCCTTGCTGCAATGAAGTGGAAACACTCTGCATGTGTCCTTCCTCTGACTCTCACTTTGAGGACAGCGGGCTGTATTTAGTTCTCACTGCAGACTAACCAGTTCTCTACAAAATTCAGTTTGTTGGCTCTAAGAGTCTTCCTTTCCAAGCCAAGTCTCCTGCATTTCTTCTCACACACCACATGTTTTTCCCACCTGCCATCTGCCTGGCTGTTCTGCATTGAATGCTACATTGTTGCGTTGCCATTTGTGTGTGAGCGAGAAAGTAGGAGCGCTTGTTTTCGTGCAGCTGATGTCCCGAATGAAAAAAATTTGACGGGGCGCCATTGAGAAACAAGATCACTGCAAGTTCCAATCGAGATCATCATTTTTCACGATTAATCTTCCTCTTCCTCCTCCTCCTCCTCCTGCTGTTTCTTCTCGTCGTCCTCCACCTCCTCCTTCTCCTCCTCTTTCTCCTCCTCATCCTCCACCTCCTCTTTCTCCTCCTCCTGCTCCTCACAGGTCCAGGTCTGGCCTTCATCGCCTTCCCCAGAGCCGTGGCCATGATGCCGGTGCCTCAGCTCTGGGCCGTGTGCTTCTTCGTCATGGTCATCATGCTGGGGCTGGACACACAGGTGACTATATCACTCACACACAGACACACTTGTCTCCTCTCCAGAGGCTCTTGTTAAAGCGCTGTAACCTCTCCCTCCTTGCTTCTTGCTGTGTGCTGAGCAGTTTGTGAGCCTGGAGGCCCTGATGACCTCGGTGACCGACCTCTACCCCCAGCAGGTGAGGCGGGGCTACCGCCGGGAGCTGCTGCTACTCGCCATCTGCCTGGTCTGCTTCCTGATGGGCCTGGTCATGGTCACGCCGGTGAGTCGGCCCGCCTCCATTTACCAAATTCAGATTTTCTCTCCGTTCTGTTGCTGGCTGTTGTGGCTGATGCCTCTGCTGGCCGTTGCAGGGAGGCCTCTACGTCTTCCAGATCTACGACCACTTCTCGTGCAGTGGGGCCAGCCTGCTGCTCCTCTCCATCTTCCAGTCGGTGGCCATCGGCTGGATCTACGGTACCACCACCACCTCTGCCGTCATGTCCCACCCACCTCTCCTGAGTTTAACTTCCCTTTTTTCACTTTCCCCTCCTCCAAGCGTCCGGCAAACACCGGGTTCATAGCGCCGTTTTTCAAGCGTATAGAGCAGCGTTTCTCAACTGGTGGGTCGCGACCCAAAAGGTGGTTGCAGAGCTGTTATTGATTGGGTCGCGTCTTCGTGGGCAGTTTTGATTCTGGGCCTGGGGTGTTTCTGTGCGGAGTTTGCATGTTCTCCCTCCATCTGCTGGGTTCTCTCCATGTTGTCTCTGTGTCTGCTGGGTTCTCTCCATGTTCTCTCTGTATCTGCTGGGTTCTCTTTGTGTTCTTCTCTATGTTCTACATGTTCGTCATGTTCTCCCTGTGTCTCCTGGGTTCTCTCCATGTTCTCCATATGTCTGCTGGGTTCTCTCCAGGTTCTCCAGCTTCCTCCTACACTCCAAAAACATGCATGTGAGGTGAATTGGAAACTGGATTGACCATAGGAGTGTGTGTCAGTGTGAATGTTTGTTTGTCTCCATGTGGCCCTAATAAACTGATCCAGGGTGTCACCCTGCCTTCACCCTATGACAGCTGGGAGGGTCTCCAGCAGACCCCCAGGACCCTGAGCTCAGGAAGACGCTGGATGGATGGATGGATGGATGGATGGATGCATGTTGGGCATTTATTATGCAGGACGCATAATTCAATTCAATCATTTCAATAATTTATTTACGAGACATGACAGAAAGTTTTGTGGAATAATTTTGGGTGGCAACTTGATGAGGAAAAAAAAATGTGGCTTCTGAGACTCCAGCGGTTTGGAACCACTGGAGTGGAGAACAAATACTCAAACTCTCACGGTAATGGCCACTTAAAAGCCCCCCCACCCCTCCGTTCCAGTCCAGGTCTGCAGAGGGTTGCATTAACTGGGCCGCGGGGAGACTGGCTCCCAGCCAGGCCGCTGCTCCGGCTCCTCGGGGCCCTAAATCAGCCAGGTGGCCCCCCAGGGAGCGGCCGTCTGAGTCCTCGGGGGTCGGGGAGTGGGTGGGGGTCGGGTGGGCGGTCGGGTGAAGCGCTGCATTGTTGGAGTGCAGCGGAGGGAGCAACGCGCAAATACCTCCCAATCCTGTTTTTTTTTACGGGCGTCCCAGCAGCAGCGACAGCAGCAGTAGGTGAGGGTGAGGGTGAGGGTGAGGGTGAAGGACTCCGAGCCCCCCCCCCTCTTTACGACCGTGGGATTTCTTTACAGTTGTTTATGGACTCATATATAGTGACGCTCTCCCACTGCTGCTCTCCACAGTCGCCTCACCAGTGAACCGTTGAGGAAAAAACACACACTTTACTCTCTCTCTCTCTCTCTCTCTCTCTCTCTCTCTCTCTGAACCCTCTCTCTCTCTCTCGCTCTCTCTCTCTCTCACTCTCTCTCTCTGGGAAGCCTTTTGTTTCGTTTTCACACAGTCAGCATGTTCAAGTGCAAAACACAGACGTGTTGACCTCGGGCTCTACTTCCTGTTCGAGGTGCGGCTGGGGCTCAGCTCGCAGCACTCCGGCAGAGCGACACCGATACGTGACTTCTTCTGCCTCGTGGATTATTGCGAACGTTCGTTTGTGATGCAAAGCGGTGGGCGATTATGTAAGGCGGCGCGTTTCCTGCTTGCCTAAAACCTCCACCCACCCCTCCCCACCCCCTGCCGATCGCAGCAGCCTCCTGGGCTGCAAAGACGCTGACTGCTACGTCTCCGTCCCTCCCCCCCATCCCCCTCATCCCCCTCCTTGCAGGAGCCGACCGCTTCAGCAGCAACATCAAGGACATGACGGGCCACAGCCCCCTGGCCTTCTTCAAGCTGTGCTGGAAGTACTTGACCCCGGCCGTGTGCACTGTGAGTGACCACCCCCACCCCATCCTCACAGCTTTAGCATCTGCCAAACTCACTGACTCATTTCTGCATTGAACTCCCATTATGTACCAGCTGCATGAAATAATCTTGAGTGTCTAGTTGAATGTGATTTCAGTGAATGAATATCAGGGGTTCATTATGCCGTCGTCATTACAGAAATGCAATGCTTTAAAATTGCTTTTTTTTAAAAATGTAAACCTTTCTAAAACAAAGCTTTGTATTATAATCACACTTAGTTGTGTTGTGCTAAACCATAAAAGAGTCAACAAAGCATCATGGTTGATATTTGAGAGTTTTGCACACTTGCAATTCTCTCCAATTCTCTCCATCACTTTTAATTTTCATTCAACACTAAAACGTTCCCGCACTTGTTCAGTGCATCTTGACCAGTTTTCTTGCACTAACAATGATCGCACAAGCATTCAAGATTACTTCATGCAGCTTGTTAGAATGTAGTTCAGTGCTGAAATGAGTCAGTGAGCCCAAACTTCTTCAACAGTTGTGTCAATCCAGGCTTTAAAATAATAAATATTAGCTCTTGAAATGAACACTTCAGCAGTTCTCTGTGTTTTGGCTCTCCTTCCAACAAAAAAAAAAAAAGTCCCCGAAACCAAACACACCAAGCACCAGGCAAACAAACTGGATTTGATGTGCTGTCATGTGACAGAGAAGATTCTGGACCTTTTCCAGACTCCATGGCAAATATTGCACTCTTGGTTTCCAAACCTGGCTTCTCTGCACAACTGAATGTCTTTGCACATCTGTTCATGTTGTTTGTATATGGATTGACCTGAATGTTTCTTGTAATCACTGTAATCACTGTGTAGTTTATTCTTTGTTTTGTTTTTAGTGCTGCTACAGTGTCGTGTGGTTTCCCAATTTGGGATCAGCATCTATTCTGTTTTGATTGTCCACTCTAGCAAATCAGCTGATAAATTAGACAACGGACGATTAAAGAGACCTCTAATCATCTTATTTCATCCAAATATTCTTTTCGTATTTGGAAATTGGGTAGTTTCCTTCTTTCTTGGGAGTTCACTGACAGTCTCAGGAGTCTTTCTTTGGAGACCCAGACTCTGAGAGAGAGCCCTCATGTCTCCCCCACTCTCCCCTCCGCAGGGCACCTTCCTCTTCTCGCTGATCTACTGGTCTCCTCTGAAGCTGGGGAAGGACCTGGTGGCTCCGGCCTGGGCCACGACTCTGGGCTGGCTGCTGGCGCTCTCCTCCGTCTCCCTGCTGCCCATCTGGGCCATCTACTGCCTGGCCACCACCCCGGGGACCCTGTCGCAGGTGGAGAGAGAGAGAGAGAGAGAGGTGGGTGGGTGCGAACAGACGGTCCGATAACTGTGCGGTGTCTTGTCCTCCGCAGCGCTGGACGGTGCTGTGCAGCCCCGTTCACACCACCTCGCCACCGCCCTCCCTGAAGGAGACCACCTACAGCCCCATGCTGCCGCTAGCTCAGGGTCACATGACGGCGTGACGGAACCCCCGCTGCCGGCCAGACGGCTGCCGGTCAGCCACTTGGGTGAAGCGTGGGTGGGAGGAGGGCTGGGGGGGGGGCGACACGCGGAGTGGGCTGCTGCAGTCAGCTGCCAAGCAGCAAAGGGGTCAGCTGTCATAAAGCAGCAAAGAATATAGTTGAGTATATATATATATATATATATATATATATAAAATATATGTATATATATATGTGTGTGTGTGTGTGTATATATGTATACATATATATATATATATATATATACATATATATATATATATACGTATATATATATATATATATATATATATATATATATATATATATATATATATATATATATATATATATATATATATATATATACACACACATATATATGTATAAAATTCTAAAGTGTTGCAGCAAACAGCATTGCAGTCCGAATGCTAGCATTCACCCTTTGGCAATAAACGTTAGCCTCTTGGCTATCCTGCCACCTGTTTGGCAGGCTCCAAAAAAATTGATTGACTGAAATCCATTTGATCTGTATTCAGATTTCATTTAAGAGGACACCGTGAAGGTAATAGTTCCCGGTCACTCTATCTTTTTCTTTTTTATCAGTTCAGGACTAAATTTCATTTAAAAAAAAAAAAAAAAGAAGTAGTGTGACCCATGTAAACACGCCTTCTTCAGTACGCTAACAATCCCGCGTTGCTGCGACGCTCCAGAAATCTCTGCTCTGAGAAAAAGGTTCATTTGGCCAAGCAAAGAATAAAGAGAGGTGAAAACGTCTTCAAGCAGAGAAGCAAAGAAAGAAGTCCAGCGCTCTGCCACTCAGCGAGCCGGACTGCTGAGAAGTGAGAGAGACACTAGGGGGCGAACTGTTCCTCCAACTCCTCCCGTCTCCCACCAAAACACACCGGAACCTGAAGGATACACTCCTCCGCAGCCGTGATGATATCAGCTCACCGCCGTTTTGTTCTCAAGTTTCCTGGAGAATCAGTGCGACTGTACACAGACTGTACACAGCAATACAGCCTCTAGCTTCCTGTGAGGGAACACGTCTCGCTTTTGTTTTTTTCTTTCTTTGTTTCTTTGTTTGTTGTTCTATTGTTGCACTGCGGTTTTAGCAATTGACGTGAGATGCCTTACGCCAACACCTAGCCTCTGCCGCACACACACACGCACACACACACGCACACACACACACACACACACACACACACACACGACTTCAGACTGCCGGATGACCCCCAAATGCGAGATTCAGCGTCAGCAGGCCGCAGTTTGGAAGCCGTCGCCTCGCCAAGCGAGGTTTATGCAAATCAGAATATCCACTTGTTCATATCTGCAGAAGAAGAAGAATGAGCGACAGCGCAGGTTCGGCCACCGCTGCTCCTTCTGGTCTGTTTTGTCGATGTTGATTCTATGACCAAAAAATGAATGTAAATGTTTTAGCAAATTTTCAGGTCCCTGCCTTTTGAATGCAGTCACTTGTCATTTCTTTTGTTTGTTTGTTTGTTTTTATTTGTGGGTTGACTCGACCATACGCACAAAGTCAACAGAGCTGACTGAAGATTCCTCTCTCCTCCCAACGACCTCGACACCTTATTTCACCACGACGGCCTTGTTTGTGTGGCTGAAGAGCCAAGCTTGTGTGACGGTTCCTGTGAGTCTGGTCGTTTTTATTTGTCGGTTTGCTGTTTGTTTGTTGGTTTGTTGTGTTTTCCAGCAGTACCAGTACCTGGCCCGGCTCGGGTGAACAGCTTTGCTCTCCTCTCACTCGTCTCAAAGACAAGAATATCTGTGTCACCGCGTCGTGGCTGTTTTGCAGTTTGAGTGTTTTGTGTGTGAGGTTGAGTTCTTGCTGGAAAACCTTCCACGTCATATTTTCCTAAGAGATTAATTTAAAGTCCAGCAAGGCAGTAACACCCCCCCCCCCTCCCCCATGTTGAATCTCTGGGGGCTTCAAAGGCTTTAACTGATTTCTTGTTTGTCGTCTCTGTTAACAGGCACAAAGACATGTCTTTGTTTGTTTTGAATGGGCTTCTTTTGTACCTGTATCATCATCATCATTTTCTTTTTGTATTCATATTTTAAATACATTAAAAAAAAAAGAAAACATGTTTTCTTTTCTAAAACAAAAAAAGTGACGTCTGCGTTTACTTTTCTTCTTTATTTATGTATTTTTTTTTTTTTTTTAAAGCTGTGCACCGCAGGTGCAGGTGTCTCTCCTGGTCTCCCAGGGGGGCCCCTCCACAACGGACGCCAGGAGCAACGCAACCTGGTTACCGGGGGGTGGGAGGTGTTGATTTTGAAGCTTTTTTCCAATCCCGGTGGAGGAATCAGCGCCTTGTAACATCCAGCAGGAGGAGACGATCCAAGTCGGGGACGGAGGAGAGGAGGATGGAGCGTGTGTGTGTGTGTATGTATCGGAAAAGAGGGTGTCATGGAGGGGGGGGGGGGGCGGATGGAGGTTGAATTGTGACAGCAGCCACTTCGGATGGGGGTTACATAAAAGGCTCAGCTTGTCAATTACCACTATTGAATTCCTTCCCTCCCCCACTGTCACCCGCTACAGGAAGTAGTAGGCTGGTGGCCACACACACGCACAAACGCACACACTCGGGCACGCACGTGGCTCGGCACGCGGGGCCGTCCGCACACAAACTTGCTGGGTTTTTTTTTGACGCTCCATACTGTAAGAACCCCTTCAAGCACGTGCCATGCAGCTACTGTGTGATGGCGTGTGTGTGTGTGTGTGTGTGTGTGTGTGTTGATGTGTGTGTGTGTGTGTGTGTGTGTGTGTGTGCGCACGCGCGCATGCAAGGATGAAAGCAGGCGTTCCGCAGCCATATGGCTCTTCTGGCATACGTGTCAGGGTTCTCTCTCTCTCTCTCTCTCTCTCTCTCTCTCTCTCTCTCTCTCTCTCTCTCCCTGTTTTTTTTTTTATTTTTTTTTTTTTTTCAGATGATGTGGATTAAAAAGCTCCAGTGAGGCTGGCTGGGTGTGTGAGATTCAGTGGGTGGGTTGGGGGGGTTATTGCATGGCCAGTGTGTGTGTGTGTGTGTGTGTGTGTGTGTGACTAGTTTTTCTGAATGCTTGTTTTGTGTGTAAACACCACCCCCCCCCCCCTCCCGTCGCTGCCACTCATGCATTAAGCTCCGCCCCCAGATGTCTTCTCCTCTTCACTTGACAGGCTGCTGTTAGAGGAGCAGCAGCAGGGCGGCGGCGACGGCTGCACACCAGACTCAAGGACAGTAGGAGGGAGGAGAGAGAGAGAGAGAGAGGCTGGTGGGAGGCGTGTTGCATAACAGCTGGGCGATTTGTAAAAGACGGGAAGCTCAGCTTCCGCGCTAGATGGATCCTCTCCGCTGGGGGGGGGTGTTCACTGCTGCTCTCGCTTTTCTCCAGCTCTGGTCCAGCGACCTGTTGGTTGCTGCTCCAGTAGAACTCATTTGTTCCAGGGTCGCTGGCAAGGAGCCTAAAAAATATAGCCGACCTTTGACCTTCTCCCTGGAAAAGAAAGAACTTGGAGAAGCAGGTGGAAGTTTCCCCCCCAAGTCTTTGAAAACCTTCCGTGTCTCACACGTTGAGCAGACTGGACACATTCTATCAGGGGTCCGATGGGTTTTCTGGTCTTGATGGAGGGTGATAGGGTGGTGTGGGCGGGTGGAGTAGCCACTTCCGGGTGCAGGGACTTGCCGTAGGAGTCACCTGGACTTCACGGCTGCTTCTTTGTTGTTCTTTGAATTCGAAAAGTGCAGTCCAAGGAAAAAGCTAGCGTCCGCCGCGCAGCAGTAGCAAGGCTTGCACCCACTTCCTGTGTTTCTTCCTCGCCTTCTGTCAGGGCTCGCAGCACTGTGGAATGGAGGGGAGGATGGAACTAAGGAAGGTAGGAAGTGTGGGAGGGGGGAAGAAGGAAGGAAGGATAGATGGACGGGTGGGTGGGTGGGTGGGTGGGGGAATGAGAGAAGAAAGGAAGCCAAGTGGTGATGTAATCCCAGTGAGCACAGCTTCCTTCCCTCCCTCCTTCCATGGAGGGGACTCGACTGGCAGGGCAGCTGGAAGCTCAGTGATGCAGCTGCACCAACCGACCCCCACCCCACCACCACCACCACCTTGATTTATTTAGTTATTTATTTACTTTGCAGCTGAAAAGCCAAAGTGCCCCTGAAGTTGTCAGTGTTGACGGGGGCCGCACCCCCCTCAGTCCCTCCACGCTCCAGAGAGTATCACCACCTCCACCTCCATCCCCACCACCTCCCGCTACACCCACCACCCACCTCCACCACCGCCGCCGCCGCTTCACAGTCGAAACCAAATATCTTCTCTCAGGTTCCTTCCCCTGTGTGCGTGTTGCGTGTGTGTGTGTGTGTGTGTGTGTGTGTGTGTGTGTCGAGGTAGTGGTTGGGAGGTGACTCAGCAAATTAACGGTGTCTTGGAAGGAGCCGTTTTATTTTTTTCTTTTGCAGGAATGCCACTCAGTCGGCTCCCCGAGCTGTCTGTGTGTCTCTGTGTGTGTGCTTTTGTGTGTGAGTGTGTTTGTTTTTGTGCGTTCCAGACTGGGATGCAAGGTTGAAATCCCTTCTCAGTGCAAAGTAACCTCATCCCGACTGGCGCGCACAGACACACGCACACAGACAATGTGCGCGCACTTCCCTCAGGGGACGGTAAATATCCGAGGCAACTCCTTGGAGGCAGCCCCACTGTCACCTTCACAACTGTACACACACACACACACACACACACACACACCATTAAAACGTCTCAGGCTGGAGCAGCGAACTCCCACAACTCTTATTCAGTAGAAGCCCATAAATTATCGATATAACCCCCCCCACACACACATACACACACACACACGCACACAGTCGATGCCTGCTCAGCTTTCAATTATTAACGCTGCCAAAGTGGCAAAAGTGTAAAAATACCAGGCAGCGGCGGCGTTTGAGTGATGATTCAGCCACGTTGTGACTTGTGACAGTTTGTTTGTTTTCCTTCTTCCTTCTTTTCTTGCCATCCTGGTGGGGAGCGGGGCTCCTCCAGGGGCGACACTCTGGTGGAGGTCTCTCTCCTCCAGCACTTGACTTCACACTGGTTCTAGGAGGAGGAGGCGGAGGAGGAGGAGAGGGAGGAGGAGGAGTGATTGAGCCAAAGGGGGCAGGACTTTTCCCTCCGCGGCTCCTATTAAGAGCAAACTTTGTGTTTTTCTTCTCCAAGTTGAGCTCCGCTCTCCGGGCTGCGCACTCTTCCCTCCACGCCGCTTCCTCTGCTTTTTTTTTCTTACCCTCTTTTATTCCCTCTCACTCTCTCTCTCTCTCTCTCTCTCTCTCTCTCTCTCTCTCTCTCTCTCTCTCTCTCTCTCTCCCTCCCCCTTTTTTCCCTCCCTCTTTCTCTCCCCCACCTCAATGTTTTTGCCCGCTCCCCCGTCGGCGACTCCCGTGCGTGTGTTCTCGGTGGGACTGGGACAGAGCTCGGAGGATGCTCCGCTGGCAGGGACGGATGCGTAAAGTTGTCTCCACGGACGCGCCGCGGCTCTTGTGATTTAGGACCCGGCCACCCCCACCACCCTCCCCCGGGGCTGGAATGGACTATGGTGCGGCTCCTGGGAGCTCTGGCCGCGGACATGCTGCTGATGCTGCTGCTGCTGCTGTGCGCCGCGGAGGAGTTGCGGCTGAGAGCCGCGGGCGCGGGCGCGGGCGCCACCTTCCAGGGCTTCTACCTGCCACCTGCGGGCGGTTCGCTGCTCGCACCTGCGCGCAGGACGGACGGCATCGTGCGCACCATTGACCGGATCTACCACGGCGGCGGCAAGGCGGGCTACCTGCTCTACCTGGACGGCCGCCGCTTCCAGCTGGACCTGGAGCGGGACGAGGCGGCGCTGTCGCACCTCTCCAGCGACGGCTACGTGCTGGTGATGCTGGGCCAGAGTGGCGCCGAGCAGCAGCAGCAGCAGCAGCAGCAGCAGCAGCAGCAGCAGCAGCAGCGAGAGTGCGTGTACCGCGGCACCGTGGACTCTCAGCCGGAGTCCCTGGCGGTGTTCAACCTGTGCGGCGGCGGCCTCGAGGGCTTCTTCGCCGTGAGCCACGCGCGCTACGCCGTCACGCCGATAGTGCGCGCGCGGGGCCACGAGCGCGACGCGCGCGCGCTGCAGGACCGGGACGCCGAGAGCGCGCTGCACGTGTTCACGCGCGAGGGCTTCAGCTTCGAGGCGGAGAGCGACGGGCGAGAGCTGCGGGACGCGCGACGCGCGGCGGCGCCGGGAGCGTCGGGGGCGCGCGCGCCGCGCCGGGCAGCGGCGGCGGCGGCGGCGGCGACGGAGGTCCGTGTCGCGCGCCCGGCACGTGGAGCTGCTGCTGGTGGCCGACGCCACCATGGAGCGGAAGTACGGCCGGGACCTGCGGCACTACCTGCTCACCCTGGCCTCCATCGCCTCCAGGCTGTACGGGCACGCCAGCATCGAGAACCCGGTGCGGCTGTCCGTGGTCAAGGTGACGGTGCTGACCGAGCGCGACGCGCGCGGCCTGGAGGTGAGCCAGAACGCCGCGGCCACCCTCAAGAGCTTCTGCAAGTGGCAGAACCAGCAGAACCCTCTGGACGAGCAGCACCCGCAGCACCACGACGCTGCCATCCTCTTCACCAGGCAGGTAACTACCAACAACACACACTCACACACTCACTCACACGCGGCTCTAGGCACCTGCTGGCTTCTTCTCATTAACTCCGCCAGTTCATTAAAAGCGTCACCACTTTCACATTTGACATTTTCACAACCTTCTTCTTCTTCCCCCTCCTTCCCCCGTCCCTGAACTACACAAAAAGTTTCCAAGTCTGTGATGTGACCCCCCCCACACACACACACACACGCACACACACGGGCGCATTCTTCAGGTTGGAACTCCGCTTGCTTGCTCCACAAACCCCCTCCCTCCACCTTTCCAAGGAAACAAAGAGAAGAATGTGCAGCTAATGATTCCCTCCCTCGCAGCTTTTTCACTCGCCCTCCTCTCCCTCCTCTTCTCTCATCACACCTTTATCCCGTCTATCACCACCAGCCCTCCCCACCTTCACTGCTTCCAGTCTCAAAAAGTCCGTCCCTTTGTTCCGTTTTGCCCATCTCCCCCTTGTGACGTCACAAAGGGCTCCGGCGCCGCTACCTCCTCTCTCTCGCAGGTCAAGTGCCGACGCTTCCCAATCAGGTGTACCTTCCCCACCCCACCCACCCACTCTGACTTCCAACAAGCTGCAGCAAAAGTGTCCGAGAGTTGTGCGTCTTCTGGATAAATTTATGATAACTTATTCAAGCCCCCATGCCTTTCCGTCCCTGCGTATCTCCTTTCCCCGCTTCGCCTCCAGCTCATGCACGATTCCCTCAAGACAAATAAAAGCCCTTGTAGGCACAGGAATATAGAATTCGACTGTGGTGTGTGTGTGTGTGTGTGTGTGTGTGTGTGTGTGTGTGTGTGTGTGTGTGTGAGAGAGAGAGAGAGAGAGAGAGAGAGAGGAAACCACCAATTCTCAGAGGAAGTCGGAGTTTCTCAGGCGGTGGAGCAGCTGGGCACCAAGACCTGTCACTCAAACGTCTCTCTCACCTGTGGTAACCGCCGTGCATTTTTCATACCCCCCGCCACCCATGCAGCCCCCTACACACACACACACACCCCTGCTGATCCTCCCGTCCGGGGTGGGGGGCAACTTTTTGACTGGTGGGGCCCACAATGGGTTCTAAAGTGTGACAGAGGGGGGTAGCGGAGCAGCAGCAGATGGATGGAGTGTTTTGGTGAGCCACCTCATAGGAGGAAAAAAATATGTCATGGGATATGTAGAAAACATGTTGCTTTAATGTCAATTCAAAATGAACCAAAACAAAGTTGCAACCAAATCAGTGCATTTGAAGCCCCACGGTGTTCAGCTCTTTATTTAAATGACTCTGAAAACACAGAAAACATGGAGGACATGCAGCTATTTTATGACTGACTGACTATTGATATCATTTCTTCAAGTTGGGAGGGCCGGATTGAAAAGCTCAACGGGCCACATATGGCCCCCAGGCCGTAGTTTGCCCACGCCTGCTCCAGACAGACGCTGACTACGAGGGTCCCGACCTCGATAATGTAAAGAAAGCACCACCCCAACCCCCCCCCTCGTCCCCCACCCCCACCCTCCCCCTCTGCCTGCGCTGATGGGTAATTTCAGCTCCAGAGACGCACATGTTTCCTCTTACCTGCATCCACCCCTGATTGTTTCAGCCTGGGCGACAGCAGCGTCTGCCACGGCTCAAGCATAATGGGGGCTAAGTCGCGCTTCAAAAAAATCTAACAAAAATAAAAAAATAACGTTTCATGCGCCTGACGCTCACTGTAAAGGTTACATTGCCAACGATAGAAATCCATGAAGTTAACTAAGAATCAGTACCCTTGCGATGTCATAAAGGGCAGGGATGCCTCTCCTTGAGTTAGCGGCAACCACTGGCTGCTGTCCCGCCAACGCAGAGGGTTATTTATTTATTTATTTTGCAGGGGGCTGCAAACAGAGGGCTAAAATGTGTTGTTTTTCTATGAGATCTGCAGGATCTTTCGCATAATTATGATTCATGCGTGGTCCCTTCACTGGAATGTCTGTGTGTGTAGGCAGCAGGAATACCCAATATAAAAACTGAAAGCGGGTTCCAGTATGAGAATATTGTGCTGTTGAAACACTTTTGCGGTGCGGCGACCTCACATCCTGGTGAGTGAGATGAAAGCGAGAGCCGTGGTGAAAGTGAGCAGGTGTTTCGTTGCACTGTCCCTTTAAAGCAGCCGCCACTTTCACTTTGCACCCACCACCCGCCTGCAGGTGTGTGTGTGTGTGTGTGTTTCCACCAGGGAGGGCCAGTGAGTGGCAGCGGGGCCGAGGTGTCGCTCTCCCAGTCACATGGTGCCACCGTGACCTCCGTCCTCTGGAGACGTTCCGAGCTCTGCTTTGTTTTTCCTCAAAACCCTCAGCTGCAGCTGTCTGGGAATGCGGCCCATCCGTCGTCAGAGAAGAAAAGCTGCCTCCTCATTTTTTTTTTTTTTTGCTTACGTGGAAAGAAAAGAAAAGAGGAGGAGGAGGAAGGAGGGAAAAATGTTGGATTTTTGGCTCGTGGTGATGCGTTGCATTTTTGAAAAATGCGCTGGAAAGACGGGGAGGGTGTGTTCAGGGTTTTGTCTGGAAAATCACCAAGGTTACTGAACTATGATGATGATGATGATGATGATGATGATGATGATGCTTCCATTTGGCTTCGATGCCGTGGGTCGAGTGCCCGACCGCATGTGATGTATGTGTGCTGGCCCTTCACTGTAGTGACGAGTGGGAAGCAGCCGAGCGCCGCCTCTTATGTAACGCTGATTGACGTTTGAGGCCCCTGGACGCAGCCGCAGCCGCAGCTTGGTGGCGCCGTTGACTCTCCACGCTGATCTCCAGGAATGTGCAGGCTTGCAGGAGGAGGGGGTCCCTCCTTGCTTCCCCTCCTCCTGCCCCCCCCCCCCCATCCAACCCCACCCGACCCATGTTGTGCACATTTGTGCGCTAAAGACTAGGGTTGGGCAAACTTTTTGACTGGTGGGGCCACAATGGATTCTATAATGTGACAGAGGGGGGGTCGCGGAGCAGCAGCAGATGGATGGAGCTGTTTTGGTGAGCCACCTCATAGGAGGAAAAAAAATCTATCATGGGATCTGTAGAAAACATGTTGCTTTAATGTCCATTGAAAATGAACCAAAGCAAAGTTGCAACCAAATCAGTGTCTTTGAAGCCCCACGGTGTTTCGCTCTTTATTGAAATGACTCTGAAATCATTTAGGAAATGCAGCTATTTTATGACTGACTGACTATTAATATCATTTCTTCAAGGTTTAAGGGCCGGATTAAAAGCCTTAACGGGCCGCATATGGCCCCCGGGCCGTAGTTTGCCCACACCTGTCTGACTCTCTCTCTCCCCCCGGCCTCTGTTTGTTTGAACAGTTCTTGATATTTCACACATGCCACTCTCGGACTGGCACCTGCTGACAGCCTGCAGACAGGCGGCCACAGGAGTCCTGCTGGCGTCCGTGCACTGGCTCCACATGTTGGAACGCTTCTTCTTCTTCTTCTTCTTCGGGCCTGGTTGGTGACCTCTGACCCCAGCCTCGCCATTGACACACTTCATGAGGTCATAGTTCCACTGGTGCTCTCCTCCCGAGTAACTGCCTCTCCCGGTGGTCACATCTGATCTGTGCTGACGTGCTAACATTAGCGATTGCGTCTCTGCTTTCTGTTTATACGTCAGGACATTAGAGGTCTGTCTGTGTTGACGGTGACGGACAGTCAGCTGAAGCTACAGGACACTAATGGGCCTCCACTCAGAAAGGCGTCAGGTTTTGCTGTGAATTGCATCATCTGATGGTTATTTCAAAAGTCCATTTCTCACCTGCTGCTCGGCTTCACGCCTTTAAATTTTAAAGAGGCTTTAAAAAAAAATGCCACCAGTTGCAGGTCCTGTTGATTGGGGTCGAAACACACAGCAGGCTGGCAGGACTGCGACGTGGAGATAAACGGCCCCAATCAAAGAAGTTGTGATGTGAAAACACAAAAGAAAACAAAATTCTCCTGCAGTGAATCACTTTCTGCTGCTGTTTGGTCAGCAGGTTTGGAGGAGCCGCTGTGTTTTGGTCACGCAGACGGAGCTAAACTCACTCTGAACTTAGCCGTGTGTGTGTGTGTGTGTGTGTGTGTGTGCGTGTGTGTGCGTGTGCGCGTGTGTCTGAGTCTGGCTTTTTGGCTGTTTGCTTAACACAAGCCTTGGCTTAAATTCCAAGGCGGTCTTGTCGGGGCAGACACAAACACACACACGGCCACACATATATATATATATACACACTCACACTCACACTCACACACTTACACTCACACACACCAGCCTGGTCGTCTGAACCAGCTTGCCACCTGTTCCCCTGTTATTTCTGCCAATATTTCCATAACTCCTGCTCCTGTCTGTTCTCCTCTTTAATTTCCTGAAGCCCGACGCGTATTTGTCTTTCCCCTCCCACCTCCTCGCTGCGCCAGGCTCCAGGTCGACAAAAACAAAGGTGACGCCCCGGATGACGAGGCGTCGGCCCCGGTCAGCCCCACCCAACCCCCGCTCTCCTCTTCACGCAGCGTCTCTAGAATGTCCAGCCGACCCCGTTTCCAGCCTTTTGTCCTCTTCCCCCGCCCCCGTGCGTGTGTGTGTGTGTGTGTGTGTGTGTGTGTGTGTGTGTGCGAGCGCCCCCTGCGAAAGGCGCCGGCGCTCTCGCTCGCACCTGGGCGAGGGAGTCCAAACGTATAAATAAAAGAAGAGGGAGGGAGGGAGTGAGAACGAAAGAGTGTCCTGAAAATAAACCGTCTCTGAAGCGACAAGTGGAAAAGTGTCTGTTTGCTCCTGTGTGTCCAGCACAACACAGGCACACTCTGCCCCAGTGTTTCTCAACCGGTGGGTAGCGACCCAAAAGTGGGTCGCGGAGCTGTTTAGATTGGGTCGGGTATACATATATATATATTCAAAAAGAAAACGTTATTTATTGACAATTTATACACAATTGAGTTCAATAACTTCAACCACTTGTTGACTTGAAAATGGGCTGGCATTTTTAATTTTTGTGGAATAAATTCGAGTGCTGTGGAATAGATTTGGTTGCCGCCTTCATGATGAGGAAAAACAATGACGGTCCTGAGACTCAGTAGACCAGTAGAGAGCCACTCCTCCACCCCACGCAGTCGTCCCTTTGGCGTTGCGTGCGAGTTTCCCCCTTTTTTTTTCCTTCTTTTTTTCCCTTTCTCCGCACTCTGCACAACTTGCATGGGCGTATTGTGCGTACAAGTGCGTGTTTGCCATGTTTGTCCCTCCCAGTCAGTCTTGTGTGTGTGTGTGTGTGTGTGTGTGTGTGTGAGCGTGAGCGCAGAACACAAGGCGGTTTGTTCCGATCAGATCTGTCGTAAACACCCCCCCCACCACCACCACCACCTCCCACACACACACACACGCACACACAACAGCACGGTCCTGTCAGCGCCCCTTAACGTGACGATTCGTCCTCCCCACGAGATGAGCGTGCACGGGTGCCCCGTGCGCTCTCAGTGCGCCCCGTGGACAGGAGGGAGCGAGCATTGTGATGTGGCGGCGGTGTGATTAACCCGATTGATCTGTGCAGTCAGCAGCATCAGCGGCACGGCCCAACGTGACCTCGCACCCCCCCATTCTCTCTTGCGCCTCCCCCCATCGCTCTCATTGGCATGGACATGCGTGGGAAACACGAGTGCAAAGATCGATTGTGCGTGTGTGTGTGTGTGTGTGTGTGTGTGTGTGTGTGCGAGGGGCGTTTGAAAGGTTTTTCGGGGTGGACTCTGCTCCCGTCAAATTACAAACTGGGCCGCTGCAGAGACACGAAGGGCAGGGCAGATCTGAAGCAGCTGCATCGATTTTTCTTTTCTTGAAAAAATCCTTTTTATAGCCGCCTCTCTCTCTGTCTCTCTCTCTCTCTCTCTCTCTCTCTCTCTCTCTCTCTCTCTCTCTCTCTCTCTCTCTCTCTCTCTCTCTCTCTCTCCCTCTTTCTGTCTCCCTCTCTCTCTGTCAGGCCTCGGCAAAATTGCAGGGCGACTCTTGCGTCTCGAACTGCTTCTTTATCATTACTTTTGATGACACAACGCGACACACACACACACACACACACACACACACACACACACACACACACACACACACGCTGCAGCTGTAATCACGCCTCCCCTGCGCGACGCGATATTTTCGGCCCGCGACGTGCAATTACGGCGTGGCTGTTGTGCGCCCATCGGCGTCCGGATGCGCAGAGCGAAAACGTCTGCCAAGAAAGTGATGTTTTTTTGGGACCGCTTTGGGCTGAGAAGTCAGTTAGCTTTGGTGAGTTTGTCAGTGGATAAGTTGGTGAGTTCAGGTTGGTCTTCCATCAGGTTACTTTATGTTTCATCCATTGTCTGTATCGCTGTCTGGAATGTTCCTGAAAATCTGTTACACCTCTTTTTTCAGAGGATTCATTATCACTCAAAAAAACATTAAAAGTTATGATTGGGGTTTCACCAATACCAGTATTGGGTAACGGTACCGATACCGGTTGCGTACTGTACTACACATGCTGATACCACAACAACAATACCAGCTGTATATGTATGTATATTTATGACAATGTTGCTAAATTTGTGCTTGTAGTGCAGTGAAACTTGTGAGTTTCACTGCAAGTTGTAGAAAAACCTGCCAAGGAATGTTGTTCAAATAACACAACATCTGTGGAAACTAATAAAAAAATCAAAGTCTTTCTATAACGTGTAATGGCCCTATTAAGTACTCGGTGTCGGTGATTACTGAAGTGCAAGTAATGGTACTCTACTGGTTCTGTAATTAAAGTGGCATCGGTGCATCTCTAGTTGTACTTTCCATTTCAGCAACCTCATACAGAAAATGAGTGCATTTTAAAAAGTTATCTGGGTCAATAAGTACTAGTAAAAAAAAAAGAATTATATTAACTGATAGTCCCCTCCCTTCTCCCCAGGACCTGTGCGGCCACCACTCCTGCGACACCCTGGGCATGGCCGACGTCGGCACCATCTGCTCTCCAGAGAGGAGCTGCGCCGTCATCGAGGACGACGGCCTGCATGCCGCCTTCACCGTCGCCCACGAGATTGGTAGGTGCCCCCTCCCCACCGCCACCGCCCCAGCAGAGTCGGGACCGGCCTTTTGAGTAACGACAACCTAACCCCCCGCACCACCACCACCACCTCAGGTCACCTGCTGGGCCTGTCCCACGACGACTCCAAGTTCTGCGAGGAACGCTTCGGCGTCAACAGCGACAAGCGACTCATGTCGTCCATCCTGACCTCCATCGATGCCTCCAAGCCGTGGAGCCGCTGCACCTCGGCCACCATCACCGACTTCTTCGACGACGGCAACGGTGAGTAGCGCTCGCTCTCCGTTGGCAGCAGCAGCGCCCCCACCTGAACTTTTTTTTGTTTACGTTTTTATCAGGGCTGTCGGCATTGATGCATTAATCGCCCTGAGATTAATCGCATTTTAATCGCAAGCCTTTCGTCCTTTCCATTCACCCGTAGTCAGGTCCTCGAGCTACAGCGCTATATTTCAATGTTTTCCTGAATGACTGGTCCAGCACATCCAATAGGTAGCAGAGGCTCTGGAACTTATGATACACAGACAGCCTTATCCGCCGCTGTGAGCGCAGATTTTAACTTTTACTTTCGTTTTTTGGACCAGATCACATAAGATGCTTGATTCAGCTGAGGACTGAAGTACGGTTTTCCTTCTTCCTCGTGTTTCTTTGTATTTGTAACGTGTTCTTAACACCCTCGGGACATATAGGTTTTTGACTCGTGACGGTTGTCATGTCTTGTTTCACTCTACTGCGTTCAACACAGTGCAGATGTATCGTATAAGTAGGTCTAGATGCACTGTTTTGAAAGAAATAATAATACAAGAGATCAAAAATGAAATCCTTTCTATGTGTTCATTCGGTTCCCAATTAAGACACTCCAGTAAGAATTACTTCACATTTATATGGACAATAAAAACTGTTTTTTTTTCTTCTCTCCTGGATGCAGCCGAGTGCCTTCTGGACTCACCCCGCCAGGCCCTGCTGGGCCCCGAGGAGCTCCCGGGCCAGAGCTATGACGCCGTGCGCCAGTGTCGCCTGGCCTTCGGACCCGAGTACACAGTATGCCCCGGCATGGACGTGTGCTCCCGCCTATGGTGCGCTGTCATTCGACAGGGCCAGATGGTTTGCCTGACCAAGAAGCTTCCCGCCGTGGAGGGGACGCCCTGCGGGAAGGGACGCATCTGCCTGCAGGGGAAGTGCGTGGACAAGACGCGCAAGAGGCACTACTCGGTAAGAACGCAGGATAGTTAAACACAGTCGTATTTTTTAGCCAGTGTCACGAGTTCTTGTGTGGAAACAGAAAAATGAGCAGAAACGAACCAGCCGGAAAGGAAAAACCAACCCTGTGGTGGAAAGAAAATGTCAGCGAAATTCTTCTGGCATTTCCGCCACCGCCACCAATCAGTTCATTTGATATTGAATCATATGTGAATCCGGCCGAGGGGAGCAGCAGCTACTGGCAGACTGTCTGAAGGGGAGAAGGGGGGGTATTTTCCCTTGTTTACATGTCACATGATGTCTGACGAGTCCAACTCGCCTTCGGCAACGAAGCCAACGTGCATGTGTGTGTGTGTGTGTGTGTGTGTGTGTGTGTGTGCGTGCGTGCGTGTGTGTGTGTGCGTGCGTGCGTGCGCGTGCGTGGATCCAGCCCAGGCTCTGACACGCTTCATTTTCACTGCTTTGCTGTGGGCAAACACCAATCCCTCCTTCCCATTATGTGGTCTTCAGAGTGCTGCAGCTTCTGCATTCATTCTGCATCAAAACCCTGATGTCAGCATGTTACCTCAAGGATTTTATTTTGGCCGTTCCTCATGGGAAGCATGTGAGGAACCATGAGCCTTTGGCACGCACACCAGAGGCATGCCACCTTTTAGTGGATCACAAGCCTCTCTGGAGCGTTTTGTTGATTCTTGCAACGTTCAGAAAACTTACCTAACCCCTCCCCCACCCCTGCTTCATGTTTTCCCTCCTCCCCCCACCCAGGCGTCCAACCACGGCAGCTGGAGTTCTTGGGGTTCTTGGGGCGCCTGCTCCAGAACCTGCGGCGGTGGCGTGCAGTTCGCCCAGCGCCTCTGCAACAACCCGCCGCCGCGCAACAACGGCCGTTACTGCACGGGCAAGAGGGCCGTCTACCGCTCCTGCAACGTCACGCCGTGCCCACCGTCCAGTGAGTGCGGATCAGTCTCCTTTTCAACCCTCTGCCGTCCCAACCGTCTGCCGTCATCAATCATTGGTCCTTCTTTGTCTCCTCCCCCTCAGGTAAGAGTTACCGCCAAGAGCAGTGCGAGTTGCGCAACGGCCCCCAGACGGATCCCAAAGGGGTGAAGACGTTTGTGGAGTGGGTGCCAAAGTACGCCGGGGTCCTACCCAAGGACGTGTGCAAGCTGACGTGCCGAGCCAAAGGGACGGGATACTACGTGGTCTTCTCTCAAAGGGTGCGTTCAAAAAAGTTGCTCTCTGCGAGAGACGAGCAGGTTCAGGGCGATGCTAACCGTCGTCTGTCTGCCCCCTACAGGTGGTGGACGGGACCGAGTGTCGGCCGTACAGCAGCTCGGTGTGCGTGAGGGGGAAGTGCATACGCACGGGCTGCGACGGCATCATCGGCTCCAAGCTGCAGTTCGACAAGTGCGGCGTATGCGGAGGCGACAGCACCGGCTGCATACGGGTCATCGGCAACTTCACCAAGAGGAGGTACGAGAGGCGTCGCATGTCTGTTTATTTGGTGCGAGACCATAACAACAAGAGAAGAAGGAGAAGTGCCAAAGTCGTAGAGAATTCCTCAACGGTTACACGCTCTTTAAGTCTCTCCGCCAAAGCCCAAAAGCCAGATGCGGCTTTTTATGGGGCCAAATGAGCCGCTCAAGGGGGAAATTAAAAGCAAAAAGTACACATGAAATACTCAAAACCCCAAAAAAGAGAATTAAACACAAACCCTGGCAGGTGATAATAATATTTAATTATTGGAGAGTTTGGTGTTTGCTTCAAGGTAACCAAAGCGGGGAGTTTATTGGACTCCTTTAGATTTCGGAAGATTTTTATTTTTTATTTTCCAAGTATAGCATAGACCTTATATATTTTTCATATTTTCCACGTGGTTCGCATTTGACCTTGCTGCAGGAAAATCTGAAATTTCACCATCTTCTCTCGCCCCCTTGCCAACAGCAAGGGCTACACCGACGTGGTCAAGATCCCGGCAGGCTCCACCCACATCAAAGTCCGGCAGCACAAGGCCAAGGACCAGACCCGCTACACCGCCTACCTGGCTCTCCGCCGCCCCAACAGCGACTACCTCCTCAATGGCAAGTTCATGATCTCCACCTCAGAGACCATCATCCCACTCAACGGGTCGGTGCTCAACTACAGCGGCTGGAGCCAAAGAGACGAGTGGCTTCACAGCATGGGTCCAGGGGCTCTCCAGGAGGCCCTGGTGGTCCAGATTCTCGCCACCGATGCTAAGAAGCCCCTCGACGTGCGCTACAGCTTCTTCATGCCCCGCCGGACGGCCCCTCAGCAGCCGTTGGCGGCGCTCATCCCCAACCCTGGGCCGACGGTAACTCAGACCACCACCACGGTCCCGACCACCACCAGAACCACCACCACGGCCACTGCTGCCAGCAGCACCACCACCTCTTCCTCCCCGCCAACTGTCATGGTCTCGTTGCTACCCACAGATCCCAGTTTCTCCACCTCAGCACCGGGTCCCCAGTGGGTCACGGGCTCCTGGATGACCTGCTCCAGGACTTGTGACACTGGCTGGCAGAGTCGGACGGTTCAGTGCAAGGAGCTGGGCGGGAAGCTGTCCAAGGGCTGCATGCTGGGTTCCCGGCCCTCCGCCTTCAGACACTGTCTGGTGAAAAAATGCTGAGGGGCCTCGTTTTTCCTTACGGAGACCAGAAGCACAAATCAATATCATTAGTTTCAATCTGTGCGCCTGTTTGGTGCTGGATGGTCTTGGACTTGTAGGTCTGGACCAGTGACCCTGAGACTTCCAGAAGGACTTTGAGCACCTGGAATAGATGCACAGAGACTTTGACGTGGATGCGTCTGACTGGGTGTCCTGGAATTATTGGAACTTTGCAGAGCACAAGTAGGACAGTTTGGCTAGCCTGGGGTGCAATACTGGCATGTGGCCCCAGCGAAGCTCAAGACTTCAACTGCATGTCACTTCTACATGGACAAAAAACGGACAAAAGTAACCAACTGAATCTCGGCGGCTCAGACTTGTTGCCTTGTAATGGCATTTTTTTTTTTTTTGTCGTTGTTGTTTATTTTATGTTATATCGTGTTCTAGTCACTGTGGGGATTTGAATGTTGCGCCCCCTGTCTTTTGTCGTGTGTGTATGTGTCCGAGACAAGACCCCCAACAAAGGGAAGCACTCGCTCTTCACCTGACTTCTGCTTGCATGGCAGCAGCCCTGTTGCTTGAACCATCACGCAACATTCTCCCCTCAGTTACTCTAGCATGGGCATTTTTGGCTACCTAGTGAAGAGAGTAGGGCTCCACTTGTGGTTGGCTTTTCTAAGAACGAGACATCCTGGAGCTCAACCGAAAGAACTATTCTCCATTCACACAATATAAACAATGTAACATCAATTCCAACGCATGATTGGTTGACCTCATTTCCTGGCCTTTGTACAGACACAGGCGAGAACAACTTGCTACCTGCCCACGTCCGAGCTGAAGGAGATGTTTGTAGACGTGATGGTTCTGGGCCAGGGTTCCCAGGTTGCAGTGACGCTCAGTCTCACTCTGACTGACCTGTTTTCATGCCCAAATCCAACGAAGTGATGATCGTTCCGCAAATAGCATCAAACACAATCAATGTTTTCAGCTGCAGAACACACAGTGTGAAAATAATGGATTGACAGGATGCATGCGTGGCAGTCATCACTGGACAAGAAATTATGACAAATCCTTCACATGGATTGAGTTTTATGACGACTCACAAGTTTGGGGTGATGCATGATTGTGTGTGTGTGTGTGTGTGTGTGTGTGTGTGTGTGTGTGTGTGTGTGTGTGTGTGTGTGTGTGTGTGTGTGTGTGTGTGTGCGAGCGTGCACCCTTGCCTGTGTTTTAGCCATTTTCAGTATGTGCTGCTGCATCTTGAAGCATCTCATCCTCTGTTCCATTTGTATCAGTCACCTGGTGCAAGGAGATTTACTGTCCTCGTTTTTATCCCTTTGTCTGTCTGTCTATCTGTACGGGAAGCAATGCTAATATGACGATGTGTGCCCTGGATACTCGCAACAGCAGTAAGCGAGATGAATGCAGTGCTTTGTCTCGTCTCAGCTCGTTTTTCTGCTTTGTATCCCGTTTTCTCAAATGCTTTGTCTTTCCTAATGGGTGCTGTTTACCACAACACAACGATTTGGATCAATTTAAAGAGTCAGGTCAACCAAAGAAAAAAATGGTGGAACTCAGTTGTGCACACAATCTGAGTTTCATTCACTCAAGTTTTAAGATATTCATCTGGCTCCTTGAGCCAACGAGGTGATAAAATTGAATTTGTTGTGGGGATGGTTTCAAAAACATTTGGCCTCATTATTTCCCATCCTACTTTCAGACGTTAATTGTGGCAAGGACTGAAAAAGATTTGGACACACTTCTATTTCATTGAACAAAAATAAGTGACAGTATATTAACGTTTTTCCTCTAAACATTAAGCTGTAGCCTAGTCAAGGTTAGTATAGCTGAGCAAAAAAGTGAAAATCTATATGTATAATTGGTAATTTGGCTTTCTGATCTTAATGCTAAGCTAACTGACTGCTAGCTTGAGCTTCATGTTGAATAGACCCATATTGAGTTGGGTACCAATCAACTCGGCTCACTCTCAGGAAAATGTCTGAAAATTCCTGACCTCTGTTATATGATCTTGTTTGGTAAAGTTCACCCATCAGCAGGTCAACACAATGCATGAGTACATCTCTCAAACACTGCACGACACGGGTCAACAAACCACTTCCAGTTGTTCTCTCCTCCACCGTCACACATTTGGAATTTATTTGCATTGAACAGACGTGCGCACAATAACAATATACAGTGTTTAACAGTCACACATACGTGCAGTACAAACCACAAAACTGCAGTCATTTGACTTGAGTCTTCCAAAAAAAAAAGCCGCAGATACACACAGACATTTACACAACGTCCTCTGACTCCTCCAGTGGGGGAAAACCCTCTCGCTGAACAACAGAAAACACAGCACTGAACTTGTAATTTATTATTGTACACAACGGCTATGTGTGAATAAAAAAAGCGATGAGATGAGTTTTATTTATTATAGTAATTTTGTATCAAATTACTATTTAACTAGGAATTTGACTGTGCAGAATCATTTTCTTTGTAAGGATATAGTATTTCTTTTTTAGTCATCCACATGAATATGTACATAAAATATATATATTTAAATAAGTTTGTGTGTGTGTATGTTATTCATTTTCTTGTTGCACCGACATTCATACTTGATGTATCTTAATGGGGATGTGAAGTAGAGTCTATATATAATACTATACGCAAAATTTAAAGCCAGAGAACTTTTATTGGAGGCAATATCAAATTACATAAACTTTAAAACTAATCTGGCATCCGCAAGATTAAAATTACTTCATGATTAAACAAAACCAACCAATATTTCAAGACACTAAAATCCCAGATGAGACAGGAGTTTACCCTCATAGAATTCACAATATTGTTATTTACTTTACTTGCGTATTTATAAGAATTTGAGAGATTTGTAGGAAAGCACGGGGGTTTTGTTTTAATTGAATTTTAACTAAACAGCACCTGAACAGTTTTGAGGGAATTAACTTCAAAACAATCTTCAATCATGTACGTTTTTAATCATAATCCACTTCAAAAGCACATTATTTTGTGCCACAGGCAGCAGCAATGCGCCACACAAAATTGCTCACAGGCCTGACGGGCTAAGGCAAAGCATATCATGGCTTTGTTCGTTTGTTTTATTTTATTGTTAATAATATTGATGAGAAGGGCACCTGTTAAGTGTGAAGTTTAAAAGCACCCTCAAGTATCACATGGGGTTTCCAGGCGCTCACGCGGTGCATAAGTGAGGCAGGTCTGCCACCTGGGGGCTGAATAGCGCAACTGCTTTAAATTCATTGCGCACTGTGGATGCAATTTTGCGGCTTTTGTTCTAATCTGGTATGTTTACAGAGATTGTAATCGTTATTGTTATCACTGTTCACAATTGTCCATCATCTCTGTTCAAACAAAGTGTTGTCAGTAGCGTTTCATCAACCTATTCGTGATGCTACAGCGACACCTGCCGTCCCTCCCTGTAATCGCTCGAATCTTTCTGCAGGCTCGTCAGTAGCTCGTTCCTGCCATCTAGTGGCCAGCTATTTTATCGCACCTGGCCCGATTTTACGGCCCGTCGTTCTTAAGGTAGATTTCCACGATCGCTCTCTGGGGAGCCGGCGCTGGTGTGCGTCAGAAGTTGTTAACTGCGCTTGAAACTACGACAGCGCCGTCCCAGAGGTCTTTTTAAATCATTCTTTTGGTTTGAATTGTGAAACAAGAAGGGCACGACTCATAATTAATCAACTGTTTCGTAATATTCCTTAATTTCAAACACGATGCTCTAGCGTGATGGACTTTAAGTTTGTTTTGCTCGTTTTGGGCGCTTGGAGGTCTGAAAAAGTGATTCAAACCGAGACCCCGGCGAAAAACTCCAAACAGTGCGGAGAAACGCCGCGGGCGGGGCTGGGGTTGAGTGCTTCTGGACGGCCTGGTGCAGCGCAGGCAGGAGCGGTTCCACCTTAAGACTTCAGCGGCCCTTCTCTGTTGCCCTCTCCCCGGGAAGGAGAGCCCAGGAGCCCGGCCGCCGGATGGTGGAAGGTGCGCGACTCCTGGATCTGGAGCCCCAGTGGCCACGACACTGTACAGTTGGTGCACCCTGTTGCACCGCTCACTGTCAAACTGCTGTACATCAGCCCCACTGATCTATGCTTCTGTTGTTGTTGTTTTTTTGTCTGTTTATTTGTTTATGTGTTTGTTTGTGTGAGAGGGTTTTTGAGAGTCTGTGATTGGGTTACAATGAATATTGCAGGTGTAAAAATTCGTAAAATCGCAGCAATCCACATCAATTCTGCTGATATCTCTGCTGTGTGTTTACGTTCCTGCTACTTTTCTCGGTCCAAAGCTGCTTCTCTCATATATTTTTGTCTCTCCTCCTCCTCCTCCTCCTCCTCTCCTCTTCCTCCTTCTCCGCGATGATTGATTATTGTGGAAGCGCTCCAGGTCGCTGGTGCGTGTTCGTTGCGCACGGGATTTGCCCCCCCTCCCCCCCAACATCAAAGGTCCTCGGGGGGAAAGGGGGTGGTCCCCGTGTCGCTCTGTATATAAAAGGCGGAGTGGTCTTACTTTGAGGCAAGAGCAGTGTGCGGACTGACGGGACGGCAGAGGAGAAGTCTGCCCCCTCCCCTTTATTCAGAGAGACAGAGTAGTAAAGCGGCATCTGCTGCGAGACTTTCGGAGAGAGAGACCTGTTGGAACTACTGAGACTTCTCCAATTTCATGCTACAAAAAAAGGACTTTTGCAGTCAAAATCAGAGCTGCACTTAACTTTGAATGAGTTTTGCACTGGAGTCAATCCATACGTCTCTGTTTTATTTTATTCTTTTTTTTTAATTCTTTTTTTTTTCCATATCTTGTGCGTAATTCTTTGTGGACAGTTTTGTGGAAGTAAAAAAAATACTTTGGGTTGTAGTTCATCAGGGATTTACTGGCTTCCTTGTAAAGACTTTTTTTGGGGGGAGAGTTTGTTTTTAATTCCCGATGTTGGATTTTGGTTTCATGATGCTGTTTCTGCACGTTTCCATTGGCGTTTTTGCCTCTCTGTGCGTCGGCGCTGCGCAGAGCGTCTGGGAGGAGAGCATCACGGTGCCGGTCCGGCTGGATCTGGAGAGCGAGCCCGAGCCGTGGCGGACTCTGTCCCCGGAGGAGCAGGAGAAGCGGGGGGAGATGAGGGAGTACCGCTTGGACGTTTTTGGCAAGGTGCTGCTTCTGCAACTCGAGCCCGACCAGACGTTCCTGGCGCCGGGGTTTGTCTTCCACGTAGTCGGGAGTCCGGAGTCCGGACCGACGACTGAGCCCAAGACCGGAGCCGAACCGGGCTGCTTCTACTCTGGCACCGTGAACGGAGAGCAGCACTCTGCCGCCGCCCTCAACCTGTGCCACGGCCTGAGGGGCGGATTTTACCACCAGGGCCAAGAGTATTTCATCCAGCCCCTCAACTCCAGCCACTTTTTGGGTACCGAGGAGGATGCCCACATAATCCGACGGAGGAGTCGGGCAGCTTTGTCCGAAGAGGGGGGGTCCAAATGTGGGGTCAACGAGGACGAGGCGAGGGTGCCGAAGAACCTGGAAAAAGAGGGCGGCCGCGGGGCCCCGAAAGAGGATCAGACAGGTAAATAGACATGCAAATAAATACTGACTTCTTCAGCAAAATAAGCCTTTTCCGTTTGCACTTTATTTCTTTTTTTATTTTTATTTTATTTTTTTTTAAAAATTCAATGTTCACACGTGCGCTTCAGCCTTGCACAGCTTGGCAGAAGAGGAAATGAAGTTCGGAGAATGTGCTTATTAAAGTGCTGTCAACCCGGAGTTGCGCCCGTGCCAGCTACGTGCGCAGTGCAATCTGTTTTTTTGTTTTGTTTTGTTTTTGTTGATTTTTTGTTGGTTTTTTTTCTTGACAGCCCGGTCGGCTCAGAGCCGCAGATAAGGAAGGGAGGGAAGAAAAGGAAGAGAGTGGGAGTTTGGAGCAAAGGGGAGGGGAAGAAAAGGGAGGGGAGTGTGAGAGGTATCAGGAGGAGGAGGAGGAGTGGCGGAGGAAGGGGAGGGGAGCAGCCGGACTCTGGAGACAGCCAGAGACCGGCAGCGCCGAGGCGCGTGGAGCTCGCCTCCTGGTACTACTAGCACCGGCAGCCTTTTCTTTCCCTTTTTTTTTTCATTCCCCCCTGAACGGATTTTCTCCGCTCGCACTTTCTCACTCGTAATACAAGCGTAAGAATGTGGACCTGCGGAGGAGGTGGTACGACTTGACTTGAGTCACCGCAAAGCTCCGCCAGACACAGTTTTGCAGTGTGTGTGTGTGTGTGTGGGGGGGGGGGGTGTGTCTGAGTAGCACAAACTCAGAACAAAAAACCAGCAACAAATGTCTTGAACATTGTTCAGAAAATGATGTGGTCTGACCTCCTCTTTCCCCCCTTGGACAGCCCACCACAGGAGCAGGCGTTTCGTGTCCACCCCTCGCTACCTGGAGATCATGCTGGTGGCCGACCAGTCCATGGCCGAGTTCCACGGTGCTGGGCTCAAGCCCTACCTGCTGACCATCATGGCAGTGGCGTCCCGCCTCTACCGCCACCCCAGCATCCACAACTCCATCAGCCTGGCCGTGGTGAAGCTGCTGGTGGTGTATGAGGAGGAGCGTGGACCCCAGGTGTCGTCCAATGCCGCCATGACCCTCAGGAACTTCTGCCAGTGGCAGCGGCAGCACAATCCAGCCAGCGACCGCCACCCCGAGCACTACGACACTGCTGTGCTCTTCACCAGGACGGTAAGTGCGTGCGAGTGTAAGGCTGGATGGAGGAGAAAGGGAAGGAGTGATTGAACATGCTCAACTTACCTTCTGCACCTTTGCAGGACCTGTGCGGGGCGCATTCCTGTGACACTCTGGGCATGGCAGACGTCGGCACCGTGTGCGATCCCGACAAGAGCTGCTCCATCATCGAGGACGACGGGCTGCAAGCGGCGTTCACTGTGGCGCACGAGCTCGGTAAGTGGACGGGTCTCTCTTTCTGAGTTTGACAGTACAGAACGTAGTCTTTGTTCCAAACTCTCACGTCTCCTCTCTACGCTGCCACTAGGCCACGTCTTCAACATGCCTCACGACGACGCCCAGCTCTGCTCCGGGGTCAACGGGGCCCACTGGGGTTCTCACATGATGGCCTCAACCCTGTCCAACCTGGACCAGCAGCAGCCCTGGTCCCCCTGCTCGGCCCTCATGGTCACCACTTTCCTGGACAATGGCCACGGCCAGTGCCTCCTGGATAAACCGGTCAAACCCCAGCCACTGCCCCAGCCCCTGCCCGGCACCATCTATGACGCCGACCACCAGTGTCGACTCACTTTTGGCGACGACTCCCAGCACTGCCCAGATCTGAGCACCACATGTGCCGCTCTTTGGTGCACGGTGACTACGTCCAACGGCTTGCTGGTGTGCCAGACCAAGAACTTCCCCTGGGCTGATGGGACACCTTGCGGACATGACAGCTACTGCTTGGCTGGCCAGTGTCTCACCAAAAGCCAAGCTGCCAAACACCAGGTAGGAGACTAGAGAAGAATACCTTTGAGTCAAAGTCTGAGTGCGTTCACCCTTGAAACTCTCAACTCAATTCTATAATTTCCACGGTGTGTTCCAGACTCCTGTCAACGGCGGCTGGGGTCTGTGGGGTCCATGGGGAGACTGCTCCCGCACCTGTGGAGGAGGTGTGCAGTACTCTTTCCGCTCCTGCGACAACCCGCTGCCAAAGAACGGGGGCAAGTACTGTGAGGGCAAGAGGATCCAGTACCGCTCCTGCAACACAGAGACCTGCCCTGACACCAACGGTGAGACATTGCTCGCCTGTGATGAAAAGCCTGTCCCTTGTGTCTGAAAGCTAGCATAGCCAGTCGAGCTAAACGAGCTGTGAATCTGACCTGCCTTCGTTCCCTTTCCCAGGGCTGTCGTTCCGCGAGGAACAGTGCCTGGCCCACAACGACATGTCCGCCCAAGTGTCACTGGGTTCAGGCGAGGGCGTTGAGTGGGTGCCCAAGTATGCTGGAATTTCTCCCAAGGACCGGTGTAAGCTGGTGTGTCGCGCCAAAGGGACCGGATATTTCTTCGTCCTTAAATCCAAGGTAAGAGTTTGAAGACTTTTTTTTTTTTTTTTTCAATAAAGCTTAGTTTAAAACAGGTGACCCCGAGGGTGTTGTGTCTTTTCGCTTGTACGGACTTGTATGGACTTGGTGTTACCAGCTATCGCAATTTTTCTCAAACACCCCCAAGGCTACTGCCTCGCTGGGAAAAGGAAAAAGAAAGGAAAAAAAGCTATTACCTTTTACCCTGACCCAGACTCTTATGCAACAGCTTCACCAGACACAATGTCTCTCTGCTACCCCCAGGTGGCTGATGGCACGCCCTGCAGCCCAGACTCCACTACCGTTTGCGTTCAAGGCCAGTGCGTGAAGGCAGGCTGTGACCGCGTCATCGGCTCCAACCGGCGATTCGATAAGTGTGGTGTCTGTGGTGGCAACGGCTCCACCTGCATTAAGATGGCTGGTTCTATGGACCGCGCCAGGTAAACATCCAACACCAGCTCTTGCGTGCACGTCCCATACCGCAGTCGTGGTTCAACCTGACCTCCATCTGTTCCCTGTTTCAGGCCTGGTTACCAGGATGTTGTCACCATACCTGCCGGCGCCACCCATCTGGACATCAAGCAACGCGCTCCGGGCAATGGCCGCCATGACAACAGCTACCTGGCGGTGCGTCGGCAGGATGGGACCTATTTGTTAAATGGCGACTACAAGCTGATGACCATGGAGACTGACATCACCCTGCGAGGGGCGTTGCTCCGGTACAGTGGCTCGTCAGCCACCCTGGAGCGTATCCGGAGCTTCTCACCGCTCCCCGAGCCCATCACCATCCAGGTCCTGTCTGTTGGGGAAGCCCCAAGGCCCCGCGTCAAGTTCAGCTACTTTGCGCCAAGACCCAGTAACGCTGCTTCGGTGTCTAACAACAACAACAACGGAGGAGGCCGCCGTCACTCTATCAATGCCATCCGGGAGGTAGGCGGAGCTGAGTGGACCCTGAGAGAGTGGGGTCCCTGCTCCCAGACCTGCGGAGGAGGCGTGCAACACAGGGAGGTGGTGTGTCTGGACCCTCAGGGTCGTCCCTCCAGGGATTGCCCCGAGGAGCTGCGTCCTTTGGCTTCACGGAGCTGCTCCGTCCAGAACTGCCCCTCCTGGCTCCTCGGAGAATGGTCGCTGTGCTCCAAGACCTGCGGCAGAGGCTTCCGCAAACGCCAGCTCCGCTGTGTCGGCCAAGACGGCCGCACGCTCACCCTCGACAGTTGCGACTCCAAAGATCGACCTCGGCCACTGCTGGAACTGTGCAATCAGGGCCCCTGCTAGGGGCCGGTGCTCGCCTCCTCTCACACCCAAGAGCAAGGAGCCAGATGAATGTTTACATGCGCAGGACTGCCAGATTGTATGAGTTCGAACGCACGTCAAGAGTCCCAAACGGGACAATTTTTTTTTGTTCATTCCCTCCATCTAGTGCGGAGACAGATGTTCTTACCGCCGTGGCGCTGTCACATAGAGAGGCAGCCGTGGAGACTGATGGGAGCCTGCTGCCTGTCCAGACGGCCAGCAGAGAGGCACATCTTTATGGCCCATAAGGTGCAGAGAGCACAGCTGGTCCTGAGTTCCCGAAAGGATCACGCTGCTTTCCATGCCAGTGTCGTGCTTATGTGTGATTGCGATACTTTATGTGTGTCCGGTTGTGAGCGTGAGAGTGTGCTTTTCTTTTTTTCTTTTTTAATACTTGTATATGTTTTTTTCGTCCAAGCTGGGCTGGACTGACACATATGGGGTGGGGACGGGGGACATTATTGCAGAGTATATAAAGAAACATATGATAGAGAGTCGTTCATATTCTACTTGCTCACCCCATCAGGTATGGACTTTAAGATAGGTAGTAGCTGTTAGCGTGCGTTGATGTTCAATCTTGTCAGTTTATTTATCACAAACCCGTAGCACTTCGTCTTTATTTTCTTTCTTTTTTTGCCAGTGGCACATCGTTACACCCAGTAAATGCCTCAGTCACAGTACTTTTGTCCTTTTAGCCATATCGTATCCTCATCTACACAGCCTTCGATGAGGGAAAACACAGACCAAAGAGGAGTGCGTGAGCGTGCGTGCGCACGCGCCTGTGTGCGAATGTGTGTGCTTGTGTTGTCATGTTAAGAGGGACTTGTCTCCTGCTACTACTTCATAAGTAAGTCTCTCTTGCCTTCTGCGAAGGCACCTTTCTTTTTTTCTATTGATTCTGTTTCTTTTGTACAGAATATCCATACATTATTTATTTTTGTACAGCCTGTTAAATATAATCATGTGGCTTTTTAAAAATATATATATAAATAATTTTTATTTGTTATTGAGATTACAGAAGGGAGTAGAAAATAAAGAGTATTTATACAATGTTATACGATTTATATATATATATATAAATATATATATATTTGGTCCTAGATTCACAAATAAAGTATCACATTGACTTGTGCAGCTTTTGTGTCCAGAGTGGTTTGTCTTTATTGTTATGGAAGCTTTGCTATTAACATCCACTTTTTACTGCAAAATTTATCAGCTACAAGTACAGGGCCAAGGCACCATTGCTGTATAGACACTTGGGAATGTGATCAATCGCGAAGAACTTTTTATGTGCTGTTTTCCTGGCATGTCCTATCCACTGCTTGTCCGATATAACAAAAAAAAAAATCCTGATCCTCTTTCTAACCCTAAACATGACATCATTTCAGCTCCTCGCTGCCAGCCCATTCAGCAAATGAAGAACTCAAGTGAGATCCTACTGGAGGGTGTCACCCAATTCACTTCATAGCGTGTTTCAAAGTTAAATGGTTTGTCCACTAGATGCCAGTGTTTCATTGAATCTTCTATCTCTGGTGTCTCCACAGCATAGCTTTAGCCTCAGGCGTGTGACGCACCTTTGTATTCAGACAGATCTTATACAGTCCAGACAGACGGTTGAAGCCTTCCTCTCCTCTCTCCGAAAAAAAAAAAAAAAGTCTTGTCCCACGATGTGGGTCAGTTTGTAACACAGTTGGGGAGTTAGACTGTCTTCTCTTGCCAGCAGCAGACGTGACCTTTGCAAAGATCCATTTTTCCCCCCATGATTCATCCCTTAATTGGGTCTCCCCTCCAGTTTCCCTTCCCAAATTCTGTGGTCGCTTTGTTTTAAGCTCTTTGAGGTTGGCCATCTCTCAGGCCCCAACTATCTGGATCCCAGCTGGGGTCCCACCAAATACATCCGTACCACCGTATCGGCAACGACTGCAGTGTGCCAGCACCTTCCTGTTGAGCTAGATGAGCGCCCACCATGATGGCTCCTTGCGCGGAACCAAAGGAAATAATTATCCCCTAATTAGCAATGGTTAAGGAGAAGATTGGCCATCTCTACAAACAGCCTAATAGCATCACGAGTGGCCAGGATGTCTAGGCCTAAACAACCAAGGAAGAATAAACAAGGCAATCCTTCAGGAAAAAACGTTGCCGCTAATATGAGATGAAGCCTCATCTTGCTTGTTTTTTCATGTCTCGGCAGGCGTCACATTGTCAAGGCGCAGAAGAGGCATCTGGAAGGCATTAAGACTCTCCTCTGCTCAATCTCAATGTGGGTGGCATTTCCCAGGCACAATTCTCTTCATCCTTTTTTGCCAACCGTGGTTGCCACTAAAAAGTTGGTTCAAATGAGATCTGATGTGGTCTTTCAACCTGGAAGCCAAGCGCTTGTTTGACACAAAGTCCACTTTGTCCAAATAGCTTGGGGGGGAAAAAATTGGGTTGATTTTCCTGTTACAGGCAAAGGTTGACACACAAATTTCCACATGATGAAAGGGAAAAAAATGCTTTAGGTGGCCTTATGAAAACACGATTTCAGGATTGAAAATCATGAAAACATATTCAGGGTTTAATTATTCTGTCAGCGCATGATTATATATTACATGGAGCATTTGCCATTTTTGGAGATTCACAGGTCCAAAAACGTCACTGGTCCTTTTCAGAACTGTAATTCAACTCTTTAATTATGACTTTTATGACTGCCGCTAGGTCTCAACAGGTTAGCACAAGTTGCTGTTTTTTGATCCTACATAGACCTCAAAGCAGTGGTAACACAGTTCTACATGGTGGTCTGCTGTTGAGACTCCAGACACCAACGACAGTATTATTCCTTAGTCATGTATTAGACTGTGGCAGTTTGGGGAAATGGAACTAAACATGAGCGATGTTCCCCCGTTCCAGGTCGTGACCTAGAAACCCTTGTTTCTTAATGTGACTAATCTTGTTGAAATACACTTTATTGCTTCCTGTAAATGTCACCATAAATTTTATTTTGTAATATAATTTTGTAGCTTAATCTGGAATCTCACACATTTATCCCGTAAAGTTCACATATGAATTACTTCAAAGAAGTTGCCGTCTCACCGGCGTGTTTTGTCGCAACGTGTCGGGTTACCACGCCCTCTGATTCCTGCCGCCGGAGGTCGTGAAAATTCACTAATTTGTAATGAATCTAACCGGAAAATTAGCAGTTTGCTTTTCAAAGTAAAATATACATAAAGATGGACGATCAGTAAACCTTAATTGTTTTTGTAGGTGTCCAAGTGTTTCCTTAATAAGAACTAGATTTGGCTTTTTTTTGCTTGTTCTGGCAAGCAAGTTAAGCAGCTTGTGACTTCAATTACAACATTGCCTAAGCATCCCCCGACTTTATTTTGATTAAAATATGAGTTTGAATTGTACAAAAGACGTTTAAAAAAAAACCGTTTACTGAGAGTCTTTGGCGCTTTGAGAGTCTTTGGCTCGAGTCCTCCTGCTGCAGGAACAATTGGGCAACCAGTTGGCATTATGCTATCTTGCCAGTAGATGCCTCCGATTCTGAACACAACGGATATTTAATGCCTTATTTTGAAAATTCTGACCAGAAGTCTTCTCCTGGCATATTGCTATTGACTCACTCTCACTCTCTCCCCTCTTGCGCGAACTCAAGAGGGTAATTTGAGCAAATGGGGGGACGGGGTGGGTGGGTAGATGGCTCGGGGAAGAGGGGTGGGCCCAGCGGGCTCCCTGAGGTGTGGGAACAGGACGCAGGAAACAGACGCTTACACACGTGGAGAAGGAACCATCGGAGTTTGGTTTCTGATCCGGAGTGGAGGGGTCAGAGGCAAAAACCCCAAACTATCTGGATTGGTGCGTGTCTTAGCTGAAAACGCCAAAAAACAACAACAACAAAAACAAGAAGAAGAAGAATGTTTCCGGGACAGACCAATAGGTGACCGATTGAAAGCCCAGGAAGGAAGCGCCTGTTTTCTGTAGTTGTTCTCCGAGGGGAGGTACTGTGGGAGCTCCGGCAGGGTTGATGGAGGAGAAGACCTGGAGGGGGGAAATGGGGGCGCGGACGCTGCGATGGAGCTTGTTGCGGAGCTCGCTGCTGCTTTGTTTGTTCTCCGGTGAGTCTCCACTTGTGCTTTCACACCAAGTCAGTCCGCGCTTTGGCCCTTTAGCCGAACCTCACAGCTGGAGCTTTTTTGTTGTTGTTGTTGTTGTTGTTGTTGTTGTTGTTTTTAACAGTTGCAACTACCCGTTAAACTTTAGTTTCTTTGAAAGTGTCTTATTTTGAGGTGGTGGGGGTAGACTGAGCTTTCCATTGACTTTCATGGCCAACTTTGCGCTCACTTCATGCGTTTGAGAGATGGGGGTCGTTGGAGGGTGGGGGCTGCTTTTAAGGACATGGTGCCTTTTGTCCTCCCGAGGCGTGTGGAGAGACAGGAGCCAGGACCCTTCCGAGGACCACCCAGTCAGAGGAGTTTGCATGCGGGACCTCAACTGGCGCCTGCTGTGTCTGGGGGCAGGGGTTCTGCCCCCCCCCCCCCTACGTTTTAGGTGTTACATTTACCTTTTTCAGCATCAGGAAGTAGCACTGAGTCCAAGCATTAGATCACTGGATCTCTGCTCTTCTCTACCTGGAACTGTTCACACATACGCCTCCAGGTGCGTCAGTAGGAGCATTTTCTTCTCTCTTTCTTCCAGCATCCCCTCATTGAGTGCGTGTTGAGGGATTGTTAAAAGAAAGAAAAAAAAGTTGGAAAGGGTGTGGGTTGGGCTGAGCAACGGTGCGGTATGTACACAAGACACAAACAAAGACAACCGTTTGCGCCGCAGATGCCTTAATTTAGCTGCGCAGTTAGCGGTGTGCATGTGCGTAAAGTGCTACATTATTGACAAAGAAGTGTGTCAGTGATCTTGCCAGTGCCACGTTTTGCTTTGAGAATGAACACAAAAAGAATAAAGAAAACACTCGTGCTGGATGTATGAGGTGAACACAGCACAGTGTGATGGGTTTCACCGGCAGGGGGAGACTCTTGTTGGGATGAAGATGGGGCCAGAGATCACAGCAGCAGCAGCAGCAGCAGCGTTCAAGAACACCACATCCCTGCGTGGTCCATAATACAAACCTGCCGCGCCAGGACTCCCAATATCCCCACCAACACCACCACCTGGCTACAGTCCGCCACAAGGGGGCAATGGTGATGCTGAGGCTCCATATTTGCTTGTCAATATGAAGCCAGCAACTGAGACCAATGACACTAACGTGCGTCAGCATGCTAACTACAACACCTCTGCTTTATTGCTTTTTGCATCCTGCATATGCTTACTGTTATGAAGTACTGTATCATTTTGGCTGCAAAAGTTTTTTCTTACATATTTTTTGCCACATATAATAATAATAATAATGGATTGGATTTATGTAGCGCTTTTCAAGGCACCCAAAGCGCTTCACATTGAATCCATTATTCATTCACACCACATTCACACTGATGGTGGTAGGCTACATGTGTAGCCACAGCTACAACTGACCACCACTTAACATCCACTCACATTCTTAAGAGGCAGTGTGGGTTAAGTGTCTTGCTCAAGGACAGGACGACAGACTGGGATGGAGCAGGATTTGAACCGCCAACCTTTCAGTCCAGCTCTACCTCCTGAGCTACAGTCACCCGCAAATATTTTTCCTGTGGTGTTCTAGTTAGCATGCTGATGATGACGTACGTTGCAGTGTATAACCAACTCACTGGTCTCAATGTATTGCACTATTGGGATGTATGCTGCCCTGTGGCTGGCCCCTTCCCTCCCCCGACCCACCAACCAACATTTTCACACAATACTTATACTCATAATAGCTTGATCTCAAACTTAATCTCTGCCTGTTTAGGACTGTGCTCAATGATTCAGTTCATTGGCTGCCACACTCAACCAGCACATGGAAAAACAAATCCAGCAGGTTTGCCATTAACTTGGGAGAGGTGGAGGTGGGGGAGGGGGGAATCTCCAAAACTGTCTATCCACCTCTTAGCAACAGCTGCTCGTTGCCATGTGATCTTTGTTGTGAACAAAGTGCAATGCGAGGGGACGTCTTCGTTCGTTTGTCTTTTGGGAGTGGGGGGCGGTGGTCCGCAGAGAACTTTGAGTGAGAAAGCATCTGAGAAACCTCTCCCTGTGAGTTTCTCTCAGACTTGACTTCTCCCTGCTTTTCCTCAGTCAATCTGGAGGTCCTGGTGTCTCCTCTGGCTTTCCCCGCACCTGTAATAAATTCACAGCGGTCGTGCCTTTAAATGGGCCTTTGAAGGTATAAATAGGTGCTGTAGGTTGAGGCTGGCAGTGCTTTGGGGCGAGTTTGTGAAAGCTTGTATGATGGCAGAAGATCTATACACACACACACACACACACACACACACACACACACACACACACACATACACACATATATATATATGTATATAAATATATGTATATATATATATATATATATATATACATATATATATGTATATATATATATATATATATACATATACACACACACATACTGTATATTAGTTTGTCTTGGGAGTGGTTCAACAAAGGTTTCCCAAGTAACCCCAGAGTAGCCCAACCCCAAGAGACCTGACTTAAAAGTTTATTTTAGGGCTCCTACACAGGAAGCTTTTGAACCCGGATAAATATTTTTACCCCTCTTTAATGGCTGTTATGTTAATAGATGACATGAAAGTGTGTGTTTGTGCGTGTTCCAGGTACCAGCAGAGCCCAGTGCATAGGCTGCATCGACTACTGTTGCGAGGCTTCCCCGCCTTTCTGCTGCTCCTACTACGCCTACGTGGGCGACGTCCTCTCGTAAGTCCGCGCTCGTGCACTAAACGCGCTAAATCAAGACCTTGCAAAGAGAGTGAAGGGCCTTCATGGTTTTGAAACCAGCACACTAAGCGCTTGGACAATTATCCATCAGGCCCGACTGAGGACAATTCATGGACAGGGCTTCTATAAAGAAGGCTAAAGTAGGTTTAAAGAGGTCACATTACACTTTAGGAACAGTTTGGTAGTCTCATTAAACACTTTTCAAGCATTTTCCAAAAATAATGAAAACCCAGATAAAGCCCCACTTCTCAGAAGACTATTGTTTCAAATACATTTAAAAACATAAATACTTTATGGCTACAGCTAAAGAGAAAATAATCAATGTTGAGAACAGATTTTGGCTTCTTATCGTTGGGACCATGCTGCAGCACAAGTTGACAAAGAAACCACAGTCTCCAGTTTAGCCTACCATAAATAGAGAATAGCAGTGGGTCAACTGTTCATTTAAATTATTGACCATATTTGAACTATTGAATTAGTGAAGAAAAGACCCTAAATTAAGTCTTCAGGACTTTTTTAAAAAAAACAAACATTTGAAGCGTCTTTGTCCAGGTGATCCTGGCAGCTGGGCTCCATTTAAATAAAAAAGGGCTAATTCTCACACCAGCTGTTCTTCAACGTGCCAGGAGCCCCATCTGACCTTTGACACCTGCGACTCCTTTGATTCAACACAGCTGCACCGGCCTTGCCGGGCTCTTCTGTTGTCAGGAGCACAGCTTTGCATCCTTTTCTTGTGATTGTAAACCTGCGTGCATAATGGCATTTTGGGCCGGTGAACCTTACTTAACTGTGTGTGTGTGTGTGTTTGTTCGTTCCAGGGGCACCACAATTTCTGGCATCGTCTTCGGTGTGGTCTTCCTGATGGGCGCTGTGGCCGCTCTCTTCCTCTGCGTGTGCATGTGTGTGAAGAATGGGCGAGACGCGCGCGTCGGCGTCTTCAACACTTCCTACATCAACACTGTAACCCATGGATATCCAGGTGGGTCAAAGGTTAACACACACACACATACACAGAGAGAAGATGGAAGGAGATGATTTAGCATAACCTACTGTCCCCCTCTGTCTTATTGATCATGGACAAGTATTCTCTCATGTTCTTCTCTGCATTTGGCCCTTCATGCTACACCACTGCGCCGCCCAGCTCGGCTCTCTGATCGTGTTTCATGAACATGACACCACCGGCGCGTCGAGCCGGCGCCCGACGCAGAGACGTGCATTATTCAGCCGCGAGCGTTGTGAATTATTCTGCGCCTTGTTCCCCAAGAGTGAAGAAATGTCGTCACCTCGTCTCATCTAGTCCCGATCGGCGTCTCACAATAAAATGTCCCCCTTAACTTGTTAGGCTGACTGTTATTAATAATCATCAGGTTGAAAATGACACTTTCTTTTCGCCGCTGACGTAACCCTTGTGGGTTCGCAGCGGAACGCCGCTCATCTCATCTTTCATCTCTGCTGCTGTGATGTGTGTGTGTGTGTGTGTGTGTGTGTGTGTGTGTGTGTGTGTGTGTGTGTGTGTGTGTGTGTGTGTGTGTGTGTGTGTGTGTGTGTGTGTGTGTGTGTGTGTGTGTGTGAATAATGCAATATTCCCCTCCAGCTTGTGAGGCTGCAGCTGCTGCTTTTATGGTCGACAAAAGGGTTTTTTCACCGCCAGATACATATATAATCTTTCTTTATCTTTTATCGTGCTGCTGGTCCTGGAAGGTGGGCACAGTGGTGCAGAGCGCCGTCACCTCGTACCTGGCGGGTTGCAATGCGGTTCCTTGGCTGTTGTGTGTGGAGTTTGCAAATAGCATCCTCCTCCAGTCTCGAGAAACAGTGTTTTGTACTCTTATTTGAACAGGGGATTCTTGAAAGTGAAACGATAGATTCAACCACGATGGGGCTACTAAGCTGAGTGCAGAATTGCACCCTCTAGAGCAGGCATGGGCAAACTACGGCCCAGAGGCCATATGTGGCTCATTAAGCTTTTTTAATCCAGCCTGCCGAACTTGAAGAAATAAAATTAATAGTCAGTCAGTCATAAAATAGCTGCATTTCCTCCATGTTTCCAGTGTTTTCAGAGTCATTTCTATAAAGAGCTAAATACCACAGGGCTTCAAAGACACTGATTTTGTTGTTTGTTTTTTCAATTGACATTAAAGCAACATGTTTTCTACATATCCCATGATATATTTTTTCCTACTATGAGGTGGCTCACCAAAACACTCCATCCATCTGCTGCTGCTCCGCTACCCCCCTCTGTCACATTTTACAACCCGTTGTGTCCCCACCAATCAAAAAGTTTACCCGTCCCTGGACTACAAAGTGAAGCGATGAATTCAATGGGCAACTAAACTGAGGCCTTTGCTCTACAGGGTGCAATTCTGCCATTCAACCACTAGATGGTGGTGTAGCCACATGAAGCCCAAGTTGAGAATTTAAATGTATTTATTTATTTTTTTAAACCCTCCTGCTTAACTTGTCCTTTCTTGTTTGTTCCTCTCTGTCCTCAGGTCCTCCTCCTCCGTACACCCTCGACTATGAGATGTACACCCCCTCACTGCGACCACCGCCCTACACCCCTGCTCAGCCCTCACCGGCCAATTACTCCCCGCCTCCTCCTTACCCCGGCACTCCTCCTAAGTGAATCCCTGAGGCACGCATCATCCACTGTCAAGCCTCTGACCTGTCGCGGCGGGCAGGTTTTCCACACCCAGAGGCGGCTGCCATGCCAACGGAGTGCAATAACACGTCTGGGAAAAGGGGGCAGAGGGGGTGCGCACACCTCGATTTGCACATGCAGGGCGTCAGGATCCCTGTAGTTCGAGGGTGGTGACTGAACAGGAGGGGAAATTATGACTATTTAACCTGGTGTGAAGCAAGAGAGCCCAGCCATCGTGCTCATCCAGAATGACTTATAGTTAGAAGCCAGCGGGTACTTTGCTTTAACCTGAACAGACGGCAACCCTTATCCACATCCAGCTGTTCACATCAAAGGTGCCACGGTGCTTTGATGGGCTGGGTGAGGAGACCTCACATGGCTGGAGGAGGGAGAAGACAACGTTGACTCCGTTCTTTCTGGCAGTTTACCCTCTATTTTTACCTGTAAGTTAACTTGATTAAGTTCAGTCTGCACCTGAGATGGTACATGGTGTGTAACGTGAATTTTAATTTTAACTCTTCAGGTCTGACTGAAGCTGTCAAACTGAAAACTTGAATTATTATTAACAATAAAGATGACTTTAATTGCATGGAAGGGGCTGGTGTTTTGGGGGTAATGTTTGTAATAATTATTGCCATACTTGAAATAATGTGACAACTGAATTGTGGAGCTTTCTTTGATCTGTAAAAAAAAAAAAAGTAAAAGTGTGAAGCATTCCTCATGTGAACTGTAACTGAAGGGTGATTAAAGTTTGTAATTAACAGCTGATTTGATTTTACTTGGAACATTTTTAATTATATGTGACTGGATAACAGAAGAGATTTGACTGTCAGGTAATTGGGTTCACTTTCACTTCTTGTAGAAAAATAACGTGTGACTTTCATTTTCCCCCTAAATATCTAAGGATATTTTGAAATCACCATTTAACAATGGATACAATCTGGGACATTAAACTGTCCTCTTTGTGTGGGTGCACCTGCACAACTGTGACGTGTGCAGTGTTTCATTTTTAATGTGAGGTTAATTAAAAACGGTCGAATTGCTGTTTTTTTTCTGCTTTGAACGGTGTGATTTCGGTAAAGTTTTGGGCTGGTACAAAGGAATGGAAATGAAAAGTATGTACGCCTTCACGAGAATAGTGAAGGACGTGCGTGTCTGCGCGTGCGTGTCTGTGTGCGTGTAATCACACACGCTGTGGTCAGGTGACCGGGCGCTGAGCAGCTGTGCAGCCTCGATATTGCTCGGCACCACCACCATCAGACAGACAACGGGAGTCACCGGCGCAGAGCACACCAGTCAGCGGCGCATCTGACGCACAACAAACCCCTCGAACCGCTCAGAGAAACACCGCTGCCATGGGGGACCGAGTGGCTCTACTCCTGCTGGCTGTGCTGGCTTCGGCTCTGGCCGCAGAGGTAGGATTATTACCCGTTTTTGTGTAAGAATGTTGCCCCCTTTTTTTCTCTCTCCTCCTCCTCTCCTCACCATATTGTCGTTGTCGTGCTGCGCCAAGCTAGCCTGAGTTAGCGCCTCCGGAAGCCGCTTTGCTCGGCGCTAAAGGCTGGAATGTGTTCGACCCCCCCCCTCTCAAAGGACAGAGACACGTCCCTCAGAATTGGAAAAGTAAAGCCTATTATGCATTTTATTGATACGTCGTTTTATTTTCCCTCGCAGCAACAGACAAGGTTTTCTTCTGAAGGGGCAACTATCTCGCCTGGTGTTTTATGTTGGGGAGTCGTAACCGGAAATGCTTCTTTAAAAACCCAGCAGTCTTAACCTTGGTTGGGGCCGCTTGGATATTTATAAATCACAGACCAAACATAAATAAACAAGAAAATCGCTTAAACATCAAGAGAACGCGTCAATCACGCTTGTGTGTTTGTGTCGATTAAATACATGTTTTTAAAGGGTACGTTTTAGTCTCATAACCGTGTAACATGAATATTTCGACGGCTGGCGGTGCATTGCCTCCCGTTAAAGTCCTCTTTTCCAAGGCGGCGGTAACTTTGTTAAAAATAACCAAGGCAACGGTGAAATAAATGAGCGTGACACCGCAGACTGATAGCTTCATTCGAGCTCATTCGTCTTGGTTTGTCTTCTTTGTAAGAAAACTAGCACTTGTGTTCAGTCTCGCAAAACGTGCCGAGCCGAGTCGGGTTTGTCAACAAATGATTTAGTCCCCAGTCATACTGCGGTAAAGGTAAAGAACGATGCTGACCACAACACGCCTATCAACCCGCCTCGTTGCCCAATCCACTGTCGTCCTGCTCCGTTTTATGGTGAATCAATAAAATAAAAAAAAAAGGGCTCCATAGAGCAGTTTTTTCTTTTTCTTAACACCGGGGGCGATTCTTTTTTTCTTTTTCTTTTTTTTGTTAACGGGAGGTGGGCGTGTTTGGGGGGAGGGGGTGGTAACAAATAAAAGACAATAGTGCACCTTGTTCGCTCCTAATGGGGACGTGACGCCATTTTCGGTCGTAAGGTATATTTTTCTTCTTCAGAACACCTCGCCTTGAAGGTGCTGGTGTGGCGGAGAAAAACCAAGGGTTGAAGCGAACGTTCCGCACGCCTTGCCTCGGTGTTGTGTCAGAATGTAGCGGAGGAGAGGAGAATGGAGAAGTAAGATGGCGGCGGTGCACTGCAGCATTTATCAAAGGTCGGGGAAACTGGGAGCCAACAGGGGTGCTTTTGCTTATTGCCGCTGCTCTGCCTCCTTCTTACCGGCACGCTGCTGTTCAGTGCAATACAACTGCGGTGGTATATAAGCGACACTCTTATAGAGACTCTTAATATTGTGCTATATCAGCTTCACATCCTTGGTCTCTCTCTCTCTTTTTTTTTTTTTTTTGTAATTTACTCTCATCATATGTGGGATTTTTTTTTTCTTTTTCCCCAAATTGAACAAATGCAGATTTGTTAAAAGCACAGGGTATTTTTTGTCGGATATCAGTTCCTCTCTCTGTGCAAGTCATGCAGTATTTTTGCACTTGGTGGGTGGGGAAATAAGCCATGCATCATGGGGATTTCACTCTACTTTAGTGGTTTCATTAGCTTAATAGCATATCTGCCTAACTCCAGTTTTTCAGAAAGGAAAGGGAAAAAAAACTTCAAAGAAAGGAGAAGTTTGGCCAATGCGTCAATTTGGCCCAAAAAAGAAATAAATGAGTGAGGCAGATACGCTTGTTGGCGGTACTCTCTGTTCTTGCCACAACTTTGATTTGCAACTGGCCTTACCACAGCTCTATCACTGTGAAACATTGTGTATCCCTCAACCACCAGTGGCCACATCAGCTGGGTGTTGACATTGTGGCGCAGGAGCAGCTGAAAGTGTATCTCCTACTCATGATGAGCAATATTTGGTGGATAGTTGACCACTGAAGTGTGTTTTGCCCCTGCCGTCCCTTCTTGGTTTTGCATTTTGTACCCCTGTCTTTCCTCTCGAAATAAAAGGAGTGTTCTAACATGGTCGACCTTCACCGTTTCATCCACCTGGCCTGTAATCATGTGGAATGAATAATAGCCCGGCATCTCATCAAGCAAACCGTTGGCTTTGTTTGTAATCCATCGCTGAGCGTACTTAAGGCGATTCCACTTTTTTGGAGTCTGGGGGGCATCACTGGCGCGACTGGTGAAACGTAGAGGAAGAAGAAGCGTCAGGAACCAGATCAAATCTGATTACAGACACTGAGTTTATTTTAATCTTGTCAGGCCTTGTTTATAGCACACCTAAAACAGATCCAGCTCTTCCTGATGGGCCCGCGCCTTGGAGCGTGGGAGTTGGATGCCAGCCTTTGTGTGTTTCTAAACGCCGGGGAAATGGCTGTTGGACGGGTGCAGGCAGTGTGCTTGCGTGCACACTGCAGTCTTTCAGCCCGAGGCCGACCGGCCCTTATTAGCGGCTTTAATGCCATTATGCTTGTTGGCGCTGCCAGCTTCTCTCTCTGGCACCACCATCACTGCTCATGCTGCAGTTGGAAATCTCTTGAAGGAGAAACCCACGCCACGCTCTCTCGCTGTCGGTCTGTTTTCTTAGTTTACTTGTTAGCGTAGCCTGCTTGGCCCTACCCTGCCTCTCAAGTGTTGTGTTTTTTTCTTCCCCCTTATTCTTTACAGCGCCTACACAAAAGCAACCTCATAATCAGTGTGTTGGAGCCTTGTGACTGAGCTGTATTCAGGTCAGCTGAAGCAAACGTCAGTGAATTATTCAGTTTTCCCAATCCCAGGGTTTGTTGGTTTGCCAACTTGGTTCGACAGAAGTTTTCTTTCTCCTCAGAGATTAAAAAACAATGGTGTTTGGCATTGAGGTGTTATGTTGCGAAACCACTTTTTTTGTATCCCATACATAATCTTGTTCCGTCTATATCTGTTTATTTTATCTCTGTCTTAACCAATAAACGGATAGACATTTTAGTTTAGATGTCATACACTTTCAGATGCAACTCCTCTACTGTTATGTTGGTTTTGTTACGAGAAGATTCAAACCGAAGAAAAAGCACGAACCTCTGGTGTTCGCTGTGGCACCCCTCCTACTTCTTCAGTTTCCTAGATATTACTTTGTGCCTCGCTTGAATTACCTGCTAATAATGAGACGCGGATCATGTTTGTCCTCGGCACGCCTGGTTTTTGTGCACCTCTCCGCTGCCTATGAACATTCCCAACTCCAGTAGCGCATTGTCTTCCTTGTTTGTGTCAACAGTGGTAGCAGCAGCAGTGACACCGTGGTCCTCCCAATTAATGCCCCCCCCCTGTATTCCTCTCTGTCTGATCTGGAGAAAAGAATTCCTGACCTTTACATGCTGTTGGCTCTGTTGTCATGGTCCCTGATTTGCACTTTTGTCTTTTAGAGCTTCTGTGTGTCTCCTAGTTTTTCACTCTGTCCAGTCTAATGACATTCCATGCAAGAGTTCCACAGGTAGGGCATTGTTTGGATATTAAGATAATTAAATGACTGCTTCTGGTTTGTTTGCTTGGTCTTTTTTGAGGGTGTGGAAGGGTCTTCTATACCTTCACTTGAAAGGCGGCATCCCTCCTTTTCATGAGGCATGTTCGGAATCTAGCGGTGCTGATTTCGGAGGTGGGCCGATTGGGATCGGCTGAAAGGCCTGCTTTGTCTGATGGAACCGGGCCTCTTGCAGACAAGGATGTCAGGCTGGATGTGATCCAACAATTATCTGGTCGCCAGAGAAACGGTGTTTGCCTTGCCGGTAGGCCTGAATGAGAGCGTTCTGATTTTGACTGCGCTGACATATTTTTGGGAGAAAGGCTGCTTGCCAGCAAGGGTTTAACCTTAAAGTATCCTAATACTGACAAAAGTTGCATTTCCACTGCGGGAGCTGTTCAGCAGTTTGAGGAATGGACTAGAACGGAAAGGGTTTTCGAAGGTCTGCTGGGTTCCCCAAACACAGCTGCTGCCCCTTTTTTCTTATGTCGAGGATTTATGCATTGCAATGCCCTTGTAGTTATACTGCCCCTTTGTGCTAATCGTTTAATGTTTTACATCCTTTTCTAGTTGCCACGAGTGACTCTTGGCAATGGGAATGCAAACAAATAATCACCCGCTAATAGTCTGCGGTTCCTCGGTTCCCCTTGCGGGCAGTTCCTGCAACTGAGGCCCTAAAACTGCGTGTGGTGCTAAATCGCTTTTATGCCTAGGCGAAATGTTTATACCCCCCCCATCTCACTGAATGTTACAACTTTCCAATTTGGCCGATTTCGAAAAGCAACTTTGTTTAAACGCGCTTGGAACCAAACGAAGCCCGGAGGCTTTATTGCCGGCAGGTCTTCAGGGAGCGCAGCGCAGCGGGCCTCGCCCCCCCCTCACGCCTTGACTGCCGCTTATTAGCCACGATCTCCCGGGTGGTCGGCGCCGTTTGTCACCGTCACACTGGTATTTTCATCTGTAAATATCTGCGGTGCACTGCCGGAGATGCGGACCTCATTTGGCTGCTGCTGAGCAAGCAGCTGCTGGTGAAAGAATCGAAGTAATAAGTGGAGGAATGAGTCGTCCTGACCTGCCTGACTCCTCCTCCTCCTCCTCCTCCTTGTACTCCTCCTACACCACCTCCTCCTTCATCGCTTGCAGATTTCACTTTATCAGCGAGGAATGTGCACTCGCAGTGCTCGCGCACCTCACCAGAAGTCTCCAGAGTGTTGTGATTTTTCAGCCGACCCCATTCTTTTCACTGTGTGTGTGTGTGTGTGCGTTCGACTGACCTTCCAGCCCAGCTGAGATACGACCTTGTCACCTATAATCTGACCGAAGCCAATGCAATCAATTTTTAATCATGGATCTTGGCCCCCACGTGACTCTGCCAGAGTGGTCGGATATTAAATCACAATCATTTCAGTTTCTGTATTCCATTTGTTGAGTGGGAGTGCACTCACGAACTCCACAGTGCCTCCGGGTCGGCAGGCAGTCCATGTCAAAGTTTTTTTTTGGCAACCGGAATCTCGTAAGAAACCCGCCGGCCTCACTGCTAAACCTCCCAGACGCTGAAGAGCAAGTGGGCGAGAGGGCTGGGCCGAAACCTGAGAGCAAGTTTTGACATTTATCCTGCTTGAAGTGCATCACGGCCGGTGTGAAGTGGCTGAGACAGATGGGTGGAGGGGTCACGGCAATAATTGAGCAAAAGACTTGTGGGTTTTTTTTTTTTTTATCATGAGTGACACGTTCTCCTCTTCTTCCTCTTTCATATATCAAGTGTAGGTATATTTCAGTGTGTCAGTATTACTCAGCCCACCCACCCGGAGCCACAGCACCACTCCTTTTAATTTTGATTCGGTGTCCAGGAGATGTGCACGTCGGAACTAAGGCTTTGCCCTCAGACGGCGAGTTAATTAAGTGCGGACATGCAAGTTCTCCTTGAATTGAACGGGCTGGCTTTCATAAATGAATTTTAATGAATGTCCTCCCGAGTCCGCCTCAGTGCTGCCCACTGCTGGCCGTGACGTTGGCAGCGACGTCATCTCCGATCCGGGGATTAAAAACTAAAGTGAAGCCAAACTATCAGGGAAAGAAGGTCGTCATTTACAGTGTGTTCTCAGACTAGAAACTCAGCGGGCAAGTTGCATTTGCAATTGAATGTTGTACACAAATTCCCCTAAGGATTTACACAATACCTGCTCGGATTCTGTGGAACAGCTCTCCTGCCAACCGTGCTTCTCATATGAAGCGTCTCAGCTTTTCTCCAGCCTGCCTGTTAATTGGGCGAAAGTGGAGAAGTACCCCTTCCCTCCCACAATCAAAGACCCCTCGCAAAAATTGCTGAGTCACAATTCTGGAAGCCGCCAACTGGTTTCCTTCAGATGGAACCTGTCCTTTTCTCCTCCTTCTCGAGGTGCCGCCTATAAATAAGCCTGTGGTGTTTTTTTGTTTTTTTTTTTTTTTCCACGGTTCCTCTGTTCCACTTGCAGGAATGATGTCATCGCCTTGTGCTGGCGCTTCCCTTTCCCCAGTTGAATCAGTCTATGGGGCTGCTAAATGGATGACTTGATGCTCTTAACCAGCGATATAACCTAAAAGGAATCAAGATGGTCAAAGATTTGGATCCTGAATCAAATCATTTCCTAGCAGCCTTGGTCCCAAAGACTTCAATTACCCCCTGCATTGTGCACCCCACACTTTTTTTTTTCTCTCAACACACTCTTCCTTTCACTCCATTTTGCCATTTTCTAGCAGAGTGATTTCCCCCATCGCACCCGCCCCTGCTGAAATGCTGTCTCATCCATACCGCCGCCGTGCCGCACGGCCCTCTGATTGAAAGTCACGCATGAGAGCAGCTCCACAGAGAAAGCAAGAAAAGAAAGAAAATGCTGACAACTTTTCCAGTTCAGTTGCCGATGTCAAAATGTCTCGCAGTTCGAGTGTGAAATTGGAACCCTTGTTTCAAAATGCCATGTTGGAGTGCGCGCGTGGGCGGGCGAAAAATGCGAGAAGAGGGAATATATATAATTTTTTTTTTTTATTTGCGTCAGAGAAGGGACGGGTCTTTTGGCCTGCCGCCCTGCTATTTCTGGATCCTGTCTCCTTTGTGCGATAAGAGGCCGACTTCCCGCCTTTGTGCCGTCGTCAGGAGCGACGCACATCTGCGGTGCACTGTGTGTGATCGCGCACATGCGCGTGCGTGTTGCTATTGTTTCGCATATCCCCTTGTGTCTGAGGTGGTAGTGTGTTCTCTCGCTGGGGGGGAAAACCCCAGAGTCACCTTCACCTGTGCGAAGGTGGTGCTATCCCGCCTGTTTGCTCTTTAGCCGTTAGCTCAGTTCAGAGTGTTTACCCAGGACTGAACCCGGTTATTGAGTCCACTTTGTCTTGATGAAACATTAACCATTTTGAACAACGCCTGGTTCTGCTCTATTCAGCCTCTTGTGAGCCTGACCTGAATTAAGAAACTGAGCATCAGGTTCCTAAACATACAAGGAGCAGATGCAGTGTTTTCATCCGCTAAAACCTATGACTACATCCCAGTTATTTCCTGGTTTTGAATTATTATTTTTTTGTTTGCACAGTTGCCAATTTTCAACCTACGATTACATTTGAACATTATTTGTGTCCACAACGCACACAGGCAGTGTTGAATAGGAATTGCCCTGCTGCACAAACCTCATTTCTGTGAAACACCTTTTAGTATAAAGGTCCTTACACACGGGAGCGAATTTTCAAGGCAAATAATTATCTTTTTTTTTTTTTTTAAACTGTTGAAGTCAATGGAACCTTTCACACTGGCGGCGAATTTCCGCGGAGCGAAAAAGCGGCTGATTTTCTTTCCGCTCTTGCGAGATGAAAAGGCAAACAGCTGAACCTGTTGGCATGTAGATGACATCATACCGAAACTTCGGTATTTTGTTCTATCCCTATGCAAACGTGGAGCCAGTTGACGAAGCAATCCTTCAAAAAAACAACTTCTCGGTCGCCACACTTAAAAAAAAAAAAATCCCATCTGTTGTTCTTTCGTATGTGTATGTTCCAAAAAGCTTTCTAAATTATAAGCACATCCAAAGGAAAATGTTAAAATATTTTATGGCAACAGGAACTTAAATGTGGTAAACTTAATGTGGTCAAACATTTATATCTTCCACCTGCGCCACCATGTAATCCCTTGACCTATACTGTTATATCCACCTGGCGCACACATCACGCCCTCTCAAGACAGGAAAAACAAAAACAATAATTAACATTTTTAGCAGTACAATAAGCAGAATACACATGTCAACTTTAAACTGAGGTACTGGGCATACAAAAGTCATTACTTTAATTTAGCGGCTACAACACCTCTCTCAAGAACAATATTGGGTGAACCCAAGGACTTCCATTCTTTCTCTTATTCTTTTTTAATTTGACCATCACCAGGACATGGTCACTTGAGGATGTAGTCGACTCCATTGTTTCTCCTTCGCGAAAGAGAGTCCCAAACTTTGTTCGCATCGCGAATTTTATATGCATATTCGCGTAGCGCTTGGTGTGTACGGGAAAAATTTGCCGCGAATAATTCACATTTTCACATCGGTTATCCGCGTTGGTTAGTCTATTTCCTGCTGTGTAAAGACCTTAATACTCGGCCAAAGTTTTCTATGCAGGGGTTTTATCCGTCTGCTGATGAAGTCTTTTTTTCCTCCCTAACCAGATGACAAAACCCAATTTTGTCAGGCCAATATTTCAAGGCAGAGAAAGTACTCCTTTGTAACGAGAAGCCATAAAATGGTCCGGCTGGATTGTCGGGTCCAATTCTGAGGTTTTACGGTGCAAGAAATGGGCTGGTCCTGAGCTCGGGAAGAAGTGGGTATGGAAGATGAATGAATGAATGAAATGGGCTGGAAGGTGGAAGTGGGGGAGGGGCTTCATTTCTGATCCCAGATGCTAGACTTCATTGTGCGCGTACTCTCGTTTCAGGCACGGCTGCAATCTCTTGCGCAAACACACTTTGAGTGTTGCTGCCTGGCGTGCTTGCTAACGAACTCCAAGGCAAAATCTCAGTTTCTCCTAAAACTAAAGAAAATGCACACGCTCCAGTGGTGGTCTTGCAGGTGTACAGTACATGAGAACAAAAGGAGCGTCCGCAGCCCCCTGGAGTTTGCCTCGCGCACCTTCTAATCCGATTTAAAAACTGCTGTTTGTCCGAGATGCTAATACCTGGAGATCATCCCTTCTCCACACACAAGACAAAGGCTCATCCTATTATGGGCAAGTGAAGACGTCCCTAAGTACCAATTGGAATTTCCACACAAAACTACAGGGAACTTTGTAAAAGTACTTTGGAAACTGGGTCTGCAGTTTGTGAGTATTGGCCGATAGTTGTCCTGTTAGCTGCTACCGGGCGTCAGTGCATTTAGAAATATCTGTTTTTCAACACATTATCCCTTGTTCCCAAGTGGTGTGCTTGGATCTAGCTGTGTATCGGTCATGTGGACTTCACCCCATCCATCTTTTTTTTTTTCAACCTCTCATTGAGCAGAGCGGCCTTTTGAAGGAATCCTTTAACGCGACAGTGTGATGTATTGGTGTTGGTCTGTTTTCTCGCATTGGGGCGGCTACTCTATTGTTTGCAGCGCATTAAAGGGGGAAATGAATTGGACGGACACAAAAGAAGCAACAAAGGCAGAAAATATTTGGTCGAAAATTGCAATCGGCCTCTTCGCTATTGATTTCGCGAGGAAAATTGTCAACATGCGCGGTGGTAGCGTGAAAGACATTTGAACAAGAGGAGGCGCTATTGACTTGCATCTATTGATTTTTTTTTCTCCATTCTTCATTTGTTTATTTTTCACCTGCGAGTCTGTTAAACAGGAAGCAAGAACGGTCAGCTATTCACGACTGTTCAATGATTCTCGACCCCCCCCCTCCCACCTTCCTGGTGTCGCCAGCTCGCAATCGATCCAAGGTCTCGTCTCAATTTGTTGGCTTTAGGTGTTCAACCCAGAGTGTCTGGCGTCGCTTCTGGCCTCTGATTGAACTTGCGACAAGGAAGGAAGGAGGTAAGGTAGGATAGAAGGAAGGAAGGAAGGAAGTGGTTCCTTGTCATCCCTAACGGCTGCACCCAACACTCTTGAGTCCGACCGGAGATGGTCTTGGGCGGTAGAGGCGTGTCGCACGGGTATCTCCTCCGTCGCCTCGCCACGCCTTCTTATCTGACTCCGCTGACGACGGCACCTCTCGTAAACAACCCGGAGACGGCTGCTGCTGCTGCTGCTGCTGCTGCTCCTCGCGCTCGCACTTCCCCTCCGCCAGCTCATTGATTAATGAGCGAACGCAGAGTGCCTTCCGTTCTGCGGAACACGCCTTTGGCGTTCTGAAAAGGCCTCCGAGGAAGTCTCGGTGTTCCCGTCGTTGATTTTTTGGAGGAAGATAAAGAAGAAGGGTTAAGTTCAGTTAAGTTAGGGCAACTGGACTTGTTCTTGTGATCTAGAAGATGTTTGTCCTCTCATCTGAAAGACCTTTCGGATGAGAGATGACTGAAAATCTTCACTGACATTTTGGGGGAAGATGTCTTTTTCTTGTAGGCCTTTTCCGCGAATACGTGTCTTTTTCTTGTAGGTATCTTCTGCATATATGTGTCTTTTTATTTGACGGTGCCAGTTTTGGATGTTGTCACTGTTCAGGGTGTGGCGCGGCGTTGGTTTCTCTAGCCACCCCTGTTAGCTGCTAGCTCACCAAAGACGCTCGTGAAAGACAGTCAGAGACACGGCGTGTGTGCGTGTGCACTCAGCGACTGCCACACGTCTTGCTCTCCGGGAGGTCCCCAAACCCCCCCAACACCCTGGAGGTGGGTGGGGTGAGAGAGTTGATGTGAGGCCGCTCACCCTCCCACTGAGCTCCCCCCACGGCAGGACTGGGCCACTCTGATAAGACTGACAATTAATAGCACTGCAGGAGCTGCACCCACGGGGACACTTCAAAGAGTGTGCGTGTCTGTGTGTATGTGTGTGCGTGTCTGTGCACTGCAGTGCGCTGAATATATGCATTTAAGTGGCGTTACTTGGATGACGCGACTGCGGCAGCCAAGCTAATGTTTATGAGCCCCGTTGATGGGAGTGGAGATGAGAATGATTTGCGTAGTTTGGCCCAGAAGGCTGAGGATGCAATAATAATAATGTATAAAGACACAAACGGGTTTCAGTGAGACGTCCAAGTCATCAAAAAAACCCATGAAACATTTTAGCATCGCAGGATGAGATGAACCTCACCTGTGCCCTCTACCACCTCCCCTCCTCCACTTAAAATCTCTCCGAAAATCTGTCAGTTGTGGTAAAACCCCGCCGCTCTGCTCCATAATGATAAGAGAGAAAGAAAATGAGAAGAGGAGTGGCGTCTGCGTCCGCCTGGATGGAGAAGCGGAGGACAGGTGGAAGATCTCCTGGTGGATTGAGGTCACCCTCTCCAGCTCTGCCAGATGAAGAAGGCCTCACCTGCTTCCTTCACCCCGGTTATTTTCCATGACGGTCCGACTCGGCCGTCTTCATCGCCTCTTTGAGCACCACTTTTTTCTTTGTCTTTTTCTCTTTTTCTTTTTTCTTAAAGACTTCCGCCAGACGCTGGGAATCGATAGCAGCCACTTTAAAGGACCTCTGCTTGGCTGGTCATCTCAGGGCTGCACTCGTCCTCTGGACCCCACTGTAATTGAACGGTCTCTGGGTGGGGGTGGGGGTGGTGGAAGGTCGTCACTCTCTGATGGAATTGCCCTCAACCCCCCACCCCCACCACCCCCACCCCCACCACGGCAGCTGATGGCTATCATGCCAGATTGAGACCAACGGGGGATATTTGTCCTGACCAGGCTGCCGTCCTAATCCTCAGTGCCCAGATTACTGCTCCACCTCCCTCCCCCCTCCACCACGCCTTCCTCCCTTCCCCCACCCCCTTCCCTCCGCCCCCCCTCCCCCGGGCTGGCTGGCAGCTCCGAGGTTGAATAAAGAAGGAAATAAAGGTGGCGATGAGGCAGGACTTGCAACCTTTCCTTTTCTACTGACCCAACTGATGATGCTGCTGCTGCTGCTGCTGCTGCTGCTGCTGCTGCTGCTGCTGCTGCTGCCTCTGCCTCGTCCCATCATTTATCACTACCACCCCTCCACCTCCTCCGCCTCTGCCTCGTCCCATCATTTATCACTACCACCCCTCCACCTCCTCCACCTCCTCCTCGGCCCATCTGTTGAAGAAAAACCCTTTTACTCATTATCTTCCTCCCTTCACGCTGAGGGATTTGCGAAAGGAAATTGCAGGCAACCTTCCTGTGTTTTTTTTTCATTGTCGTTTTTGTTTCTCTCTCTCTTTTCGCAAATCAAGACGACTCGGGAGCCGCCGCAATTATTTTTGTTGTAAACCCCCCCCACCCCCGAGGCCGAGGAACTTAAACATGCCGTCTCTTCCCCCGTCGAGCCTTGATTGCCCTCCTTCCCTGATTTCTCCGTCCCCACGTCCCCTTCTGCCTCTTGACCTTCTGCTCCAGCCTGAAGGCTTGTTGTCAGACCCCCCCCCTCCACCAACCCCACCCAAACCACCCCACCCCACCCGTCTCTCGCCCTGATGTGCATATTTCACTCGCAATCATCCCGGGCCTCTGATTTATAAGCCCCCCACCACCTCCACTGGGAGAAGACTGGGAGGTGCAAAGGTGGCGGCGGTCATCGCCGGGGGAGCGAAGCGGGGGCGGGCGCGAAGTCGGGGGGGGTGGGGCCAGCGGCGGCGGCGATAGTATTTGCCAGCCAAAGGAGGATGAGGCAGGGAATTTGAATGTGTGGTTTGCATAGCAGGAAGGAAGGCAGTTCATCTCACTGCTGGAGGAGTGAAGGATGGCTCATAGTGTCTCAATGGAAGCTGATTAAAAGATAGGGCTGCTTTTTTTGTTGTTTCTTTGTAAAAACAAAAAAAAAAAAGACTTTTATATCGGATGATTTGTTAAAGTTTGCTCCCACTTTGGGGCGATAATGAGCAGGGCAGGATTTGATCTATGCAGAGTTTGGACGTGACAAAGTACAAATGCGTTACTGTGCTAAAGTAGATTTTTCAGCTCTCTCTACTTTACTCTACTCTTTTTTTTTTTTTTTGTACCCCTTCATTTGTACACAAATATCTGTACTTTCTACTCCTCACAGTGGAAAAACATGCGTTTTTCTTATGTGTTTAAAAGCATTTAAATGATACAAATTCTGCTCAAAGTGATTCACTTATTATCATTATTGTTGTAATGATAATATAGTTGTTGCCTGAAGTGGAATTTAAATATAAAAGTGGTGATGATATTTTAGAGGGAGATTATTTTACAGTACCTCGGCTCTGAGGTTCAGTACATTTTCAACACAGAAAAATAAACATGTAGGAAATAACATTGGCTATTGATATTGAAAGTGGAAACATCCCATAATGGCTCACTGGTCATAACTAGTATATTATATACTACTACTATTAAGAGCACTAAAGCTGTCAACAAAGCAAAATTCTCAACTAATGTATTGTTTCATTAATGGCACTCGTGACTTTTACTGCAGTGCATTTCAGAAGCTGTCCTTTCTTACTTTTCCTTCAGTCAAGGAGTTGAATCAGTACTTTTACTTTTACCAGAGTAATTTTTTTCACACAAGTATGTGCACCTTTACTCAAGTAGTAGCACAGATGGCGCTGTGGGGAGGGTGGGTTCCCCTTAAGAGACCCTCCATGGCGTGCAGATGGCCCAGCGTCAAGACGGATGACCACCAGTGTCACGCCGCCATGTGTCGGAGCCGGGTCGGGGGGGGGGGGGGAGTGAGGTGAGGAAGTGAGCAGAGAGGATTTTTTTTTTTTTTTAAATCCCCTCACTTGCATGTGTGCGTGCACGCGTGCGCACACGTGCGCAAGGGATTTGCTCATTTCCGTGCCGCCCTGGGCACGGCCATGGGCTCCTGCGGCTCACACACACACACACAGCAGTACACACACCTACATACATGCATGCATGCATGGCGCATACACACACACACACACACACACACACACATACACACATACATACATACATGTCCTGATGGTTAAAATGTACTTCAGTCACTTCCTACAGCCTGTGAATTAGTCGACAATAAGAGTGAATTTACCTTCTTTTTTTCCTTCTGTCCGAAACAAAATCCCTTTGTGATGTCACGAATGGTTATTGTTGTGTATCATCATTATTATTATTATTCTCTGCAACAGGAATGCGATTGGTTATAATGAACAGCACAAACAAACAAAAGTGACTCCTCCCACATTCTCCTCCCGATTTGTGTCACGTCAGCAAGGCCGTCAGTGACTCCTTGTTTTGAGCTGATCACAGGTCAGTTTGTAATGCAGCTGCAGATTCGACGGCTCTCCTCCCACCACCTGTGAAGAGCAAAAACAAAAAAAAGCAAACAACACGATGAACCGTCCGTCACACACGCCTGCAATAACGTCTTTGTTTGCGAACCTTATTAATATTTCCTCACCTCTCCCAACCAATTCCATCCTCTGGAGACTCAACAAGATATTACACTGCACTCTTGAATATCTCGCTGTGTAAAATATTAATAATATATCCTATATTTTTTTTTAAAAAAAGCACCTCTGATCTGAATGTCCAGGCGTCGCTCCACCGCTCGCTGCTGATTATTACAGTTTTGTGAGGGAAGCTGGGGCGCCTTCACTTTTTCATTACACGGCTCCGGCACTCTGGTCTCATTTGTTCCAAGTGCGCCATGCGTTGGGAGTCGCTGGTTTGGCTGCGCTGGAAAGGTGACGCTTCGTTCCGGGGGAGGAGTGAAGGAGCTGCCGAGGGCTGAATGTGTCCAATCCAACTCAGGAGCCAATCAATGAGCCTCGCCGCTAAAGGTCGCTGGTGTTGTAGCCCCGGGAGTATCCGCATCCGCCCGCCTCACCTCACCCCACCCACATATTGGAAGTGGACTTTACGGCCCCAGGCTGCTTGGGGAGACTCGGGGGGTGGTGGTAAAAGAAGCAATCCATCTCACAAAACCACATTTGTTTCCCCGCCAGGGCCCTCACAACCATTAACCAGATTAGGGAGCGCACAAAGGCCCCCCCCCACTCTCTTTACCCCACACCCCCAAAGTCTTTGCCCACCATTCTGCAGGGCTCATTCTCCGGTACAATGCAGACATTGAGCCGGTTGTCGGCGCCTCCTCTCCTGAGGGGGAACCTCGACGCAGAAGAAGAACGTCGGGCAGACAGGACGGCCGGCCGCGCAAAAGAATTGCAACCCCCGAGCCCCCCATACCCACACCCCCCATACCGCCTCCTTCCAAAAAACCGAGAGGGGACTCCGTCCCTCCTGCACCTCCTGGGGCTTTTTGCACGAGACGCTAACTGAGAGAAATGAAGCGAATCAATGGAGGTTATATAAACATCATGACATCCCAGAATAACTCCAGATTTCAAATTAAAAAAAAAAAAAGTGAGAGCCTGGAAGGAAACAGATGCACCCTGTTCCAATAAACGGTTGAGCTAAAGTGCAGCTGTGTGTGTGTGAGAGAGCAAATGAAAGTCATAAACTAGATTATTCTAGGCTATGGCTGTGATTCTCTCTCTCTCTCTCTCTCTCTCTCACTTTGTCACACACACACACACACACACAGATGTTGTGAGGGTCCGAGGTCATTTGTTTCTTATAATGCCGTTGATTTGAGCCTTGGCTCAGTGCACCTGACGGCCTTCAGACGGTGCGGTGAGGAATTTTCCACGGCTGCGACCGAGTCTGAGCGCATTAGCACTGTGTTGATCCAAAAAGATAAAGGAACAAAAAAAAATTCCTACTTTTTTTTTCTCCTCATCCGCCTGCACAACTCTTCCCACTAATCTCTCCTTCTCGCTCCTGTCAGAGCAGGAACATTTCGTTGCGTTCGTCCTGTGTGTTATTTCTTCTTCTTCTTCTCCTTCTTCCTTCTTCTTCTTGAAGGGCAAGCGCTGCAGGAGTTTCACACGGCGGGCACATCTCATTAACCCCTCCCCCTCACCCGTGTCTCCCCACCCAGGTGCCGACGGACGTCTCCATGGGTCTGCTGGCGGAGCCCCAGGTGGCCATGTTTTGCGGGAAGCTCAACATGCACATCAACGTGCAGAGCGGCAAGTGGGATACGGACCCCTCGGGCACCAAGAGCTGCATCGACACCAAGGAGGGCATCCTGCAGTACTGCCAGGAGGTGAGGTGCAGGGGGCGCTAGTGGGAAGGTTTCGTAGACTGTACAGTACAGCAGGGGGCGCCAGGTCGTCGCTCAGAAACCGCACGGGTCGCCCTCCCCCTGCAGGCCTGATCTGAAAATGGCACAGCTCGCTGAGCCGCGTGTAAAATTTGGTTTTATCCGACCGTGTTGAATCATTGTCGGTCATTATTGAGAACTCATTAGCGTGGTTATTGTCCACATAGATCAGTATCATTAGTAATCATATAGAGCTCAAGGCTAACTGAATAAATGTGTTATTTCAGGAGAGTGCAGCAAACTGGCAGCCCTTCAAATGACTCAGTGGCCATGAAGTAGCTCTCAGGTCGTTGACCCCTGATGCACAGGAATGACTGAAGCCCGATGTTGCACGGTCGTGTTAATCCACCCCACGCTGCTGAGAAGCCGTGTTGTGTCGCATCGGCTGAGAGCGGAGCCCAAACTGCGAGTGGGCGGAAGATTAAATAAAACTTTGATAAAGAAATCAGCTCTGGGCTGGAGGGGCTGGAAGGGTTGGAGGGGTGACGGAGCAACGCGGGGGTGCGGGAACCGATGGCGTAACGCGTAAAGTAGAAAATGTAGTAAATGACGATCAAATCAGCTGCAGACTGGGTTGTCATAGATCACCGAAGAGAGAGCGAGTCAAGGTGACCCGTCAGCTGCAGTGACGAGGCTTGAAAAGCTGTGTTACGTAAAAGTAATAAGCAAGCCAACCCAATATCCACCTTATGTACATGACAGCAGTGGTTCTCAACTGGTGGAGTCTCAGGATGCCGCATTTATTGCACGGGAATAAAAACACGAGCCCACTCACACATCAATCATGTCTTGGAAATAAATGATCAAAATCATTGAATGGAATTGTGCGTTCTGCAAAGCACATGCTCAACATTTTCTCTCTCTCCATATATATATATATATATATATATATAAATAAATCTATGACGACGAGTGGCCTCAGAGTGCAGTGTGTAGGAGGAGCGTGGAAAATTTTCAAAATGTGCGCACTGGGTTGTATTTTCCATTTGTCTTTAATTTATGGTAATTTTGTTCTGTGTAACTGTTGGTGCTCAAATATCAACCATGGCGCCTTGTTCACTCTTCTGTGATTTAGCACAACACAACCAAGTGTGATTATAATACAAAGCCTTGTTTTAGAAATGTTTACCGTTTTTTTTTAAGCAATTTTAAAGTATTCTACATCTGTAATGACGGCTGCATATTACACACTTGATATTCATTCTCGGAAATCACATTCAGTTAGACGTTCAAGGCAACAACTGGAAAAGCCATCCCACTGTAGATGAATTCATCTGGTTAGAATGGAGTCCAATGCAGAAATGAGTCAGTGACCCCAAACTTTTCAACACTAGACTGTGTTGCGTAAACCATCTAACAGACCTACATGTTGGTCCTCGCTGCCTCCAGTGAGTGAAAGTGGGTTACTGAGACTGTGTTTTTTTTTTTTTTTCACTCACCAAATTCTCAAATTTGGCAGAGGAGGGGGGTGCAGCGAAACACCGCTGAGTAAACAAGCAGCTTAGATCCGTTTGACTTGGTTTTTGGAACGGCTGCGTGGTTTTTTAATTAGGGAGTGTAGATCTTAGCAAAGCTGAGGCGGCTGGTCTGAAACGCAGGGTTGCCGGACGAAAAACAAAGTGTATGTCTGCTATGGTTAATGCAGGATGCTGGAAACCATCTACGTCGAACATTTTAGACATCAACTGTCTTTAGAGTTGAGTTGAGTTGTTCACAGTCTCCTGGGTCACAGCGGTTCTCAACTGGTGGAGTCTCACCGCCCACAGGTTTTTTCCTTATCATGAAGTCGCCACCCAGATTCATTCCACAGCACTCAAATTTATTCCACAAAAATAGGAAAATTGTGCAACAATACAGAATACCTTCATCCAGGCGAACAAAATGCAATTTATAACATATATAAATATCTAATTATATATATTTTAAAATTCCTATTTTAAAAAAAGGGAAACTGCCCACAAAGCCGCAACCCACCAGTTGAGAAACGCTGGTTTAGCAGGCATATTGCTGCAGTGTTAAACTAAGCTGTTGTCAAAGCCAAGAAGGTAGAAGATAGATGTCCACATAGCAAAATCCACAAAAATAAAAGCACTATAAAAATCCACAATAATAACTTCCTATTATGTCTAGTAAATAAATTATTGAATTGATTGAATTGACATGTGTGTCCTGCAAAATAAATACCTCAAATTTTCTCTCTCAATGTATATATTTTAAAATTCCCTATTGAAATTAAAGAGGACGGGGGGACCTGCCCACCAGGTTGAGAAGCACTGGCCTACAGCTCACATCTCCACTTTAAGCACGTTCCGAGAAAACCCCATTGGCTTGACTCTGTGTGTGTGTGTGTGTGTGTGCAGGTGTACCCAGAGCTCCAGATCACCAACGTGGTGGAGGCCAACCAGCCCATCAGCATCCAGAGCTGGTGCAAGAAGGGCCGCAAGCAGTGTCGCAACCACATGCACATCGTGGTGCCCTACCGCTGCCTGGGTGAGCGCCTGGGTGAGGAGGGGGGGAGGGTGAGAAGAGGGGAGGGGTGCACGGGTGGCTCATATTGATCCTGTTTCCGCTGCAGTGGGAGAGTTTGTGAGCGACGCCCTGCTGGTGCCCGACAAGTGCAAGTTCCTGCACCAGGAGCGCATGAACCAGTGTGAGAGCCACCTGCACTGGCACACCGTGGCCAAGGAGGTGAGCAGCAGCAGCAGCCCTGGGCTCACCACCAGGGTTGCTGGGATTACTCTATAAAAGTAGTCCAGCTACTGATTAGTGATTACTTCTTTAAATACTTTGTTCATAAGTAATCAATTACTAATTACTAATTACTTTTGTTCAAAAAAGATAAAGTGACAGTTGAGAACGTCTTGTTTCCTGCACATAATGTGCAACAAACAACAATATTCTTTGTTTTAGACGAGATGAACTCAAAGTAATGTTTGCATTTTCAACTACAAACGCAATGGTTTTTTTCTTTTGTCGCCGCCATGCTTGTTTTGGTGCCTCGTCGCATATCAATGACGTTGCATGCACGGCTGCATCAACAATCTGTGACATCGTTGTTTTTGGTTGTTTTTTCTAAATTTCAGACATTTTGTGGATAATAAGACATTTTTAGCTTGCAAAATATTTCAGAAAAGTAATGGAATCGTTACTTGATAAAGTAACTATGATATAATTTTGCCACAGTAATCCTGTTACATTACTCGTTACTAAAACGTACGTTACTAAAAAAAAGTAGTTTAATTACAGTAGTGGATTACTTAGTAATAGATTACTTGCCAACACTGCTCACCACCATCACCAGCACCAGCAGGGAGTGGAGCAACTGACTTCACACTTTTCTTGAAAACAAACCCCAAAAATAAAAATTCTACAACTTTCTTTCTTTCATTTTAAGCCCCTGCGGCTCTCAGCATTTCTAATTGGTCAATTACACGCCGCATTTTCACTCCGGACAGGATTTTCAAAAGTCCTGCAGCTGCGGAATATGTTTTTTTTTTCCCCTCCTTCATCAGGCTCTAACTCAAAGTTACATAAGAGATGGCACGACCGACTGCTGCAAAGTGATTCGTTTGAAAAAGTGGGGAAAACAAGAGATAGAAAAAAAAAAAACAGAAAGAAAAGAAAGATAAAAAAAAAGCCATTGGTTAATCAGCCACAACCTTACTGGAGTAAAAACCTTAAACTCTAAAGTCTAAAAGCTCTAATTCCCCTCCTCTTGCCAGTCATGTGGCGACCGCGTCATGAACCTGCACGACTACGGAATGCTGCTGCCCTGCGGCATCGACCGCTTCCGTGGCGTGGAGTTTGTGTGCTGCCCGGCGGAGGCGGAGCGCCGCGCCGACAGTGCCGAGCAGGACGCCGACGACTCGGACGTGTGGTGGGGCGGTGCCGACAACGACTACTCCGACAACAGGTGAGGAAAAAGAACATCCCAACCCTCGGAGAGGTGGTTTTACCATCGAGCGTCTCCCAGAATTCCGTGCCCCTCGTCCCCCTCAATTCATTATAGATATTTCTCTGTTCATTGTGTTTTTACTGTGTATTATATTATTATGTGTTATGTATTAAGTGTGGTGTATTTATTATTGTCTATTTATAATTGCCACATGGTTTATTTATCCTTGAGCAGTGACATAGCTGCAAACAACCTGTTAACTCTGTTATTGCCTCTTGTATTCCTCTTCTGATTGGTCAGTGGTACAATATAAATACAGGAAGTGAACAAATGCGCTAGTAACTGCTGTGTAAAGGAAGAGGGGAAGGATCAAATTAGCTCTTCTTCTTCTACCCCCTCTTGCTTTTTGAACATGTAGCCCAGGGGTGGTCAAACTTTTTGACTGGTGGGGCCACAATTGGTAAAATATGGCAGAGGGGGGTAGCGGAGCAGCAGCAGATGGATGGAGTGTTTTGATGACCAACCTCATAGGAGGGAAGAATATATCATGGGATCTGTAGAAAACATGTTGCTTTAATGTCAGTTGAAAATGAACCAAAGCAAAGTTGCAACCAAATCAGTCACCGAGAACCATCCAGAACCATCTAGAACCACCACGATATTTGGCTCTTTATTGAAATGACTATGAAAACACTGAAAACATGGATGAAATGCAGCTATTTTATGCCTCAATGACTATTAATATAATTTTTTTCAAGTTCTGTGGGCCAGATTAAAAATTTTATTGGGCCGCATACGGCCCCCAGGCCATAGTTTGCCCATGCTTGTACTAGTATGTAGCCAACATGCATGTTGAAGATAAACCATAACCACAATGATTGCATCCCAGCATGGTGCGTGAGCCGGCACCAGAGCCGACCCAGCAGCAGCAGCAGCAGGAGACCAGGCCCTTCGTGGTAGAGGAGGAAGACGACCATGACGAGGAGGAGGAGGAGGAGGAGGAGCAGGAGGAGGTGGCCGCAGCCAAAGAGTACGACGATGAAGACAATGATGATGATGAAGAGGCAGCAGAGGAGGTTGATGAGGAGGCGGGGGAGGACGTGCTGGACAACGACCAGGACGGAGACGGAGAGGAGGACGTGACAGCAGCGGCCGAGGAGGAGGAGGAGGATGATGATGATGATGATGAGGATGACGATGAGGACGACGACATTGTGGACATGCTGAGCGACACCGTTGACGGCGAGGAGCCTGCTGCCAACGTGGAGATGACCACCACCACCACCACCACTACCACCACCGAGTCTGTGGAGGAGGTGGTCAGAGGTGAGCACCACCCTTCCTTCCTTCCTTTCCTCCTTCCTCCCTCCCTCCTCCCTCCCTTCCTTCCCTCCTTCTTTCCGTCTCTCCTCACTCTTCCTTCCTTCCTCCCCACCCCTTCCTTCCTTCCTTTTTCCTTCCTTCCTTCCTCTCCACCCCTTCCTTCCTCCCCACCCCTTCCTTCCTTCCTTTTTTCCTTCCTCCCTTCCTTCCTCTCCACCCCTTCCTTCCTTCCTCACTCCTCCTTCCTCCCTCCCTTGCTTCCCTCCTTCTTTCCGTCCCTCCTCACTCCTCCTTCCTTCCTTCCTTCTTTCCTTCCTTCCTTCTTTCTTTCATCCTTCCTTCCTTCCTTCCTGAATTCCAACCTTCCTTTCCTCCTTCCTTAATTTCTTCCCCCACCCTTCCGCTGTTCCTTTATTTCTTCCTTCCTCACTTCCTTCCATCCTTCCTACCTTCCTTATTTCCTTCCCTCCCTCCCTCCGTCTCTCTCCTCAGGTGTCGCCCCGCTCCTGTATTTGAGCTCCTACTGATGAAGCGGCGGCAGCGTTGTTTAGCTACCGTGCGCGATTGTGTTTGATTATGTGTGTGTGTGTGTGTGTGTGTGTGTGTGTGTGTGTGTGTGTCCCATTCCCCAAGACGTGTGCTGGGCCGAGGCGGAGACGGGTCCGTGCCGGGCCATGCTGCCCCGCTGGTACTTTGACCGGCTGGTGGGGAGCTGTGTTCAGTTCCTCTACGGCGGCTGCGGCGGCAACCGCAATAACTTTGAGTCGGAGGAGTACTGCCTGTCTGTCTGCCGGAGCGTCCGTAAGTCCCGGGGAGGAAACTCTGCTGCATTCCAGGGCCCTGCCTTGACCTTTGACCCTGCCACTCACCCCTCCCTGCCAGTGTGTGTCTGCCTGCGTGTGTGTGTGTGCGTTTTAACACCTAAAAACTAAAACCAGACTTCAGCCTTCTTCTTCTTGTACTTCCCTGCTGGTCCGCCGACGCTCCCAGCCTGTTTGTCTCACTTTCCCTTCTGCTGTTTTGCTCTCACTGAAGTCCAACATCGCGCTTTGACGAGTCGCACCCAGGTGCTTCACATTCAGGATGACTTTTGGAGAACCTTGGCCAAGTTTAGCCCCCATTAATCTCAGCATGACTTTGCTGTATTGTAGGCGGCAACAAAGAACAGACAGTCTTTCACATTTGTGTCTCTTCACGTCTTCTTGTTGTCAGATGCTTTGGGGAGCGTGTGTGTGTGTGTGTGTGTGTGTGTGTGTGTGTGTGTGTGTGTGTGTGTGTGTGTGTGTGTGTGTGTGTGTGTGTGTGTGTGTGTGTGTGTGTGTGTGTGTGTGTGTGTGTGTGTGTGTGTGTGTGTGTGTGTGTGTGTGTGTTCTTCTATTCAGTCTGACAGAGGGGAGGAAATGCTGTAACATCTCTCTTTTCCCCTCCTAGTCACTCACTCACACACACACACACACACACACACACAGCCTGGTAGTGCAGTCAGTCACTACTGGCAGTCTGGCTCTCAGTGCATCTCCCATCAAATGGCAGCTACGTTTTTGTCAGACTGGCAATAATTAATTTCTACACACACACACATCAGATGTCTTTCTTGGAGAGTTTTGCACTGACACACTGCACTAACGGTGACTCAGCAGCGTCTGCCTGGGCTCATGGAGGAGGTTGATGGGTTTTTTTGGGAAGGATCGTCCCGTAATCTCTAATTCTCTGCCCTGGTCAGGAAGTAGCGTCACTGCATTGCATTGTGGGATTTCCTTCCCACCGATATCTATCATCATATATTAGTTGCTAGTTTGTGATGCTGTCTGGATCTTGAGGCTGCGTTTCCCTCAATCCAAGCTGTGGAGTCGAGGCTTCCTCTGGTGTGCTTCCACCTCAAACTTCAACCTGTCGCCGTTTGTTTCCCACCCAGAGTGGCACTAACCCCAGTAACGCTGTGCTCAAGCCTCTTGGTGTCTTTCTGCTCATGCGTTTCATGATCATCATGATCATCATCATGCGATGAAGCGTGAAGCTCCTGCTCTGATGTTTCTCTTCTCATTTGTTCTCTTCTTTGTTTCCTCCTTTGTCCCCTTTGTTTCCTCGCAGTTCCCACAGCCATGCCCAGCTCCCCCGACGCCGTGGACCACTACCTGGAGACGCCCGCCGACGACAACGAGCACGCCCACTTCCAGAAGGCCAAGGAGAGCCTGGAGGCCAAGCACCGCGAGAGGATGTCACAGGTAGGCAGCCAGGCAGGAAGAGGGGCCGAGGCCTGGTGGAGTTAGTGCCTCCCCAGGCCACCTGACCCGGGCTACCTGACCCAGACCAGCTGATCCAGACCAGCTGACCCAGGCCAGCTGACCTAGGACAGTTCAACTTGAATTATCGTCTTTAATGGAGCCGCAGCAGTTTCTAGTCAGAGTTGGTGAACTCTTGCTGCCGATGTGGCAGCGGTGGGAAGTGGCAAAGTATAAATACTTTGGTACAGTACTTGAGTAGATGTTTCAGGTATCTGTACTTTGCTTGAGCATTTCTTTTACTTTTACTCCCAACATTTGTACAATAATAAATTGTCCTTAATTTTGTGTTTAAAAGATACAAATTCAGTTCAAAGTAGCTCACTTATTATTTATGATAGCTGTTGTTTCCTGAAGTGGAGAGATTTGAACTGTGCTACAAGAAGTAGCAGGTGGTGGATGTCAACCCATCTGGGGGAAGACGCTCTAGAAAGGAGAAGTGAAACCGCTGCATTGTCGACACCTGTCTGCCTCCGTAATCTGAAGGGATTATTTGCAGCAAGCGTCTGCATGAAAAATGGGCCTGGTGGCCTCTCGTTTAGCACAGCCAAGACAAAGCTGGTGTGACTCCTCCCTCTTCCTTGTATGACTCCTCCCTCTTCCTTGTATGACTCCTCCCTCTTCCTTGTATGACTCCTCCCTGCCTGGTGTGACTGCTCCCTCTTCCTTGTATAACTCCTCCCTCTTCCTGGTGTGACTCCTCCCTCTTCTTTTTGTGACTCCTCCCTTACCCTGGTGTGACTCCTCCCTCTTCCTGATGTGACTCCTCCCTCTTTGTGGTGTGACTCCTCCCGCTCCCTGATGATACTCCTCCTTCTCCCTGATGATACTCCTCATTCTCCCTGGTGTGACTGCTCCCTCTCCCTGGTGTGACTCCGCCCTCTTACTGGTGTGACTCCTCCCTCTTCTTTTTGTGACTCCTCCTTCTCCCTGGTGTGACTCCTCCCTCTTCGTGGTGTGACTCCTCCTTCTCCCTGGTGTGACTCCTACCTCTCCCTGGTGTGACTCCTACCTCTTCCTGGTGTGACTCCTCCCTCTTCGTGGTGTGACTCCTCCTTCTCACTGGTGTGACTCCTCCCTCTTCGTGGTGTGACTCCTCCCTCTTCGCTGTGTGACTCCTCCCTCTCCCTGGTGTGACTCCCCCCTCTCCCTGGTGTGACTCCTCCCTCTTGCTGTCCCTCCAGGTGATGCGGGAGTGGGAGGAGGCTGAGCGGGAGGCCAAGAACCTCCCCCGCGCCGACAAGAAGGTCGTGATCCAGGTGCGCTACTTCGCCGCTCTTCTCTTTCTCCTCCAGTTTTTTTTCTCTGCTCCTTTCACCGCTTCACGTGTGTCCTGAACATGTGCGTCTCTCCGTCTTCTCTGCAGCGTTTCCAGGAGAAGGTGGAGGCTCTGGAGCAGGAGGCGGCCAGTGAGCGCCAGCAGCTGGTGGAGACCCACATGGCCCGGGTGGAGGCGCTGCTCAACGACCGCCGCCGCCTGGCACTGGAGAGCTACCTGACGGCGTTGCAGCTGAACCCGCCTAGGGTGGGCACACACACACACACACACACACCAGCATCCACCTCCAGCTCTGCGACTCACACAATCATCACTGGGAAAAAGATCCTCCTGTATCTACTGCGGCTTCTTCTTCTTCTTCTCTTCTTCTTCTTCTTCTTCTTCTTCTTCTTCTCCTTCTTCTCCTTCTTCTTCTACTGAAGTGAGATATTTTTAGTCTCCCATTCGCACCCTTTGGAACTTGTCAGTCATTCTCCTATTTTTGGGCCGTGTTGCTGCTTTTTTGCTGCTATGTTTGTCCCTGTTTGCACTTTTTGGGGGGCGGCGGCTTGTCAATGAAATGGGAAGCAATTTTTTTTGAAATTGCATCTTTATTTGAAAGGGACGGGCAAACAGAACGGAACAGCAGTGTTAAAGGAAATGAAAATGAATGTCCTTCCATTTTTTTGTTTGAGTCCTGCTGGTGTGCAACTCGCCATAAATCCAGATGGGTAAAAGGATAAAACAAAAGATTCTCGGATTTGCGTAACCCAGCCTCACTAGCAACTTAAATTTCACAGAAATGTTATAGAAAATCAGCAAACGTACAAATCTGGAGTAGATTTGCGGATATTTTTCAGTTCCTGGAGTAAAAAAGGAAGTGCGGTTGGAGCTCTGTGTCGTTTGGAGCAGAAGACGTGTGTTTGATTGCATGCATGCAGTGTTGACACACTCCTGCTTCTGTGGTCAGCAGCCTCATATTTGCTTTTTCTTTTACACAAACAGACACGTTGGAAATTGAGCACAGAATCTCCTTCCGTTGCCTGCAGCACCTTGTCACTGACAAAAGCCAAATCTGTTCAAACAAACGATTGTCCGTGATGTCGACGATTCCCAATAGGGAACCAGACCGAGTCGTATTCCAAACACTGCGTGTCAACGTGTCCCGCCGTCTCTCTTCAGCCCCGTCACGTCTTCAGCCTGCTGAAGAAGTACGTGCGCGCCGAGCAGAAGGACCGGCAGCACACCCTCAAGCACTTTGAGCACGTGCGCATGGTGGACCCCAAGAAGGCGGCGCAGATCAGACCCCAGGTAGGTGGCGCCGAACCGACCGGCCTCGCACGCTCTCCTGCACGCTGAGACGCTGATTTGTGACGACCAACCGACAGGTGCTAACCCACCTGCGCGTCATCGAGGAGCGCATGAACCAGTCGCTGGGGCTGCTGTACAACGTGCCCGGCGTGGCCGACGACATCCAGGACCAAGTCGGTGAGTTGGCGCTCATGCAGACTTGAAGGGGAGCGGGCGGCGGGTGGAAGTGGGAGGGGTCGGAGCCCACATACACCTTTGGTTTAGCCATGTAGCTAAAGCTTTTCCACTGGACTGATGGTAGAGCTTAGCTGCGTTTGGCTGCGTTCACCTCAGTGGTTCTTAACTGGAGGAGTCTCAGGAGAAGCAGCTTTTTCATTATCATGAAGTCGCCACCCAAATTCATTTCACAGCACTTAAATTTTAATCTGTGTGCTTTTAGAAGAGAACTACCTCAAAAGGACATTTTGTTCTGAACACATAATGTCAATACACAATCTTGAATCTTGAATCATTAGATGAACAAAATATAATATTATGATATATAAATGATTCTATAATTATAATTGTATATAGTTTGAAATAAGGGAAACTGCCCACGAAGCCGCGAACCAATCAGAGAAATGCTGGTCGAGCAGGCTTATTGCTGCAGTCTTACACTAAACTGTTGTCAAAGCCAAGAAGGTTTTAGGTAGATGTCCACATAGCAAAAGAGTAAATGTTTAATGTTAATGCAAAAAGCCATTTATGGTGAGTAATGCGGCCGCAGCTACAGCATCCATGCTAATCTTGTTAGCAAGACTCGCAGTTGCTTCCTGTTTTTCTTCTATTTATTTATCTAAAAGGGGACACTGCATATTAATGAACATGTAAATGTAAATATGCCAGAACTAGCCAAATGAGGAAGAAATAATATTACAATGACAAATACAAATGAAAAACACAAACAATTAACAATTCAATTGAATCTAACAAAGTAACAAAGGACGCTAAGGGGAAACAAAATCTTGAATTTAAAAGTAGTGCTGACAAATCTTGTTTCTTTTCAGCCACTTTTTTAGATTGACTTTAAAAGTGTTAAATGTGTTACAGTCTGTTATTGGAGCTGGAATCTCATTTCAGACCTTGACCATTGACTGATAACACCTGGTTACTGAAGGTTGTTTGTCTATGTGGAGCTGCACAGTCACCTCTAGTGGAGGCTCTGGTTATTCTCCCACTGGTGCTGGATCTTAACATAATGAACTCCCCCAAAGGTGGTGGGGCAGGTCCATACAGGATCTTATATACAGAGCAAGCAAGTTCAAACTTTTTAAAATGATCAAAACTTAAAATATTGTTTTTCTGGAGAATAGGACGGTGATGGAAGGAAAAAGATTTCTTAGCCGGTACTTTTACAGCTTTTTTTGAAGAGAGATTCTCTGGGTTTTAGTTTACTTAGGCTTGCCAGTGACCAGTTGGTGATACAATATTCTATGTGAGAGAAAAAAATCATACAGTGAAGAAACATTTTTGCAGCCCTCTCTGGGGGCAACAATCTGATATGCCTGAAATTGTTGAGATTGAATTTTACTGTTTTATATAATTTTTCAGAATGTTTTGTAAAAGTAAAATTTGAGTCAAGGGTGACTCCGAGATTCTGTCATTGGCACCTGAATCCTTTCGGCTCTCCTTCCGTCGGAGCTGGGTGGAATTTATGGATGGATGGAATGTATGCTAGCGATCCGGCTGCGAGGTCAGCTGAGCGGATTCAACGCTCCAAATTCCAGCCGTCTACAAAAATGTTGTTAGGTTGTTGTTTTTTCCTTTTTTTCTTGGTCACGGGAGGTATTTGGCCTCATTCTTCTGCACTCGGGGTCAAATTGTACTGTTTTCTGGGCGGGGAGGGAGGGAGGGGTGGAGGTAAATCTCCTTCTCCTCTCGCTCTCTCCTGCCAGGTTCTCTGTGTGTGTGTGTGTGTGTGTGTGTGTGTGTGTGTGTGTGTGTGTGTGTGTGTGTGTGTGTGTGTGTGTGTGTGTGTGTGTGTGTGTGTGTGTGTGTGTGTGTGTGTGTGTGTGTGTGTGTGTGTGTGTGTGTGTGTGTGTGTGTGTGTGTGATGGGAGGCGGTTTATTGGAGTTGCGTGCGTCACACCGCCATCTGTGTCTCTGTCTCGGAGACACAGAGCTGTGCAGTGAAACACACACACACACACACACTGGATTTTTCCACTTCAGGCAGCAGCAGCAGTGCTGCTCAGATAGTAGCAGGAGTCGAGTCTGTGGAGAAATCACAGCCAAATGATTCCGAGGCGTTGGTGCCCTTTGGTGCGATTGAATATAAACACAATTGTGATCACCAAAGCAAAGCTGTTGTTATTATTGTTATCATTATGTTGGGCTCGCGGCGGTGGTGTTACGGTGCGTGACCCCCCCCCTTGTCGCCCTGTGCGTGCAGAGCTGCTGCAGAGGGAGCAGACCGAGATGGCCCTGCAGCTGGCCAACCTGCAGACGGACGCCAGGATGAGCTACGGCAACGACGGCCTGCTGCCGCAGCAGGAGGAGCTGGGAGACGAGCAGCAGGGCCAGCAGGGGGAGCTGCTGCCCCAGGAGGAGACGCTGGGCCTGGGCTCCATGGGCTTCATCCACCCAGAGAGCTTCAACCAGCCCAACACCCAGAACCAAGGTGCTGCTCACTGACACCCGCACGCAGAGAGACGGAGGTGGCAGAGTATCCATACTTGTACTCAAGTACAAGTATGGATAGTTGTGTAAAAAAAAAAAAAAATACTCTGGTAAAAGTAAAAGTACTGATTCTACTCCTGCAGTACAGTACAGGTTCTGAAATGTACCGAAGTGAAATGTCAACATGATTTTATTTTTGCCGTTAATGAAAGCCACACATTCGTAGTTGTGACAGAATCGTCTGGGAGGTCAGAGGTCAGAGGTCTTCATGAGCATCTGCATCATTTTAACATTTTTTTTTCTTTTTCTACTGCAGCACAACCAAACTGTAATCAGTGATGGTTATGACCAGTGATCCGTCATATCGTCCACTTCTATATTGAACTGCACAACAACAGAGTTCAAATAGCGCCGCTTCAAGCAACACCAACTGAAATGAAAAATAAGTGACTTGCTTTGAACAGAATTTGTATCTTTTAAATACAAAAGATGCAAATGTCCAATGTAAGGAGTAGAAATCACAGGTATTTGTGGGCACATGTAGGCAGTAAGTGGTCTCAAGTAAAGTACAGGATCTACTTTGTACTGATTGATGGTTGCTCCTCTCTCACCCCAGTGGACCCGGTCGACTCCCGTCCCAGTCTGGAGAGAGGAATTCCCACCAGGCCAGGTTGGTACATTTCTTCAAGGAGAGTTCCCAGATTGTATTCACTACAGCTGGATGGTGTTCACGGCATTCCCATCAGTCTTGGGATGTATTCAGCAATGCTGAAGACCTTCCTACTGGTTGGGAATTGTCCTCAATTGACCTCCACGTTGTTCCACCCTGGGCCTCTGGTGTCCAATCAGCTTCACCCTGAGAACCCCTCTGTTCACTGAGGTGACTGGGTGTGGCTGAGTCGGGGAGTAACAGGGATGGCTTCAATTAGTTTACTCTGGTGGATTAAAGGTCCGGTGTGTAACATTTGGAGATTTTGAAGAACAAACAGTGACATTCAGTGGTTACATTTTAGATTGCAGCGTCTTTCACTCTCCCTCCCCCTCCTGAGCTTGCAAGTGAACTACAGTGGCCTGCGCACCCAAACCTGGATAACTCGTCCACCTTCTTCTTCTTCTTCTTCGTTTTCTTTTTTCGTTTATTTGAGGATGTGAGCGTTCACCCTATCGATGAAACCCGCTGGATTGTCCACACCAGGCTTCCTTAGAAATATGTTGGTGCAAGCTAGCAGCTAACTGGGAGCAAGACCCTTTACTTGAGCACCATTCTAAGGGTAGGAAAACCAAAATACTTTCATTGTACTGCCATTTTACACTTTTATTAATGTACTGACGGGCAGTATGTTATATTATATATTTTTTTTTTACCAATATAAACCTCATAAGTCAAGCCAAAGATTACACACTGGACCTTAAAGTAAGACAAGATTACAATAAATATTCTGGACGGCTCCTCCGGTCTCTTCTGAAAACATCACAGCATCGTTGGGAAGTTATTTACCCCTCCACCCCCACCCCCACCCCCACCCCCCAAGACACACACACACACACACACACACACCAAAAAAACAACCCGTCAGCATTTGTTTACACACAGTCGTCTCCTCTTGACCTCCATCACGGCTGCAGAGACCACTTTTCGGAGGCTCTCTCTCTCCTCTCTCTCCATCTCTCTCACTCTACCTTTCTCTCTCTCCTCTCTCTCTTCTCTCTCCATCTCTCTCTCTCTCTCCACATGCTACACTGCTATGAGCAGCGCTCCGCGGCCCTGCGTCAGCCATTGATGCGAGCCGGCTGCTAAATGAGCTGTTGGGAGGAGAAAGTGTCTGTCAGCATCTATAATACATGACACTCGTTCTTTTTACCCCCCCTCTCTCTCTCTCTGCCTGCCAGTGACTGGAATGAAGATGGAAGCTCTCCCGGAGCTGCGGATGGAGACGGAGGAGAGGCAGGGCACCGAGTACGAAGTCCACCACCAAAAACTGGTAAAGAAACGCTCGCAGAACTCCCCCGCAAACACGCATCATTCACTCTCCAGCGCAGCGGCTGTCAGCCGTTTGTTAGATATTGAAAAAAATGCCAAGGCACTCCACCAACCAGAAGCATTATCAAATCACACTGTTTAGCCTCATAATGACAAGAGTCTCTTTATCTATTTCTACTCACTCAGTGTGAAACCTGAACCTGCTGAGATTCACACACAGCTGATTTCCTGGGAGGAAAACAGGCTCACATTCCTTTCAGCGCTCACTCACTCCTCAGTGGAATGTTGTGCTTTTCTGAGACCAATGTGAAGTGAAATGGGATCTTTTTCCACGGCACACCTGACATTATGTCGCGGTGCACTGGTGTACTGCCGCACAGTGGCTGAAAAACACTGCTCCGACGTGCCGGGTCCAGACCTACATCCAGGGTCCAGACCCACATCCAGGGTCCAGACCCACTTTCAGGGGTCCAGATTCACATCCAGGGTCCAGACCCACTTTCAGGAACCAGACCCACATTCAGGGGTCCAGACCCACATTCAGGAACCAGACCCACATTCAGAGTCCAGACACAAATCCAGGAACCAGACCCACATTCAGGGTCCGGGTCTCTGCTCTGTCCTCCCAGGAGCTGAATTCCAAGATTGTAGACAGAGTGAGATGTTGGCGTGCGTCACGCTGCTGCTCTCCCTCTGGTGTAAACTTTTTTTTGCTTGTCTTCAAGTGTCCCTCCACCCTCCCCTACCTGCTCCCTTGCCCTCCCGCCACCCCCACCCCAGCCATCACAAGGCTGTTGACCCACATCTGCGTTCCGTCATTAATCTCATCCCGCTCTGGAATACGGCCACCAAAAACCCGCCCATCTAAGTCCTCGCACCTGATTCCCCCTCACCTCAAGGCCTTAATCTCTTAATCCCCGCGTTTTATAACCGATCACATTCCTCTGCATTCACATTGAACACAGGAGCTTGCGAGGATCACCCCCACCCCTCCTCCAACACCACCCCCACATCCCCGATTCCCCTCCTTTAATTTGATATTCCAGTGGGCTTCTGCGCAAGATTATTTTAAAGTCTCCTCTCAGGTTAGAACAGGGCCAGATTATCGTGTTGTTTTGACAAAGTTCCTCTTTTTCTTTTCTTTTTTTCACCCCCGTTAGTGGAGGTGAGAGTTGGCCAAGATTTTTTTTGGAGTCTGAAAGTTCTAATGTGAAGTCCACGTCCGGCTGAACCAATCAGCATCCTCTGCAGCAGTAGGAGGTAGTGAGACGAGGCTCTGATAGCGAAGATAAGAGAAATAAATCTATCCGAATTTTTTTTTGATTAAAAGAAAATAATAATATTTTTTGGAAGCTTTCTACCTGACGTGCCTCAGTCCAGTGGGTGAACATCCGTGGTCGCTCCCTTCCGCCAGAAGCATTTTCACTTCATGGCCAGAAATCTGCTCTTCCTTCATTATATTCTCCTCCCCTCCGGTGTGGCGTGCAGGTGTTCTTCGCCGAGGACGTGGGCTCCAACAAGGGCGCCATCATCGGCCTGATGGTCGGCGGCGTCGTCATAGCGACGGTGATCGTCATCACCCTGGTGATGCTGCGGAAGAAGCAGTACACCTCCATCCACCACGGAGTCATCGAGGTCAGAGGAGCTGCTGCTCCCTGTGTGTGTGTGTGTGTGTGTGTGTGTGTGTGTGTGTGTGTGTGTGTGTGTGTGTGTGTGTGTGTGTGTGTGTGTGTGTGTGTGTGTGTGTGTGTGTGTGTGTGTGTGTGTGTGTGTGTGTGTGTGTCTGTGCAAGCTGTTTGTCAGCATGTTGCTGCTGCGCTTCACATTTTTCCTGGGAATGAGAATATTATTCCCCTCCCCCGCCACCCGGCCGTATCCGCCAGCTGATTGTGTTTGGATGTGCGGCTGCTCCTCCTGCTGGCCTGCTAATGGCTCTCACTTATCATGGCAACGTTTTCATTAGCGGCTTCGTTATTTTTATAAAAATAAAAAAGTAAACATACACCGCCGATGTTTGTGGCGGCTTCGTCCATGTCAAATATCCCTGCGAGAAAATCACTTCCAGGTGGCCCTCAGAAAAAAACAAGGATTTAATGTCTGTGATTTGACTCTGTTTGCACCGCTGTTGTATATACAACTCTATTCCCAATGCACTTCAATGTGCTTTTATCTGTGGCATTTAGCATTTTAATGGTTTCTGTAAGACAACCTTGAGTGTCGTGAAAGGTGCCCAACAAATACAATGTATAATAATAATCATAACAATAATAATAATAAAATTATTATTATGATTATTATGATTATTATTATTATTATTATTATTAGCAGTAGTAGTAGTAGTATTTCTTCTGCAACTGAAACAACCCCTCCCTTCAAACCAGGTGGACGCGGCCGTCACCCCTGAAGAGCGCCACCTGTCCAAGATGCAGCAGAACGGCTACGAGAACCCCACCTACAAGTTCTTCGAGCAGATGCACAACTGAGGAGGGCGGCGGACTTGCGTCAACACACACACACACACACACACACACACGCATACACTGACTCACTCACCCGTCCCCCCTCCCTACCTTTGAGCTCCTCCCCTTCCCTCCCTCCCCCTTTGACTCCTCCCACGCCTGTAAAAAAAAGAAAACCTGTGCGCTTGTAAAATTTTCATTTACGAAAAAAAAACAAAAAAAACATGAATTCTGTGTGTCTGAGGCGCTCAGTCAGTCAGTGAGTCAGTCAGTGGTGCTGAACGACCGTCGCCTGGATTCATTCACTTTGACCACTTTTTATTTTACCGTTTGATTAGAGGGGGCGGGACATCCTGTCATTTAAAGTAGGCGTTTGTAAATGTTATTGCTACGTCATTGCCCTGCTGGTGTGTGTCTGTGCGTGTGTGTGTGTGTGTGTGTGTGCGTGCGTGCACGCGTTTGTGTGTGTGTGTGTGTGTGTGTGGAGGTCCTGCCCAGTGCTTTGGGGTGGTGGTGGGTGGGGGAAATGAAAGACCTCAGACTTGTGTTGTGTTTCCTGGCACACGCTGGCTGGCTGGCTGGGCTTCATCTACAGGATAATTCCAATCGGTTGCATGGAAAGAGAGAAAAAAAACAAAAATCCTCCAAGTCTTTTTATGAAATGGTGCATTTGTTTCTGTCACGTCCCTTGATGACACGATGAGTTGTAAAGGTGGATGGAGAAGTGTGATCCAGTCTGTTCTATACATGGAGCCCAGTGTTTCCCTGCACCACCACCACCACAGCACCACTACTGCACTCTGACTCTATGGTCGACACTGGACTATATGTTGCCCTCCCTCCCCTCCTCCATCCCTCCATCCCTCTACCCATCATCCCCCTGGTTTGCTGTGTTCTGGCGACAGCTGGGCTGTGCTACAGTCACACACGAGTCCTCAGGATAGCTGGGAATGCCGAGGAGGAATTCTATTGACCAGGACAGAGCTGTCGGCTGGTTTTATTTTGGAAGTCGCCCCCGTTTTTATTTCTCTTTTATTTTCCCAGTTATGTTTTTCAAAAAAAAGGAGTGAAAATGGAGAGAAAAAAACAACAAAGTCAACTGATGTAAAGTCCTTTTTTAAATTAAGTGTAATGTTACTGGATTAATGCTGAAGTGGTAGCTGTTCCTGTGTAGTGCATGACAACACGATTGGGGGGGAGGGGATTAAAGTTAAAATGGAAAAAAAGCAACACGTAACAAATCAGAGATCTTATCGCTGCGCGCTCTCTCTCTCTCTCTCGCTCTCTCTCGAGATTCTTTCTCACATATAGATTGTCATTCTAGCAAGATTGTACATTTAGTATCTTCTCGTGATCACGTGACTGAACATCCGACGTAAAAAGACGAAACGGCTCTCAACCGACGGGCTCCGCTTTAATATCGTGTAAAATACACAAACTGTTCTTTTCTTTTTTTTTATTTCCTTTCCGTGTGTTTCTTAATTCTTGTCCTTTTTTTTTTTGTTCATTTTCGAGTTCTGCAGCTTCAGTGAGGAGAAGCTCGACTGTCCTCTGATTGGCCGTTCAGGTCTTTGTACAAATGCATGGCATTGAGAAACCCAGAGGGGCGGGGCTTCTCGGAGAGATCGCCCCCTGCCGTTCCTGGTCAGCGTCTCGCGCGTCCCATTTTTCATTTTGGCGAGGGAGGTTAGCGGGGGGGCGAGGGATTGCGGGGAGACTGGAGCGAGTCTTGGTCGGCTCCACGCCGTCGTCTTTCAGCGCCGAGCAGGCGACGTCATCCATCATTTCTGTCTTGTCCGCTGGTAGAACAGGTGCAGTGCAGGGAGGAGGGGGGGAGGAAGAGGAGGAGAGGAGAAAGAAGGGAGAGAAGGAGGGAGGCAGAGAGAGGAAATGACTTGCAGTTCCGGATGGGCAGGCAGGCTGTACGCATAATGGATTTTCACTCCCTCCCTTCCTTCTCCTCTTCCTCACCCCTCCATCCCCCTCTCCCTCCCTCCCTCCTTCTTCTCCTTCCACCCCCTCCCTCCTTCCTTCCCATCGCCTTCACTGCAGGTAAATGATAGAGGGAGGCAGGTATTGAAACGTCATTTGCTCAGCCCAGAATCCTATCCTATCCTATCCATCCATCCATCCATCCCCTCTTTGCCTTCACACAGCGTTAAATAATTAATAAATTAAAAAAATAATAAAGGGGGTGGTGGGGGGTCCTACCTGCCTACCTGCCTACTTTTCCATCGTCACACTGCAGGAAGCACCGTCTCACTGCAGCCAGCAGAGGGCAGTGAACTCGATCAGAGACGCTGATTGACAATGTGTGCCACATGTTGAGGGGCTGCTGTGGAGTCTGCTGCTCCTCCAGTGGCCAGCAGAGGGCAGCCGAGTTGGAGCGGGTGCGGGATTTTCTTTCTATCTTTCTATTCTTTGTGGGTTCTATACGGTTTTGTTTTTTTGTTTTCCACTGTGTAATATTGTGCAGGTCATTTGCATTGACTGGGAAATACGCTTTCTACACTGTATTCCATAATAAAGTTTTGAATGTACATACGGGAACTCTGCGTGTGTGCTATTTGTTTTTTGTGTCATGAGGTCTTTGCTCGCAATATATTGTTTGAATTCTCACATGGCTGTTGTGCAGTAATGGTTTAAGACAAAATGGAAGCTGGGTCGTGTTGTGTAGGCCTGGCTGACTCAGAGGGCAGCGGACCACAGCGGACCGAACCGGCCCTCCTGACAGCTGAACCAGCTCATTCTGCTGTTTTTGCTATAGAATGAAAAGCAGGCACAATATTGGAGACACATCAGAGCTACAATGAACTTCTGAATGAAAAGAAAAAAAAACCTCCCCCACATACACACACTACTGAGAATCATTGTAAGCTGTACGGTTACCAGAAGCTGCCAGAAGAGAGAGATCGCCCCCTGCTGTTCCCGGTCAGCGTCTCGCGCGTCCCATTTTTCATTTTGGCGAGGGGGGGTAGTGGGGGGGGGCGGGGGTGTTGGAGACATTCTTTTTTTTGTTTTTGTTTTTTTGTTTCTTTGTTAAGCACTGTACAGTGATATATAAATAAAGTTTATTATTATTATTATTATTAGAAGTTGAGAATTAGTTATAAAAATGGAAAATTCAATGTAGGGTGATGGCAAAATTTTGAGTTTTGAATATATGAAAATTTTGCCATTTTAAAAATATTATCTGAGTTGATCATGTAAATACTATGAATATAAATCAATATAAAAGTGCATGACAATGACACAAGCAAGTAAAGTAGGGGGGAAAAAAGTGAATTCTGGATAAAAAGTATAGTATTTGATAAATTTAGATATGACGTCATATCTCAGCACCTCTCCCCCTGTTTTCTGACTGTTGATACCTGTCTGTATTTGTGATGATTTACTGGGGCGACACCAGACGAAAAGGACTGCGCTGACTATGCGCATGGTTGCGCAAGCCAGACGCCTTTCTGAGCTGCGCGAGCGCCCACACAGCTCACTCCATCCAAATCCCCACAATGCACCGCGGCTTCCTCCCCACATTAGGACGCTACTGCTAGGCGAAGTGTCAAACCCCAAGGTGAGTTCGCAGCTGGAGGAGAAACTTTTATCCGACGTTCACCCGCGAGCTGTCTCGTGAATTCCTCGCCTACTGTACGTTACATTACTAGTTATCGGAGTGAAGTAACTGTCAGAGTGGTTTATGAGGCACAACACGGCAAAGGACGCTGAGAGAGGCTAGCGGTAGCTTAGCTTAGCTTGCAAGCACAAACACTGAATTGTCCAATATCATAGCTCGCTTAGCTTGGCGCTTTAGCACTACGACGTGTAATCTCTGCAGAGCTGACTAGACCCCGCTGCGGATGTGCATGTTGTTTGACGCTAGAATATTATTTCTGATGGCGCTGTCAGTGAATGTCATTGGAAAGTAGCTGTTGACGAGCTGTGCTGGCTAGCAGTGTGCTAGCAGTGTGCTGTCCTGAACCCTGGTGTCATTGCAGCAGTTCTGTTGGGTTTACCTGATTGTTTGGGCTGATTGGACAGTAGCTATGGTTCTAAATGGCTACTTTTGTGGTTGACAGAAAAACAGATAACACACTAACCCCGAAATACACCATGCCATTGGCCGAGCATGTCACGGTGACGTCACACTGAAGCGCAGTTGAATGGCCTACTGTCACTCATCACCATCTCTCTCTCTCTCTCTCTCTCTCTCTCTCCTCCAGATGGCTCTCCACAGGTTGTTCCAGCTCTCCTCGGTGTTGCGTTCTGCAGTGAGCCTGACTCTGCGCAGGAACCTGGGCCTCTCTGCCGTCGTCCTCCAGCGAGCCAAGGAGCTCGACCCCGTCCAGAAACTCTTCCTGGACAAGATCCGAGACTACAACACCAAGAGCAAGTGAGTTGACCTGCGACCACCACAGCGCTGTGTGAAACATTGATCCTTCAAACTAGTCACTGGTGAAAGATTCAACCCAGAAGTCACTGGAAACCCCACAGGTTGACTTCCATGTTGCAGCCTTTAATGCACAGGCGTCAAACTCACAAACACAGTGGGGACAAAACTTCAAACTTGGACGAAGTTTCAGGCCCAACATTTACACACACACACACACACACACACACATATATATATATATATATATATATATATATATATATATATATATATATAGAGAGAGAGAGAGAGAGAGAGATGTTTCAAAACTGATTATGCAACAAGCAAAGCTTACTTCTATACAATAAACTTAAACTTGATATTGCACACATGCAAAATCGAATTTCAAAAAAAAAAAAACTAATCAAAATAAAAATTGTATTGCTTTTCTTTCATTTTTCAGCCTTCTGATTTAAATTTCAACCGTCACCTTTTTCCATGTTCTGATAATACATTTAAAAATAAAATAACAACAATAAACCAATGAAGTCATAATAATAATCTTCAATGAACATCCTGTCCTGGTTGATTTGCCAGATTACCAGCAGAGCATTCTGGGATTTGTGGTCTAAGTGCTACATGTGCTGTGTAATACCAGCAGCTCTAGCAGTGATTGTGTATTGGCCTCACGTGACCAAATATAATAACACTTTGGGCCAAATTTGGCCCACGTGCCAGAGTTTGGCACCTTTGCTTTAATGTCTTCCCATTTGTTCCCTGGCACTCGTTGTCTCCCTGGACTCCCTCCCTCCTTGGACCTCTTGTCAACAGGACTTCAGGTGGCATTGTGGAGGCTGGGCCAGCCTACCAGAAGAACGTCTCTGAGGAGGTCACCAAACTGCAGAGGCTCTATGGAGGAGGAGACTTGGCTAAGTTCCCTGACTTCAAGTTTTCAGGTCAGTTCATTTATGTTTGGCTTGCTTGTGTTTCATGAGTTTAAAGCACAAGTGTTGCATTTCATCATAATGCACAGACAGGAGACTGACTTCTTTTAAACACTGCACCACTCCTAAAGCCCTTAGGCTGTTGCTGTGTCTCAATTCAGGGTCTGCATCCTTGAAGTACGCATTTTGAAAGGAAGTTGCGTCATAGCACTGCGCGAAGGCTTGTCCCAATTCCCAAGGGTCCTTAGGACGCTCAAAATGCATACTCGGAATGCGCCCTCGTTTTAGCCGATTCCAAGGATGCACCACTACTATCCTTCGCGTACTTATGTATCCCATGATGCCTTGCGTGCTGCTGCAAAGCATCGTGGGATCCTGGGAAGTCAGCTGAAATTAGCGGCATGTTCTGGCAAAGACACCACATATAAATTAAATAAGTTAAATTAAGTATTGAAGTTTCACATAAAATATGCAGTTTTAACATCGGGTTTTTATTTATTTGAATATTGAACGACATCGTTAGATGGCGAACCAATGGTTAGCTTGATGCTATAAAAACGTCACTTCTGGGGTTGGCCAGCAGGAGGGAACGGCGGTGACGCAACGAGGAAATACAGCAAAGGCTAGACCGTCCCGTGTGGTTACAGGGAGGCGGGGTTTGGTCCGTCCTTCTAGGCTGGGTCCTCGAAGAACGCTTCCTTCAGACGGAGGACACTCGGTTTGAAGGGTGCAGACCCTGAATTGAGACACAGCATCTGTCTCAATTCAGGGTCTGCATCCTTCGAAGCATGCATTTGAAGGCCAGTTGCGTCATAGCACTGTGCGAAGGCTTGTCTCAATTCACTAAAATTCAAAGGACGCTACAAATGCGGCCTCCAAATGCCCCCTACTTTTAGCCAATTCGAAGGATGCACCGCTAGTATTGGGTTTGGGTTCGTCTTCCGAAGGACCCGCCTTCCGACGGAGGACTCATCCTTCGAAGGAGGCAGACCCTGAATTGAGACACAGCCTTAGAGTCCATTTGAATACATGGTTCGAATTTGCCACGGCTTTCCAAAGGAGGAGTTGATGTAAACCATCTGGGCTCGAACTGTGAAAGTGTGAGTGTGTAAATGTAAAAATAAAGTCGTGCAACGTTATCTTCAAGAAAGGCTCAGTAGAATAGATGCTAGCTGCTTTTTGCATTTGAAGTTGGTTTGGCTGCTCCCTCCTCAATAGTGATCCTCCTAGCGTAGAGGCGCATTGTGGTTTGGGAAGCAGTTTGTGTCTATATTTAGTCAGGACTTCATTCTGTTTGAAAGCACGACTTTATTTGATTTTTATCTTGAAGGGTCTGTCTGTGTTTATCACCTCTGTCGTCTTTTGCTCCTTTTCGAGACGTCGCCTCAAAGACTTCTGGGAATTTCCACCCTTCTAACACTTTTCTTCCCCTTCCTTCTCTGATTCTCCAGAACCCAAGCTTGACGACGGACCCAAGTGAAAACTGTCCATGTTGTAAATGTCCTGCACGTCACCAGTATGTTGTATTTAATAAAAGATGATGGGTTAAACCATGAAGCTTTGTGTGATTTCCTGACTTTCTTTCTAATATTTCTTCAGAATACTTATACATTTGCCTTTTGTGTAGGAGCAGCCAAGACTTGATAAGTTATAGCCTCATTTTTATTAGCATTGATTAAGCTTAAATGAGCGCAGCCTTCCATTTGGTGTCATGCTTGAAGCTTCAGAGAGTTGGAATGTGGAGCTAAAGGGGGGCCAGAGAAGCTGCAAACTGGAGTCCAAAAGACTCTGCTGGTGTTAAAAAATCACCAGGTGTGGCAGTAGAGCCATTTTTGACAGCAACTCCAGCTCTGACAACTCCTGTCAAATCCCACCCGAGTATCTGGGCCTCAGAGCTGTGGTCAGCAAGGTCAAAGCCACTTCCCTGCCACCACACCGACCCTACGACATGGCAATCGTACTTCTGCTAGGTACGTCTCCGCCTGAAGGTCGCCTGTATTACCTGTCCGTACTGGAAACGGAGGCCATGAACACCTACACCGAGGAGTCGTTGGCTGTCCTTCTTCTTCTCCTGCCGGGGCTGGGTTTTTCTTTGTGGGCAAGAAGGACGTAACACTGCGACCTTGCATAGACTACAGGGGACGTGGAACGCTACCCCCTTCCCCTGATGTCTTCTGCCTTCGGGCTACTGCAAGCTCGATCTTCGCTTAGCCTACTACCTTGTCCAAATAAGAGAGGGAGACGAGTGGAAGATGGCCTTCAATACCCCTTCCGGTCACTACGAGTATTATGGTCTTACCAACTGTCCTGCCGTGTCCCAGTGCCTGATCAACGATGTTTTGTGAGACATGCTCAACGAGTTTGTCTTTATCTCAATGACATCTTGATCTTTTCCCAGTCTGTTCCCAAAAAACGGGAAACCAGACGCTCTTTTCCGGCTCTTCCCAGAGTCTGATGCTTAGTGCCTCCTTGCAGCTGTTACATGTGAGCTCCAGAAGATTTTACATGTGAGCTCCAGAAGACCGTTTTGTTTTAATCCGTCCACAGGTCCTGCAGTAAGGTCACTCCTCCAAGCTGGTGAGTCAGGGCCCTCAGCAAATGCTTCCCGCTAACCACTGCGACTTTTGTACGGAACAAGCCCTCCAACCAACCTCCTGTTCTTGCACTCTTGCAAACTCAGCCTGTTCTGTGAACAGAACATGAGCTCATGACATGAACGAGATCATGAATTCAATAAACAATCAGTCAAAGCATCAAATTAAATTTAATCTCACTCTTTAATTTGCCTTTCTTCTACATAAGACTTTTCCTACTAAGGTTTAAATCATTTCTAGTATACATGAAATTTTAATGCCCGTATAAATGGACTAATCAGTGTAAATATCAAAGAAATTAACAACTGTTTTATCCAATGTATTAATAATAGATTTTGCTCCTTTTAACATCTCCTCAGTCCAAAGGTTAAAGACGATGAATTACGCAGTGCTGGTGTATAATTTGTCATGCAACATTTTTGTTTTGGTGTTCAGATGCTTTAAAATACAAGTCTATCAATACAGCAGCTGATGCTATTCACTCGAACGTTGAAAAAAAACAAGTATTTGCTCTTTGGAAGAAACAGCAGTTCAACATTTGGTTGAGGCTAGCGTCTGTGTCAAGAGCCCACCAGCTCTAAAAGCACCATATCTTGACATCATCATCCAACTAGCATCAATTTCAAGCGGTGCATCAAAAATGTGAAGCGCTTATCAAGTTCTTCGGGTGGATGCTGCTCTCTCTCTCCCCTCCAACACGGGAAAACAGCACCTGGGAAGTGAGCAGTGACAGGCTGCGCATTGACAGTCCGCTGGGGTGGTTGAGGTTTGGATGGCGTGCTGAGCAGTCGCATCCTCCCCACAGCTCCACAATCACACACAGATCCACACAGAGAGCTCAGGTCACAGTGGGCCGCCTGACCACAACATGCTGCAGTTTATGGATAAATGTGCTGCATACAGAACCAAATAGGAGACATGGAGCACTTTGAAAAAGTGGAGGCTATTGTGCGAAAATATCCACGAGACCTGCTTCTCTTTTGCTTGAGACCTGCTTCTCTCTAAGTAACACGGACTGTTTTGTTTTTTTTTGTTGCTTCAAGGGTTAAAGTCTGACAGTGAGCCACATTAAACTGATTGATTCTACTGTTCCACGTCATCTTGCCCTCCTGTCTTTTAAATAAAGAGTCTGGATATAAAACAAATGGGTGAATCATGGATTCATCAAATGTCCCTCTCTCACTTTGGCAAAAATGTATGTAAAATCTAATTAATTATGTAAAAATGCTAATTATTTAAAGCATGTTTACTGTCTACAACAATGGTGAAAGATTGTTGTTTTTTTTCAACAAAAAATAATTATGAAATCGACATGACTAGTTATTCTTATGTCTCCACCTGTTTTCATGGCTGAATCCACAGTTGCTCTATTGAGATGAATTCAGATGAAACTGAACGAAGTATCTGACGAGCTGGAAAAACCTCCTTGTATCCTCTTTAAGACATAAATAAACGGAATCTAGTGGCGTCTGTATTTACACCACTAGATGGCGCCAGTTGTCTGGCTCATGATGAGGCCTGGTCAAGCTCTCTGGAAATAAATAAATCTACTCCTGGAAATAATAATAATAATAGTAAATAGAAGCTGCTCAGTTTGCTTTGGTGTTTTGACTGCAGTTGAGGCGGAGCCCCACAACAAAAACAAAATATTTGTCATGAAAAGCCGCCTCAGACTCTTTGTCAAATTATAAAAACAATGACGTAACAATTCCGAGCCGTGTCATAACAGAAGCTGGGCAGAGACAGACGCCAGATACAGGTTTGCTGTCAAAACTGACAGAAAAACTAAACAAAAAAAGTTGTGCAAAGTCGCAGCGATGTGGGTTGTTGCCTTTGCTTGGCGGCCAGACAAAAGGAGGAAAACAAGGAAAACAAAACAGCTGATGGGAAAATCTTCACCTTCACTGGATTTTTCCGCTCCCTCCCCGTCACACGTGTGAATCATCATGCGATGCATGCAATCCAGAGTCTGGATACAGGCGTCGCACGGAATCCATAGCACAGAGCTGAGAGAGAGTGTGTGTGTGTGTGTGTGTGTGTGTGTGTGTGTGCTGTGACACATCCCAGCAGGGCATCTCACGTCATCGGTCACGACTTTCTCACAACTTGCGGCCACATGTGAGCGGCGGAGCTGAGAACTCGCCCAGCCAGTGTCTGACAGATCAACCAAAAACAAAGCAAAAGCAGCCAATAGGAGAGGAGGAAGTGGTAGAGCTGCAGCAGCAGCAGCAGCAGCAGCAGCAGCAGCAGCGGCGGCGGCGGCGGCAGCAGCAGCAGCGCAACACAATCACAGCCAACCTACACAACTGAGGTGCCCAGAGCCTCTTCTTATCTGCTGCAGGGCACAGCGTGCAGACGCTGATAGAACACAAGGACCAGTTTTCACCTTGTACACAGATGTGGCAAAAGTATTTGCAGTCTGTACTTGAGCAAAACTACTGGTACTTGGGTTAAAAAAAAAAAAAAATACTGTGCACTGATTCAACTCTGTTAAAGAAGTAAAAGTAAGAAAGCTTCTGAAATGTACTGAAGTAAGTTTAATTATTTTTTTTGTTGTTAATGAGACAATACACTCATTGATAACTTCACAAAAATGAAAAGTTTTGACAGAATAATCTGGATTCAACTGCCCAGAGGTCAGAGGTCAAGTATGAGCATCTGAATCATTTTTAACAGCTTTGCAACTCTCAATGCTACAGTGTATTTTTCTTTTTTCAACTGTAGCACAACCAAACCATAATGAATATATGTACATATAAATGTTAACTTATTTTTTTCTGCACTGAAAACGCACTGGACAGCGGCCCCCAAAGGCAAGGTACTCAAAAATGATCGACTCCAGAAACATCATCTACTTTTAAATTGAACTACACAACAGCATAATTCAATTTGCTCCACTTCAAGCAACAGCAACTACAACACCTGAATACCTAAATTACTTTGAACAGAACTTGGATCTTTTAAACACAGAAGTAACCAGCATGTTCTTCCAATGTAAGGAGAATAAAGTGCAGACATTTGTGTACAAATATATAGGAGTACAAGTGAGTAGTTGTCAAAAAAAAAACGAGGAGATTAACCGTACGAGAAAAGAGGCCCGGATTCACTTGATCTGCTGCCTGTAACTCAAATACAACCTTGTTTCAATTGGAGCAGTTCTACTTGAAAGGAAGGAAAATGGACATCAGACTGGAAGACTTGGTTTGAAGTTAATTAAGTGACGACGACGTCAAGGACGTCCCCTGCTCTGGATCCACGGTCCAACGCAGCTAAAGTAATTAAGTAATGTCTGTTTTCAATTACGTGCGACTGGTCGGCCGCTCCCGAGCTGGCTTTGCGCTAATGTGCTTCAACCCGGAAACCTCCCCACTAAATCCTACTCAGAACCCCTTTAAGGCAGATACTGTAAAAATGTAAATATGGGCAGAAAAAAAAAACTTAGGGAAACTTTATATATCAACATGTATATATATATATATATATATATATATATATATATACACACACACACACACACACACACACACACACACACACACACACACACACACACACAGACACACGTTCCGCCTTCACCAACAGTCACCCGGAAAGATAGGCGCATATTTAGCCTCCTGTTTACAGCCCCCTCACTGAAACACTGGTGTTCTGGCTTCTGATTTCACAGCGGTGGTGGCGAGTGCTGTCTGAACACCTGGAAGGTCACTGATCTCAGACACATCTCATCAGACAGAAAGCCGTGTTCAGTGTTCAGCCTGCACTTCCTGAGCAGGAGGACCCGGCAGGGACAGTGAGCTTTGGATCACTTCAGAAAGAAGAAAGGTCGAGGCAGGACCACACACACACACACACGCACACACACACACACACACACAAACACACAAACACACACACACACACCACAAACTGGGGGGAAGCAATGAGTGGTATGCGGAATTTGTTTTGTTTTTTTGTGCGGATCTCGACACATAAAAGTGCACAGCAAGCACACACTTGCCACCGCGAGTGTGTGGTGTGTGTTGGCGTGCGCGCACGAGCGAGTTGTCTTAATCCCTGCTCGCAAAAAAAAGAAAAAAAGAAGAAAGGCCGACTGGTGACTGGCTCAAAAATCGGATGTTTTCTCATTCGAGTGTTTCCCAGACACACCTCTTCTCCCCTCCTCCCTCTCCCCCTTTTTTTTGCTTCTCCCGTAATTTAATCCTGCAGTTGTCGGGAAAACGCTTTTACACGGAAAATAAGGGGTGGGGTGGGGTCGGGTCGGGGGTTATGGGGGTTGGGGTGGGGGGTGGGGGGGTCATAACTTTTAGGGAACGTGGCGTGGCATGCGGGCGTGCAGGCAGGCTTCACCTCCTGTCAACCTGCCGCCGCGCACGCTCCTGGCCGTGGCAGACGGGAGCGTGCACGGCAGCGGCCTCGGGGGCTGGCGGCCTCGGGGGCTGGCGGCCTCGGGGGCTGGCGGCGGTCAGCGCAGGAATGCAAACTGTCGTTTTTAGAAGCCTCGAGTGGAAAGCGAAAAGGGGCAAGAGGGAGGAAGAGCGGCGGCAGGAAAGGCTGCAGGGGTGAGTGTTTTGTGTCGGAGTGGGGGGTGGACGCTGCAGGTGAGAGAGAGAGAGGGAGAGAGGGAGAGAGAGAGAGAGAGAGAGAGAGAGTGATCGAGGGCAGCAGACACAGGAGAGCGACTCTCAAACTGGCAGCAGCTCGGCCGCAGAGCGCTGCAGCCACGTGGACACTCCAGACACTCGAACCTGTTTCTTCCTGCCGCCGCCGCAGAGACTTGTGAAGGGACCTTTTTCTTTTCTTCTTTTTGCTCTCCTCATCGCGCCGAGAGAGAAAGTGCGCGCCAGTGCCACGGAAGCCGCCTCGCACAGCCTGCAATTTCTGGGAGGAAGGGGAAAAAAAGAAGGCAGCACAATCGGCTGAAACGACGCACAAATCATCTCCGTCACTCCTCCCACTAGAAACAATCCCCCCCTCATTCTTGCTTTTCTTCCTCTCCCCCCTCCTTCCATTCACTCCAGCGGCAGGATGTGGAGGAGCAGGACGCGCGCTCGCTCTGTTTGGACAAGAACTCAACACCGAAAGCCGCACACTTAAAAAAAACAAAGAGAGAGAAAAATCTGGAGCGGGGGAAGAGGAAGAAAGAGGAGAGAATCCACTCGGGAGCAGGATTTAGAATAAGCTTTTCCCCCTTCCTCCCCCCCTCCCACTTTTCTCTTTGATGCTCCGCTGAGGATCAGACAGCCACCGGCACAAGACGCTGTAAGAAAATTAGAGAGGGAGAAGAAGCCCTGCGCGAGGCAGACGGGCGGGCGAGCGAGCAGGGTTTCGCCCTGGAGACTTCTTGGACGGAGATAAAGAAGGAAGCCATGATCTGAGAGCGACGCAGGAAGGAAGGAGCACAGCTGCCGGGACGAAGGGAGGAAAAAAACTGAGGACGCCAGAGATAAGGAGAGCGAGGGCGAAGGACGAGCCAGGTTGGGCGTGAGAGAGAGAGAGGGAGAGAGAGAGAGAAAGACAGAGAGAGGGAGGGAGAGAGAGAGAGAGAACCGGCGTGCCTGATTCTCCAAACACCTGACATCCAACTCGACGGGGATGGAGACACCGTCGGGCAACGGGAGAGACCTCCCCTGAACTCCCCTGAACGGGTAGGGACGAAAAAAAAGAGGTGAGGAGGACGAGAGGACGAGAGGACCGAGAGCTTCCTCCTCATCATGGTGTTTTCAGCCCAGCGCCTGCCAAGCCCAAACAACCCGAGCCAGGAGAGTCACTTCGTGCCCGGCTAGAATGACGAGAGATCTGCCCAGCGTGTGACCTCCTCCCCCTCCCCTCCCCACCGGCTCCGCCCCCCTTCTTCTACCTCCCACCACCCGGTCCACCTGCCTTCCCTCGTCCTTGCAAGTCGGCGACCTTCCCCCTCCTCACTCCTGCGACCTCCTGCACCTCCTCACTCCACTATGTGGATGCCAGTCGTGCTCCTATGGGTTCTTAACATTGGCAACCTCTGCTCGGGGCAGGACTTCCTGGACTTCTACCCAGCTGGAGACATGGAAACTGGGGTGAGACACTTTCAAGTTCTTCTAGCCAAAGCCGTAGAAACTCACTCTGATGTGAGGAAAAAAAGAAAAGAAAAGAGAAGAAAGAAAGCAGCCGTCAACGAGTCTGATCCCGGTAAACACTCATTTAGCCGTCATCAAAACAGCACTTAGACGGCGTGTTTTTTTGCAGAGGTGCTGTCCAACATGCGGCACCCGATGGGCAAAAGTCGAGATGAGCATTTAATTTCAAAGTGAAACTAGTTGCTTAGGGCTCCTCACAGCCACCTGAAAATGAAGCCTTGAGGGACTTCAGGGGTAGGAGCCGGCACACTGTTAAGAATGCCTTTTACTCCAGAGAGCAAAGACTAAACTGGAAGCTGGAAGTAGGGTGGGAGGATTGGAAGGGGGTTGGAGGAGGATAACGGTCCGGGCACTGCAGTTCTGAAACAGCTTCAACTCGGTTGGCTTCAGCGGGAGAGTCGGGTGCACATGTCTGGCCCGAGACGTTCCAGTTGCACCAACATCGACCTCGTGACTTGTGAAGAGCGGTAGCGTGAGGAGGAGGAAATCCCTTTAATCCTCCCCTAATCCAAATTCAATGTCTGTCCTGTGAGTTTTTTCTCACAGGACAGACATTGAATTTGGAAGTCAAAAAATTCTGCTGAATTGTTATGTCAGCTTCGTTATCCGAGGCATAATTGCCATTTGTAAATTAGCTCATTTGGCATTTTTAAAGTTGACTCGCGGCCTCAGTGTCTGATGTTTTTTTTGTTTTGAGCAGCGCATTGCAGTTCTTGCGTGGTCAAGGGTAGGTTGCGCAACGCGCGTCATCTGACGTGCTTTTTTTTTTTTTTTTTACCACTTCCACTAAAGGACAAGCGGCCGCCCTGACCTAAGGCTCGTCATGAGGGTGTCACGATCGAGAACGTTGAATGCCACCAAGGGGTCTCTGATGAGATGAGCACAGAGGTGCTTTTCATCTGGGCGGTAATCCATGACACCAGCGGCAACAATCGCTGCCCTATCAGCAGGTTTCTAAGTGGATTTCCTGATGTTTAGGTCCAAAGACAAGATCACTCAGATTCATAATGAAGATACCACTCCAGAGTCATTGCTTGACAATGAGAGCTTCTTAAGGCATAGGTCTGGTCATTTGAACAATGAGCAGCGCTGTGAATCTTTTCCTTGGTTTCCTTTCACGGAAATTGATTGATCTTGACTACCATCAAAGGGTGGTTTCATCACGGTACGGTAAGCCTCCTTGTCAAGCAGTTCGTGGTAGCGGCCGAGTTTTCACAATCCATGTCTCGTCATGTCTTGGGACATGACCAGAATTTGGTGGAATTCCTGTCATGTCTTGGGACATAACCTGAATTCAGTGGAATTGCCACCACACATCTGAGTTCCAGCTTGCCAAAGAGAGAGCTAACCTGAATGCATCCAAGCCTATCAGCACAGGGTTCCAATTCCCAAAGTATTCTGACATCTACGATGGGACTCCTGTTGTGAGCCAAGAAAAGCAAAGGGTCAACAGCGGTAAGAGGCAGATGGAGGGGGTTCTTGGTGAAGCGATAACATGGGAGATCAGGTTTCTGTTCAGGTAGTACCAGTTGTACCGGCCTGCTCCTCCTCAGACGCGAGAATCTAAAGATCAAGTCTTCAAATTTTGTAAACCCTCCATGACACAGGCACCCTAACTAGCGCGTCAGTTTGCTTATATCACGCTCTGTCTTGCATCCAAGGTATTACACAGGGAGCTGCAGTCATCAACAATGAGGACTGATAAATCATTACTGGGATGAGTCACACAGGGAGCCACTTTATTAGAGGGTATCATTCACTTTCTGAATGGATCTGTTCTGCCACATAAAACCCTTGTTGTACAATAATAACAGTAACAGAGAGAGTGTGGGCGGCACTGATTATCTAAAGATCCGTTTGGGTCCCTCCGTGCAGATCCACCATGTTCATCACGGCATGAATGTCACGGTGGTGAACCGTGAAAGGTCAATCGAATTCTGCATTTAGACCAACCAAAAGGGGAAGAGGAAACCGCAGGTGCCACACAAACATTTCCTCATGATCGCCGTGCTTCCCTCTGGGGATGTTTTCGTAGTGGCCCTTGATAGCTGTGACACAGATGGTCCCAAGACATCCAGTCATTGAAAGCTTCCCAATGTACTCCAACTGGAACAAAGGGTGGATTGAGCGGAGGAAAGGACAAGCAGGGTGCTGCCGGGTCAAAGCCAGTCCATCCAAACACCTCCACAGCCACGTTGAGGTGCGACAGTACAGTGTTTAAGGTGGACAGTGATACACTGGCCATGTTTTCAATGTTTCTCTTGTTCTTTGGATTCTGAAAATTAAAGTGAACTCACCAACTTCTTGAGAATTTGATGTGCCTCCTCCTAATTGCCCCTCGGAGATTTCTGGATCTGAGTCTTTACTTTCAAGTCAGAGCTTCATTGTGCAACAGTGAGAACTGAGACATCTCAACATTTTTTGGGCTTGACTAATCGTAGTATTTATTTGGAGGGCATTTGGTTAAGGATGTACATGACGCTTTGTGACAAAATGTTCAGTTTTTTATTTTCCAAAGCCAAATTTGGTCAAATGATTGCCTTTCTGTCTGTCAGGAGGCAGGTTGGTTAGATGACCGGCCGAGTTTGGAGACGGTGAAGAGCGTGGACGAGCTGCTGGAGCTCCTGTACCCGGAGTATGGCCTCCTCCAGCAGTGCCTGAGGAGGAAAGCCCACCGCAGCGCCTTCGCCTCCTCCTACCTCTCTTTCCCCGACCCCTCGGCGAGCCCCCTCGTCTACTCTGACGACGAGGACGTGTGGGCTCACTCCAGGAAAGAGGCCCTGTACAAGAAGGATGAGACTGTGGAGGGTAAGTCAACTCACGGCAGCAAGGTCTTACGAGGCCCTTTCCACAAATGTTGACGTGTTTTTTGGTGGAATTTGTTTAGGATCAAAAGGGTTTCAGCTCTTCATTTAACATGAAAGAGTTGGGGTTGGCTGCCAAGTAAGTACAAAGCAAATGGCCAACATGGCAGAGACACAAGAAGAAATTACTTATTATTATTAATAATAAAAGGTTGATTCCCTGCCAGCTGCGCTGACAAACATCTGCAGAGCCGAAATGACTCCCTTTTTCTGAGCAAGCAACACCCTGTGCCCTTTTCCCAGTCATTATGGAGGAGATACAGCGGACCTCGTGCCAGCCCAGAGAGGTGTGCGTGGAGGTGGCCAAGGAGTACCCACAATCCACCAGCCAAGTCTACGTGCCCCGCTGTGTGGCGCTGCACCGCTGCGGTGGCTGCTGCCACACCGACGCCTTTTACTGCAGCAACACGAGCTACACGCTAGTCAACAAGACGGTAAGTTGCCTTCGCCATCGCGCGATCTTCTGGCGCCTCAAACTTCTGGGAAAAACAACAAACAACAACAAAACTGGCACCGACCTTCAATCTGCAAAATCGACACATGTCACTGAACCGTGTCCAGCGCCACCAGCTGACTCCTCCTCCCTTTTCAAACTTTCAGCTGATCGATGTGTCCCTGTCCAGGAAAGACCGCGCCGTCATCGTGGTAACGTTTGTCAACCACACGTCGTGCGAGTGCCTCTCCAGGCGGCCGCTGCACTCCATCATACGGCGATCAGCGACAGATCACCTGTGAGTCGGCCTAAGGACAAATTCTCCAGCTGTAGCCCGCACAGCCGTGCACTGACAAATTGTCTGTGTGTGTGTGTGTGTGTGTGTGTGTGTGTGTGTGTGTGTGTGTGTGTGTGTGTGTTTGTGTGTGCGTGCGTGCGTGCGTGAGTAGGTGCTCGCCGCCTGACCTTCCATGTGCCGCCGGCTCGTTATGGGATCCAGTCCATTGTGCGTGTGTCTCCACTGACATAATGAACTACCCCGACACCGCCGGTGGGTTTGAGCAAATCCCCAAACTGTTGAGTTCCTGATGCTACACAATCTGCTGACGAACCATGACGAACGAGTCATTCCACAGAGTTTTTTCGTGATTTTACCTGTTGTTCATCCAGTATTACGCAAAATATGTACAAGAGAGAAATAAAAAAATAAATATATATATACATACATACATATATACACATATATATATATATATATATATATATATATATATATATATATATATATATATATATATGTATATATATATATATATATATATATATATACACACATAAAAAGAAACTATCAAACAAGCTTTACACTCTTGGACATGTGCCACTGCATAGTGGGTCCTGGAATTCAGATGACTTCTGGAGTACAAAGTCATCTTAGGGGGAAAAAAAAAAAAGGGCAACACCTTTGCAACTTGGGCCAAATTTCGATTCAGCTTCAAAGAATTTGAAAAGAACCAACAACAAAAAACAACATACCTATCAGCAGAGCCAATGATAATGATGATGATGATGATGATAACACCTTGGCAGCGCATTAACTTTACACAAAGCGACTTACCCTGAAGGCACGTTTATTTAACAAGAAGGTGATGAGTCAAAGTATCTCTGCATTGTTTGTACTTGTACAATCACGCACAGAAATCTTCCTCCCTCCCGTCCACCGCTACCGTTTCTCCTCCCATGACAAGAAACTTTACGAGATGAAAATAGGCACCGATGGGAAAAAACGGCTGGATACTTTTTCCGCGACTCAATTAGGTATATATACGGCCGACGGGGATGAAGGCGAACTCTTTAGTGCTAAGTGCTAGATTGGAAAGCCGTTTTTAGCTTGGACCGTTAGTCCACTGTCATATAATTTGCGCTGCAAAGGCTGGACTTCCTCGAAACATGCCATTTTCTCGCGAAGAGAATATTAAGACTGTAACTGCTGGTTCACTTTACATTCAACTTGACGTCGGTGCTTTTGGTCAGACAGAAAAGCGAGGGAAAAAAAAAACAAAAGATTGGTACTCACTTTCTGTTGCTTGCAGAGGTGCAACACTCGGGTCTGCTGGCGCTCTGCGGACCCAACAAGGTCATGGACGAGTCCACCTGCGAGTGCGTGTGTCAGAACGGCCTGACCGAGCACAGCTGCGATCCGGGCTGGAAGCTGGACCACGACACCTGTAAGAGAAAGCTTTTGACTTTAAAACAATAATAAAAATATAAGATTTCCCACATATTATCCATCTGAAGAGTAATTACAACTCGTGCCAGGAAAAGGATGTCAGCGTGGGCTTAACCCACCCACGTCTTGTGATCTCTCACGTTGACTGGAAACACATGGCGTTAAGGGAGAAAAAGGCCTGTTGCGCTGGAAACCAGCAGGCAAGACAGAGCCAGGAGGGATAAACAAAGATACGGGGAGTTGGGCCTTTAAAAACAAATATCTGCAGAAAGCAAGTCAGAACTTGACCAGCAAATATTTAGGGTCTAGGACGACGACAACAGAGGCACAGAACTTGATATCCCTGAATAACTGAATGGGATTCATTGTGTCTTTATTTAATATATACAATTGTTGTTGTTTTTTTTTTCTTCTATCACAGACAAACAAATATTTTAGATGTTGTCTTCATACCTTTACAAGTTTCGACGTAAACCTTATAGGGAAGACGGAAGTTTACGTCGAAACGTGCCGGTACGAAGAAAAGATGTAAAAAAATATCTGTGTGTCTGTGACCAAAGTGAAACACTAGCAATGATTGACATCCTTTGTTGCGCTACCTCTGTTTGCTGCGCCAAGGTGAATGCCAGTGCCAAGCCAGGACGGAGGGGCGGCCGTGTCCCGCCGGCCAGCGCTGGGACGGGGAGCTGTGCGGCTGCGTGTGCGCCGCCGTGTGCCCGGGGAGCCAGCCGCTCAACCCCAACACCTGCCTGTGCCAGTGCAGGGAGAGCCCGCACTCGTGCCTGCTGCAGGGGAAGAGGTTCAACCCCAACACCTGCAGGTAACGGAGCCCCACAAGACTTTTATGACTGACCGCTCCCGCGGCGTGGGTGGGCGGGCACTTGTTTGCGTTTGGGAGGAGGGCTTTGATTAACTGGTGCACTTATGTCAAAGGTCCAGCGTGTGAAATTTTCAAGGAAGCCGGTATTTAAGTGAGCCCGTCTGACAGCGCGTTTCCTATTTAGGGCACTGTCAGGGCTTAAAAACTGGGTTTCCATAAAAAAAAAAATTGGCAGGGGGGAGCAAGATGGCAACTAACTAGAAGCTAGACCCTGTGATCTGTTCTAACCAAATTACTTTTATTGCACTGCAAGTATACACTAGAATTAATGTGTTATGGGCAGTATGTTAAGTTTTTACCAATATAAAAAACATAAATCAAGCTAAATATTACACACTGGACCTTTAAATGTTTTTTTTGTCAAGGACCTTGTGTAGCATTTCTTATGGGTGAAAGGTGCAATGTGAATATAGTTTGATTTGATGTCACGCAGGCGCCTCGGCGTCGCGGGAACATCAACCGTGGGCGTGGCTGCAGATCTGGGTTGCGTTTCAATTGGCTTGAATTGAAGGGAAAGGCACCCAAAAAGAGTGGGAGGGAGGGGGCATCTCTGTTTGCCGGTTCATCTGCAGGGTTTGTGGGGCAACTGTTGGGCGGGAGGCTGAGTCGAGGCCACACAGCTGCTCAGCCACTTTTGGAACTAAACAAAAATCCTGCACTTGGGCTGATGACAACAGCGAACGCACAGCAGCCAACTGGACCGCAACACAAAGAAAGACACACACACACACACACACACACACACACACGCACGCACGAACAAACACACTCCAGAGCTTCAGATGATTGTTCCGCCCCGCTACCCACCCATCGATGGAATCCGTTTTTTGACTTTTTTGTTTTTTTGCACCGTTTGTATTCCTGACAACATCTCTCAGTGACGTCAACATCAAACATTTCCCCAACGGACAGCGGCCGTGTCTCTGGGCGAAGCTGCACACGGCCGCCAGTCAGGAGTCTGGCGTCCACGCCGCAGCTCTGCTCTGACGCAGCCGCCTCCAGGAGAGGGAGAGAGGGAGAGAGAGAGAGAGAGACAGAGAGAGAGAGAGCGAGACCACACTCACACCGCTTCCTTGTAAAAACCGGCGAGGGGAAACAACACATGACGTCATTACTCCCCCCCCACCCCGAACAATCAATCGCCAGATGTGGGCCTCACCTCTTGGATGGCGAGCGCAAACACAGAGCAAAATTGGCAATAATAAACCAAAGGGATTCAGGGGTTGCCGAGCAGGTGCGGCTGGGCAAAGTTGATGTCATTTGTGATTTTTCTTTTTACAACGTGAGCGTGAAGAGGCGCCGACGGTGTGGTGGTAACCCGGCCAGTGGAGCAGCGGCTGATCACCACTTCAGCCGATAATCATTTCATGGGATGCCACATGCACACACGTATATATGTATGGATGGCACATGTGTGAAAATATAAAAATAAGTATAATATACATATTGAATATATATTATATATATATATATATATATATATATATACACACACACACACATCTATCTCCCCCTGTGACGAGGCCCCACGAGGACAGAGCCAGGAACAGCAGTAACGGGGAGGGACGGGGGCAAAGGAAACCCTTAACGGCCATAACGTACATTCCGCATGATTCTTCATGGCCTTTTTTGGGAAACAGGGCGGCCAAATATTTGATGGCAGCCTCTGCTGCAGTTCGCATGTTGTGGTTCCCACAGCCAGCACGCAAGGGCTCCACCTCGCCGTGACCCGCCAGGCTCTGCGGCGGGAGGACGGACGGACGGACGGACGGACCGACAGACGGCGGGGCTGAATTCGGGGCGGTGGCGAGGGGGGGAAACGCGGATCTGAAGAGGCCTGATTAGGATCAGGAACGGCGGGCCTGCCTCGCACGCGGGAAAGGCGGCGTTTCCGTCCCCCAATATTCCCGAGCCGAGGCCAGTTGATCAAAACCAAAGGCGCCGACTTCAGTTTCTCGGCGGTTGATGCCACAGACGTTGTTGCTTTGTATTTGCATCAGTTGGCGGAAAACAATTCTCACAGCGTGAGAAATGTTTCTTATTTCTAACCCTTGGAAAATATTCCTGCATGCACAAACGCAGGGACGCTTAAACATGAGCAACCCAACAGAATTGTAGATGACTTTAACAAGTACGCATGAAACCAAACAGTTTAATGGGACTTGAAAGACCTCAAAGTCAAACGCAGCCTGAAGCCAAAGTTCGCAGAGTCTCAAAGCTTTACTACACAACATACCGAGACGGTGCCACGAGGAAACACAGGTTCAAACATACAATCGCATGCACTTGCTTCATCTTGAGGTATTTTTCCTTTAAATTACTTCACATCTGCTCACAGGAGGTGGCGCAACCAGGTGTGGGCGCCTTGCTGTGATTCAGAGAGGACAAGTTTCCCAGAATCTGGCCCTTTTCTCTCCCCCTCCGCAGTCACGCACTCGCTCACTCAGAACCACGTGATGCATGCACTGGGGAACCTTGGATTGGGGTGTGTGTGTGTGTGTGTGTGGGGAGGGGGGGTGTCCATGAGGGATGTGCTTATCAGGATGATCAATACTGTTCGTGCAAAAGGAATTCTAATCTCCCCCATGTCCTCTTTTGATTCCCTCCCTCCCTCCCTCAACCTCACCCTTCTTTTCATTTCTTTTCCTCGATCATACAACACCCCCCACCCCCGTCTCCAGCTGTTTCAGGAAGCCTTGCCGAGGGCCCCGACGCGTCTGCCAGGCCGGCTTTGAGTACAGCCAGTTTGTCTGCCAGTGCATCCCCAGCTACATGATGCCTGGATGGAATTAAGCGAGCGAGTCCCCAGACGGCCGGGCGGGCGGGCGGTCAGACGGCAAGAGAGAGAACGAGACAAAGGCGGGGGAAGAAAAGAAAAAGAAAGAAAGAAAAAAAACCCAACAGATGTCGCCATTTATCTCCTGGGAACTGGAGGCTGCGAACCCTCTGGAAGTGAAACCAGGAGGGGGCGACGCACGCAAAACAGGAGGAAGGAAAGGAGGCGCATTTGTAATGGATTACATGCAAATGGATTACATGTGCGGCCGCCTAAAGGAGGAAGATGATCGCCCCCCCCCCCCAGTTTCCCAGAGAAACAGAGGAGAAAAAAGGGAAGGCCAGAGAGCCACCTGGCGAGCCGTAAAACTCGTAAAGCGCCGAGTGAGAATGACATGGGGAGACATGTGACTGCGGAGGGAGCACCATTCCTCGTCGCACCTGGAAACTATAAAGCGTGACGACAAAAAAAAAGAAAAAAGAAAAGAAAAGACAGAAAAAAAAGGTGGGCCAGGCCGGTGGGTCCCGCCTTCGCCTTCGCAGCTGCAACATGTCGGAGCACGACGCCCGGCCGCCGCCCCGAGGCCAGGCGGCAGCGGGAAAATGGAAAGTGGAGTAAAACTTAATGGCAGAGGAGCCGCTCGGAAAAAAAAAAAAATGCTGGCTGCCTCCGACTCACACGGGTTGAAGGATTGATTTCAGAGGAGGAGGAGGAGGGGGGGGGTTGTGGGACGTTGCCCGTTTTTCAGACGAACTGACAAACACCTCGTTTTTATTTATACCGACACAAACGAGGCAAATCTCTTGTTTCTGCCGCGTCTCGTTTCCCTTTTATACAAAGCAGCCGGGGGGGAGGGGTGTGTGGGGGGAGAGCGGGCTTCTTCTTCTCCTTCTTCTTCCAAATGCAGGGAAGTCAACAGTCAAAGCACCATGAAAATCTCGACTAAGTTCAATCAAAGATCTGCTGTGACTTTTTCCCTTTTAAAATTTCTTCTTCTCCTTTTCCTCATTCTTCTTCTTCTTCTTCTTCAGCAGGAAGCCAGCCGTGTTCAATTGTGCGCCGGCCTAAACACTCCCAAAACTGCTATTACGGCCTCCAGTTTTAACTTGCCTCTCCCCGCGACTGTTGCAACTCGCACGCAGCTCAGCTCAGCTCAGCTCAGACTTCCACTTATTTATCTCTGCGCACTCTTTAACGTTATTTGTAAATATCTGCAATCATGACTTTTCATATTTAAATCTGGCCCTCTCCAGACGGAACCCTGTGCAGATGTAAGATACTGTATATAAGCACGGGGCTAGGTATCCTCGGCATGAGGCTGCGTGCGCGCCTTTGTGAGTTTTGAATTTTTGCGGTCGACACTGTTTCTACACTGCTAGGGACTCAGCGTAGCGGCTCATTAAAGGGGCGCCAGTGTGTTGCGCTTCAAAGGAGCAACTGTTGTTCATCGAAATACTTAGTCATGACTTAATTTAATTGACGTCAGCGATGGTTGTTTTCATTTGCTAATAAGGGCTCGTCTGAGCAACACATGATGTTAGAGAATGAGGTGGAACCAAATCTGACACACTGGGCCAAACACGCTACAAAATGCAAATGTTTGATGACTAAATGCGATGTAAAAAATATGACTATCTGCTGTATGCATGTAAAGAATATCAGAATCCTTCCGCCTGCCTGGTATTAACTCATTAAAAATAGTTTCTTTGGGGGTATGAATGAAAAGCCCTGGCATGTTGTTTGTGATGCCTGTTTTATTATTATTATTATTATTATTATTATTATTAATATATATATATATTTTTAAAGTCAACTAGTGCTTATGTTTCAGTTTCTGTCTCTGGCCAGACAAACGTACTCACTTGTAGTTGCCAACTTGGTCCAAGTGTCGTCGCCTCCTCTTTGCCCTCATCTCTGCGTCTGCCACGACAAACAACGTTCACTCAGGTCAAACAAATATTTTCAAAAATGAGAAGGAAGAGAACAACAAAACCATCCCTCCCACCTCCGTCTGGCACACGGCAGCCTCGACACCCCGGGCCTGCGTAATTATCCCACTGCGGCGCATAATCACCACCTTGATTAAGGTCTGGATGGTATGCACCGTCACCAGGCTTTAAAAAATAAAATAAAAAGGCCGCGGGTAAGCCAGGCACCTTTTAATGTCTGCTTGCGCGCACGTGTGCCAACAGCTGAGGGAGACGCGGTGGGAAGGAATGTCGGACTGTCTGCTCTACTGACTTACATCTTGGCTGATTTCAAAACGTCGTCTAGAAGCTGAAGAAACAAGACCGAGGGAGAAACTTTACAAGTGGACGTTAGAGGAAATGCAAGTGCGGGCCTTTGTGCCCAGCGCAGCTGTGGGTTCCACTCCTTGAACCTGGAGGGTGGTGGTGGTGTGTGGGGGCGGGGGGATGTGAACATTGACAATCTTCTCTGTAATTCACTTTATTGAGGCAGAGCTGATCTGGTCAGCAGCGATTCGCCAACCATATATTGCAAGCTTATTATCACCGCCCTTGGAAAGACATGCTCTCTATGTGCTTTAAATCAATCATACGCCTGCAATGTACTCAATGACCCTTCAATACATATTTATAGAATGTACTATTACACACTTCATCAAGCACTGACACTGATTATGGGCACTAAGCAATTAAGTGTGACATTGAATTGAGTTACAATAAAGTTGGATTAAATACTAACTGAAATGCCAGTGTGTAAAATTTAATATTAGGTACTGAAATTATAAAGAATTTAGTTTTAACATTTTAAAACAACACTTCTATCATTATGAGACAGTGAAATTACCTCCAAGCAGTCGCTGCTGTGGCGTTCTTTGAGTTTAACGAGTGTCTCTCTCTCAGGTGTGATTTTTTTTGGGGGGGTTGGCCATCTTGCTACGGAAACTCAGAGAGGACAAACAGCACTACACACAGCCCGCAAACAGACTTTTGACACATTTCTCCTCCTTCTGTTACCGTGTTTGCAGTCAAAACATTGAGTTATGATGCACAATGCAAACGAAGACCCGATCATTTGTTCACACACAAACGTGTTGACAAGAAAACATTGATGATACATCTTCAACCACTTTTAATTTTTGTTGCAGTGTACAAAACTCTCACACACAGGGCCTTCAAGTATTCATTCAGTCACTCCTCTACGCACGGGATGAGGCCACAGATTGAACGGCAGCTGAAACCTTTTTATTTCCCAGAAGGCCAAAATACAACCGCACCCCTCCTCCGTTACACCCGTCATATATTTTCGCCATTGGTAACTCTTCAAATATTTACAAAAGGTAGAAAATTAAAAGTTAAATAAATAGAGTCTGCTACCAAAAGAGGCTGACGCTGGCTCCACAACACTTGGATCTGTCGTAGCAGTAGTAGTAGTAGTAGTAGTAGCTAATTGGTGGAAATGCACAGCCTTAAGAGAAAACTTCCAACAATGAACATGGAGAATGTTGCAACAATCTCAGCGGCTTCTCTGAAATGAATGTTGTCGAGAGTCAGTGGGATTAGGGAACTTCTCTTATTGCTGGGATTAAATGCAACTTGATGGATGCGACTGAGGGAAAAAGGTCTGTTCGTGTACGAGCGGCGCTGTTGCGACGACAGAAAAAAATAAGAAAATGTGGCACACACCGACACCTAGTGGTAGTTTGTGGGAAGGGTGAACTCAAGCCTCCGCAAACTCCATTGAAACATTAGTTAAAAAATACCATTGTAATTTAAACAAGAATCATACTTTTTTTTTTTTTTTTTTTAATAAAAACGTTCCGGATGATACAGCAATCTTCTTACAGCTCATTAAAGTTTAGACTTAGTCTAAAACTTATGCATTTGTATGGAACATAAAAGGTGACGATAAAACAAACTATAATTCGCCTTTTAGTTCAAGCAGAAAAAAAAAACGAGAGAAAAAATATCTTACGAGTGCAAAAAGCAAATAATGGTATTATATATGGCTTACTGCTGTGAAAAATACCTATCTTCATTTGAGCAGGAACAGCCTTTCCATCATATTTTTGTTTTCCTTTCTTCTCTTCCTCCCCTCCCCCACCAAAAACCTCCACTCTGGCCTTTCAAGCCTCAATAGTCTTGCATCACACAAGGTCACACAGCTGGAAACAGCACGGAGGTTTCAGCTCAGGCACTTCAGTACAAGCTTGTTTTTTTTTTTCTCGCAGGCTTGGTCCACGTCCCGCCAGCAGCACCACAGCGCCACCTCTGCCTTGCAGACGCACTGCAGCGCGTCACAGGAAGTCCGTCCACTCGGCCGCCTCGTCTTCTGTCAGCGTTATTGATTGAGCGAGTCCACTTGAGAGGGGGCGGCGGGGGGAGGGGGTGCCAAGCACGTCCGCAGGTCACGGCCCCGAGTCCAGAGCACCCATGATGTCAACCTGACCCAGTTTAAAAAACTGCTCCCTGAAATGAAAACAACGCAGCGAGTGAGACGAGAAAAAGTAGAATAAAGGTTGCGCGTGTTTACAGGACAAAAAATCTCTCCTCCTCCTGTATTCCTGCTCCTCCTCCTCCTCCGACTGCCTCGCGGCTTGGCGCACGTCCCTGCGTCTCCTTCAGAGTCAAACTACAAGCTGACTGAATCCTCAGACCTAATTGGTGCAGCCAGGCTCGTGGAGGTGAAAAATGAAAAGCGCTCGTACAGCCTTGCTTTTTTTTTTAAATATCATTTCCTGTTTCTCCTCCTGAGTTTTAACAGCAGCTGGGTTCTTGCATAATTCCCCCGTCAGTTCATTGCTCTTCCTCAGCTGTGCTATTATTCTACAATACCAGGGTGGGAGTGGGACAGTTTATTCTCAGCTTACAATTCTGCTTCCTTTTTTCACTTCCAAATGCTGAATCTTCAGGGTTCACTGCTGCTGCTGGTGGGAAATAATGGCGAGGCTGTTGCCACAGCAGCGGCACAGAGACAATGCCGACAATAATCCTGTTTATTACGATGCTTTTGGAGAGAACGTGGCAACATGTAACACCAATCGGTCCCACGCACATCTTTGGATGCTTTGCTGGGACAGCTTCAGCTCCTCTAGGGGGAAGCAGTGAGGCTCTCCTGTCCAATTCTTTCCTCCTGTCTCTGCCCTATTTTCTGTCTTATTTCGTTGCTGTTGGAAAAAGACACTGGAGAGGAACTGGATCGCCGACTCACCTCGTCGTCCGAGTCGAAGCCAAACAGGTTGGAGCACCTCTGCAGCTGCAGGTGGCGCTGCAGCTCCTCGCCGCTGCAGAACGTGGTGAAGCAGTTGGGGCAGCGCTGCCTCCGGGGGGCGCCAGCAGCCGGCCTCCGCGGGTCCTGGCGTCCTCCGTGAGGCGGCGAGGAGAAGGGCCCCGCCCCCGGCCCCGCCTCCTTCCTGCGCCTGGGCATGGCGGTGTACTTCTCGTCCAGGTAGACGCTGGGCGGCGGGCGCAGGTACGGCTTCTTGCTGTACTCGGCCAGAGTCTCCATGCAGATCTTGTTCTTGAGGTCGCCCTCGTTGGTCTGCCCGTTGACGGGGCAGGAGGGGGGAGGGGAGGGGGTGGGGTCGAAGGGTCCGGAGGGGGCGGAGCTGCTGGCGGCAGGCGGGGCGGCTGCTGCTGCCGCTGCTGCTGAGGGGACCTCCTCGCCGCCAACAGAGCTCCGCCTCTCGTCTGCTTGCGGCAACGGTGGCGACGCTGCTTCGCTGCAGGGCGTTTCCGGCTCCTTGGCGGCGGGCGCCAGGCGCCGGTACTTCTTCTTTTCCCCGATCGCCTCCGGCTGGGAGTCACCGCCGTCCTTGCGCTTCCTGCTGGCGCTGTCGCTGCTTTTCGAGAGAGACTTCTTCTTCTTCTTCTTCTTCTTCTTCTGCTGCTGCTGCTGCTCCTCCTCCACCTCCTTGTGGGCTTTCTTCCTGTCCTTCTTTTCCTTCTTTCTTTGCTTCTGGGCCGGCGGTCCGTCTGAGCTGGCGAAGGCGGCGGCGCCAGCTTCCATCAATGTGGCACCTACTCCCGATTCAGTCTCGGCGGCCTCGACCTCCGACCTCGCCTCAGCCGACCTCGCCTCAGCCGCCCTCTTCAAAGACGTGGGCGGCCGTCCCCTCTTGACCGCCTCCCCTCCTGTCTTGGTGCTTTTTGGCTTCTTGGCTTTCTTGCCCGGAGCCGGATGGGGTTTCCTTCCCTTTTTCCCGTCGGCGGCATGCGATCTCTCGGACGTCGACTCCTCCGAGCTTCCCGCCAGCGTCACCAGGGGAGCTGCGGCGACGATGGCTGCCGCTTCCTGCGGCGTCTCCGCGTTTGCCACCTCTCTCCTTCTGGAGCGGCGGGGAGCTCGGAGGAGTCGCCCTCCACTGAGTTTGTCTTGGGCTCCTCTTCTCCTCTTCCTTCTTCTTCGTTTGTGGCCTCCTTGGACTCCTGGATTTTAGCAGCTTCGCCAATCTCCTCCTCAGGGGGGCGCTGATCAGTGCCTTTCACGGCCACCTGCTCCGCTTTGTCTGCCGAGGCCTCGCGCGCCTCTTCGCCGCCGGCGCTCACAGTTGGCGTCAGTGCCTTCTGGGAGATTTTCCTCAGTTTCTCCCTCAGCTTGGTGATAATACTGGAGGCAGCGGCTGCTTTGGCGGCTCCCTCGGGTCGGGGGGTCTCTTCGACGACCCGATTGGTTTGCATGGCTTTCTTCAACTTGGGAGGTCGTCCTCTCCTCGCCGGCAGGTTGCCGCTGTTCCCCTCGACCTGCCTCTTCATCAGCTCTCGCCTCGTGGCGATGTCGCACGACGACGGGGCGGCCTTGTGATTTTTACTTCTCCCTTGGAACTTCCCCAACTTTCTCCTTAACCTTCTTATGGGGCCGGCCCTCCTCGCCGGGGCGTCCTTGCCAGAGGAACTCTTGGAGACTCTGGAGTCCGCCATCTTCTGATCTGACGATGCCGATGCTTTTGCGGCGGTGGCTGGAGGAGAGGAAGCGTCAGCGTCGACTGGAGGTGGCCGATCTCGCCCTCTGGACCCGTGAGCGTCTTTCCTGGCCCTGCCCCTCTTTCCAGTTCTGTCCCTCGGCTTGGCATGGTTCAGTAGTCTCTTCCTGGACGCGGGGTCGTGTTTGTCACATGCTTTGGATTTGGCTTCGGAGGCATAGTGCTCCTTTTCATGGAGATTGAGTGCCCAGAGGCAGATGAACAACTGGGAGCAGCCGGGGACGCAGCAGGTGGCCTGCAGGGGGCTGTGCTTCCTGGTGTGGCGCCTCATCTCGTTGCCCGTCTTGAAGCGGGCGGCGCAGCCCCGGTGGAGACACGGGTAGCGGGGTCGCTCCCTGTGGCCCTCCACGTGATGCAAGAAGTGGTCGAAGCTCCACATGACCCTCATGCAGATGCTGCACTTGCTGCCTCCGATGTGGAAGGCCAGCTTGAGGGGCTCCGCCTCGCCGGGGTGCTCGTCCAGGGTGTGGTAGAGGAGGCTGACGCGGTTCCTGGAGGCGTCGGTGAACCAGGCGCAGCCGTCGACGGGGCAGCGGAGTTTCTCCTGCGGCTCCGCGTCCACCGCTTCGTCCCGAGGGACATGGACCGTTTCCGCTTTGGCCTTCGCAGCACAGCTGGACTTTTGGGGTACCTGAGGTGACGGTGCAGACTCTCCATGGTCTCGGCTCTCTTGCGCCCTGGAAGACTTGGAGACGCTGCTGCTCCTTTTCTGAGACGGCTCCCTGCTTTCCGAGTTTGCGGCGTCCGCGTTCTGTCTCTTTTTGTCAACGTGTCCGTTGAGTCTGTGAGCAGGAGTCTGAGCGCTCGTCTGCCCAGGCGTACTTTGCCTCTTTTCTCGCAAAGACGGACCAACGGAGGGCTTGCCGTCGGACCTCAACTTTCGAGAGCCCGTAGTTGAGGATTCTGCAGGGCTTCCGGATCTCGAAGCCTTGTCGGAATTCTTCCGTCGGCCGCGACTGTGGCGGACCGAAGAAGTGTTGCTTGACTTCGATTTGGCAGGAGCTTTGGGCGAGGGCGGGGCTTTGCTCCTTTTCAGCTTCTCAATGTGGTCCGAGAGGTGCATCATGGCCAGCAGGTCGTCCCGGAAGACCGTCCCGCAGAACATGCACTCGTCTTTGCGGTAGTGGAACATGGCGTGCGCGATGACCCGGCTCCCCTTGAAGACCTTGTTGCAGAACGTGCAGCAGTACTCCAGCCTGGATTCCTCCGATTCCACGGCCTCACCGTCCTCAGCCGCGTCCGGGTCAAAGTCGTCGTCGCTGCCGGCATCCGAGGGCTCGGGGGCGGAGCGGCCGGAGGTAGCTTGCGGTTTGTCCTCGGGAGGCAGCATTTTGTGAGTCTGCGTCTCGTGTGCGAGCTCCGTGACCATTTCTGTCACCAGCGTCAGGGCGGAAATGTTGTTGAGGCTGCCAGAATCTGGCGTTCCAGTCGCGCCGGTCGCTTTTTGGGGGCTTGAATCGCCTTTGGAAGAAAGTTGTCTTTTTGTGGGTTTGGTAGAAACGACCGGTTCGGGAATAGTTTGGCTGATCTTGGGAGGGGCGGCATCGCCGGCGTGGAGGCTATTCGATTCGAGTGGTCTCTCTGCGCGTGAGGACGAGGACTCGGCCGCGGCGTTGTCGACAATGTCGGTGGAGACTGGGGGGATTTCCTCACCGAGCGCCGCCAGGCTGCTGCCAGCGCCACCACCATCCACCAACATCTCTGCACGCTCAGGTTTGGAGGCCTTTTCTAAAGCCGGGGGTTGGGCCGCTTTCCCCGTTGCTGGGGACTTTGAAGCGATGGTGACTTTCATCTCGACGGTCGATTCTTCGCAGCGATCTCTCGCCTGCGTTTGCTGGACCTTTTCCAGAACGGGGGCTTCCGTGACCTCCGGGCCTGCGGGGGCAGCAGACCTACAGGGGTGCTCTTTAGTTTGATTTTCCACAACCTTCTCTGCACTTGCATCAGGGGGGAACTTATCCAAAATGGGGGGTTCCACATTGACACCTGCCGACGACGACGACAACGACTGGGAGGCGGCAGACCTCTCTGGCTGCTCCTCTTTCGCCGCGGGCGTCTTCCTCAGGCCGGCCTTGGCAGCCTTTGCCTGCAAGACGTTTTCTAAAACCGGAGGTTCCGAGGCGGCTCGAGCCGACGTTTGGGACGTTGCGCCGAGCCGTCTATGCGGAACCTTCACAGGGCTGCCTTGCGCCGAGGAACGCGTGATTGTCGACACAGAGCTCTGAACGTTGAGCCCGTTTCCCTTCCCCTTCAGCCGGCGAGCGTAGCAGTGCAGCTGCTGCACAAACATCGACATGTCCCTGGCTCGGAGGACCACCTCCTTGCCGTGCACGGTCCTGGCAGGTTGCGGCGTGGCCGGCTTCACCGTGTGCTTGTAAAGAAGCATCTGGGGGAAGCCTCTCTGTCTGTTGTAAGTGTCCTCGCCGAACGAGCCCATGAGTTCATTGTCGGGCAGCGAGAGCTCGAGGATGACGGGAGGGGAAGGGGGCCGACCATAGTCCAGGGAATATTTCTTTGACTGTCTGCTGTGGTTCTCCTTGGCCGTCGAGTCCGAGATCTCCGAGGACTTGACGTTGTTTTTGTGCTGACCGGCCTCGGACTTCTTCTCCACAGACGAGAGGCGGCGCTTCTGAAGCTTCAACTTATGCTTGCGGCTCTTTGCCGGGACGCTGTTCTCGGCGAGGGTTCCCGAGTCCTCCAGAAGCCACCTGGGCGTTCTGATCCTGCGCTTGGGCGGGTTCTTCTGCGAGAGCCTGGTGATGCGCCTGTGCTCCCCGTGGCCCCAGTTGTCCCGGAGGCGGTCGAGCTGCCAAAACGAGCGTCGCAGAGGCTCAGACGGCGCGTCCTTCAAAGTGCGTGATCCCTGATTGCCTCTCTTCTTGGCAGCGTGGTCGGCGCCCAGTCGCGGTCTTCCTGGAACCCCCCGTAGTTTTTTGGAGGCGGCGTCAGAATCCTCCCGGTCGCCCTGATGCCGCTTCTTGGCCGCCCCCTGCAAAGTCCGCTGGTGTTCCTTCTGACACCCGACCATGCCGGATCGAAGAGACAGTTCTTTGGTGCAGTAGTTTGAAATCCATTTGTCCTCCATGATTTCGTCCAGGGCCGTGCCGACCCCCTTTTCAGACATCAGCTTTAAGCAGTTGGTCCGCAAAGCAATGAGATTCCACAGTTCTGGATCGAAATATAGGTTCTTCTTTAAGACCTGAGAGAAAGACAGACAAGGAATTGTTTAACTATCATCGAAAACAATTAAGAACCAATCGGAAAAAATTCCAGAAGGATGATTTACCTGCAGCGTCTCAAAGCGAATGTGGTTTCTGATGGGGCTGTACTCCACGTGGTACTCCTGGTCAGGATGCATATAGAGGAGGTACACGGTCTTGTAGGCCTCGACCGTGCGCTCCAGGAAGAAGACGAGAAGGGCGCACGCCCGGCACACCTCCAGGTCGTTGGGAAGCAGACCAGCGATGGTTTTGTAGATCAGGGACTTGGTGAGGACGTCGCAGGGAAGGCAGGACTCCAGGGCGTTGGCGCAGAGCTCCACGCAGAACTGGATTCCATCTTCACCCACCTGGCCGAAGGCAAAGGAGAGGAGGACGCGTTACATAATCCAAGCGTTGACAAACCCTGATAAACTGGCCTATTTTTAGCCACATTTGGCGGCTCTTCTGATGTTTCCCCTTACTTCCTGCAGTATGGCTCTGATGAAAGGGAAAATGGAGTTGACGTTGGTGGCAGACAGCATCAGCTGGTGAATCTCTTTCAGCAGGTCCGTCTTTGGCGTTTGCAACCGATGGTGCAGCTCGCTCCACAGGAACACAAGATCGCTGGCGAGGAAGCGCAATCTGCGGTCAATGAACAACCAGGAGACTGCTTGCCGCTGGCCATCAAACGCAGGCGTACTTACCACAGGTAGAACATGTCGCCCCTGGACAGCTGCCGAGACAGGAAGGCTCTGCCGAGAGCCAGCAGCACCTCGTCCTTTTCTTCGCTCTCCAAACCGCAGATGATGTGCACCGCGTCTTTGCCGTTCAGTTTAGCCGCCTGCAACGGGTGGCACACGAGGAAAAGACAAGGCGTCGGCACGTCTGTGATGCAAGGGAGAAACAGCGGAGGCGACGCTGTAGAAAACACCACGGCTCCACCAACCTCATTGTGCAGGCTGTCGTGCTGCGACGTTTTGAGGAGCCACGTGAGGTAGACCTGAAGGAAGAACAAGTGTTGTCCTGCTGTGGGATGCCAAGCGCAACACTTAGCCAGGGCCATGGCCTCACCGACCCGCTCACAGGATAAGAGGTAGCGTATCCGCAGCTCAAAGAAAACAGGCAGTTCTGAGCTGATGCACTCGTCCACTGAGGAAAGCAAAAAAAAAAAATTGTGGTTTTAGTTTAATTGGAGTCACAGAAAAGGTGGAATCATCACAGCATCCGGGACAATATCATCAACACTTAACATTTGTTTGGCAATCACTGCCAGACGGTGCGTCAATATTTAATGTACAAAGGAACCAAGTATAATTTTTGACAGTGATGAACGGTAATGCAGCCCATTCTAACAAGTTTACGTTGAAGGTGCAGCAGAAAAAAACTCTAACTTCCTTATACATGTATTTAAAATGAGGCTCACCTTCACTCTGAGGTAAACTGGAGCCGCTGAGGATTGCCTGTAAGGCAGGACAGGCCCAAAGCCCGCCGCCACGGACCGACTGCTCAACCTGAAGTAAATAAACATTCTGGTGCCTTGCTAGCGCCAACTGACATTCCTGCAAAACATGTGGACCCCAGGGTTAAAGAGCAGTTTCCCATGAGAGGGGCATCCAAAGTGTTCTATATGGTTGGTGCACGATAATTCATTCTCACCTGAAAATTAACAGTGAAGTTTTTCAGGGGCTCCTGATGAAAGTCCTTCTGGTCAAAGAACAGCAGCAGCTCAAAAACACTCCTGTGAAAATACCAATGTCTTTGTTGGTGTTCTGCTCCTGGACAGGACAATAAAACTCCACATCTGATCGATAGAAAATCTCATCCAAATTATAGTTAGCGTCACTGCCTGCGTCATTGCGTTCCTGAGAGGTGGACTCGTGTGTTAGTACTCGCAGGCAAATCTTTGGATTGATAATCAATGGATTGATTGACTGACATAATTGGCGCCACTGTTTTGAGCAAACAGGTTTGGGTACTTACAAGGCAAGACTGCTGAGTGTGTGGAGCACATGGTCACAGCTTGGTGTGAAAACAGTGGAGGCCTGGGTGAAGTAGCACAGAGCTTTCTCAAGGATCCTGAGCTGAGGCAGCGGCAGCTGCCAGCGAGAGGCATGCTCCTCAACAACCTACACACAAGCAAGGAAACATTTTCCATAAACCGGCATCAGCAGCTGCAAGATGTCGCACAAAATGAGTTTTTACCAACATCAAAAACTGACATTTAGACATGGATTTACCACGCTAGGGTTGAATAGCCAATTTCACCAGTTCACAGCGACGATATAATGGGTGGAGCTGTTGCGAATTAGGAGAATGATTTCTGAACCAAATTAGCAAGGGTGAGAAACATTTGAATCTTTAAACACGGATCACGTTGGCCAACAAAATAAAAACAGTTCACAGCGCCCCCTAATGGCCGTGATCGTTATTCTCCCTTTCTGGCGTCCATAATATAATTGTCAACATCAGTATTCCCGTGCCGTTGACTTCACCGGTTTACCGCGTTTCAAAATATGTGAAGCCACATGTCAATTAACGTGAAAACCTCAATGCCACACGTCCAAATGCTAATGACGCTTGTAGCCTGAGTAGGCCTTACAGTTACAGTTACATGACTGGCTCCCAGTTCGATTGTGTTTTAACAATTAATACCAATCGTCCTGTGTGTAGAGTGTTCAGTGAATTGACCAGCAGCAAAAAGTGATCTTCAACAACGTCGATTTGCACAGTAGGTTTAAATGCCATTGGCATCAATTATGACCCTCCACGGATACCATCGAAATTAACCAACAACTTTTAGGCTGGCATCTCCATTTACTTTTTTGGGGCGACCGTGCAGCAGTTGGCATAACCAAACATTGGCGTGGTACAGATTTTTCACTTTAGAATAAAAGTAGCGATGACGCAACATTGCTCCATCACTCGAAGAACACACCGTTCTTCAACTGGTAGTAAATGTGTGGAAGACCCACACTGGGATTCCTGAGCACATACTTAATAATGCAACCATGTTAGTCGCAAGACAAGAACATTTCAACCCAGGGTACAGTTTCAAGCGTTACATTATAGCCATAATGTTGAAATGTAGTGAAGCAGAGCTGTCTGAGACACTGCACACACTCCAAATGAGCTCACTTGCAGATAAAATCAAAGCTAGCCGAGAGGCTACCTGAAGCGATTAGCCTCGTTAGCTCGTTACCTTTAAAGTGAAAGCGCACGGACAAAAAACGAAACATTGCAAACTGCTGCTGCTGCTTCGATAACGTCTAGTGAATATGCAACTGTGAGCACAAGACAGGCGTTACCGCGGCGCCGTTTGCATTTTAGAGCGACTGCGAGCTGTTGGCTGTTAGCTCGGCGCTAACGAGCCAAACAGCTATGGCTAGTTCTGGGGGAGGAGGGGGGCGCTTAGTCGGCGAACACATACAGCTCTTTTCTTTCACAGCGAGCCTGTCAGCCAGTCCGACTCGGGGCACCTACCTTGCAAAAGTCAGAGCAGAACGCCTTGCTGTCGGCCCGCAGCTCGTCGGCCGTGTAGCGACTCAACAAAGTCTCTAGTTGAGTCTCCAGACCCTCGTTGACGCTGGCTCCCTCCGCCATACTGTGTGTAGAGCCTTCCTCGTAGCATCCACCACCGCCGCACAACACAGACATCGCCACGGTCAACGACTCGCACCGGCGCCGCTGATTGGTCGGTGCAGACGTTCAGGCGGGCGCCCCTTGTTGACACAGGCGTACACCGGTGAGGTGTTTGGGTCGGGCGGTGTCGAGAGCTCGCAACTAAAACCCCGCCACCGGCAATGACGTACCGCCCGTGCGGCAGTAAGGGTGAGAGGTAGTGGAGTTTTCCAAACACATGGCAAACACAAACACGTTAACGATAATTACCGTATATTGACGTGGATTGGAACGCAAAGATAATTCTGCTAATTTCTTTGTAAGTTAGGCGTTTTAGCTTGGGTGATTAGCTTCACGATTAAAGAAGTGGTTCAAAGGCGAGACCTGTATTTCGAATTGACCTTTTTCATCCTACTTTACACCTAAAAATGCCATTTGAAACCAACGTATTCCTTCATTTTTGCTATGTAGTGGTCTTCTCTACTTTTACTTTGATTTGTCTTTTACTAAATCAAAGTCATCTTAAATCCTTGGCTTTCAGCATTGCAAGTCAATAAATGGGATTTGGGGAAAAATTAGACAATTTAACTTTATTTAATTGAGTACATTCATTTAAGACAGAGTCAGGCGATACAAAACTCTTTCAGACAGTGCTTAAATACCCAAGACATCCTCACAGTTACATCACAGCTACTGTGCTGAAAGACAAGAGACAAGAATTTCACTTCTTTCCAGTCATTCGATTACACTCCACACAGATTTCTTTTACCTGTAAACAAAAACAATAATAAAAGCAGCACATAGTGAGCAGTACTGGAAAGGATAATATATCTATATACAAGAAGTATCTACTTCTAACCCTAATCAATGATTAATGTGGTTTCTTTGTCATTTGTTGTCGTATTGCTTAAAATTTCATTTACACACAAACCCAATGGTGATATCACCACGTATGCCCAAGACAAAGTAGGAATTCAGATGATGTTTTTCAGAATCTGATACAAAAAAAAAGCTTAACACAATCTTAAGATTTACTTTAAAGTCAAGCAAATATTACTTCATACTTAATAAACTACAAGCAAAATACAATAAGTAATCAAATGGTCTGGTTAAAAAGAAATGCTCCCGCAGGCTGACTTGGTAGCGTAAAAAGTTCTTGACTGATTGTTCCATAAGACAGAACTATGTAATGAATATATTTTCTTATTAAAATGGGGGGGAAAGAAAGATTGGTTTTGCTGTTGTAGAGATATGCCTGCCACCGTCGTCACCGGCTGTGTGTTACGCGTTTCAGTTCAGCTCATCGGTGCATTCCGACATGGATCGCTCCCTTCTCTCCCGGCCCGTGACAAAGTTGAGCAGATCGACGGCCGTCACCACTCCGAACACCATCTGCTTCAGGCTGGGAGAGCCGTCCGTCAAGTCTGCCGGAAAAATGGCAGGTGACACAATTCAAAAAATGGTCAGAGATTGATTTCGCTGCATCAAGTTAGCAGTGCTATTAAAACCACAAACATAGGTGGGAAGTAACAAAGTGCAAATACTTTGTGACTGTATTTGTCGTACTTGTAGTATATTTACCGTACTGTAGATTCTTCAGGTATCTGTATTTTACTTCTATTTACGACAACTTTTTACTTTTACTCCCTACATTTGTACACAAATATCTTTACTTTCTACATCTTACATTGGAAAGACATGATCGTTACTTTTGCGTTGAAAAGATACAAATACTGTTGACAGTAATTCCTTTATTTGTTATAGCTGTTGCTTGAAGTGGAGCTACAATATTTGAACTCTGTTGTTATGTAGTTCAATATAAGAATGGAACATATTTTAGAAGGAGATTATGTTTCACTAGCTCAGCTCTGGGGGCACTGTTGAGTAGGAGTTGAATCAGTAATTTTACCAGAGTATTTATTTACACTAGTATCTGTACTTTTACTGAAGTAGGGATCACAAATACTTTTGCCCCCTCTGACCACAAATTATAATATAACTATTAAGCAGTACATTTATGACCTATAATGTAGAATATATTGAGGTTTTGCAGCAATCATCGTCTTCGGACAAGCAAGAAGATAAAAATAGATCTCAGACACAAAGTGGAATGCAATGAACGGTATGAAGGGACAAGTGTTTGGGAGAACTTACATTGAATCTGTTCATGGACCACCAGGGCAAAGTGGTCGGTCTCCAAAATGCGGGACAACTTCCCTAAATTGTCGGTCAGACGGATCTGTGAAGGAGTGGTGAATGTTTAAAGTCAACACATTGAAGTAACAAACAGGCTTGAGATTAGCTTTGCCCTTCACCGACCAAGGCCAAGCATAATCAAATGCCTCCAACAAATCTACAGATACACCGATACTGATACCACTATGAGTTTGAGTACTCTACTTGTATTCGTTAAGTGCATTAAATTTGTGTTTGTATTGCAGTTAAACTTGTGACAGTCAGCCCATGTTGTAGAAAAACATGCTGAGGAATGTTGTTCAAATAAGAGCACATCTACGGGAAATAAATCAAAGTAATTCTATAATGTGTAATGGCCTTGTCAAGTACTCAGTATTGGTATTGGCCAGTACTGAAATGCAGGTCCTCATGATATTGGTGCATCCCTAAACAAATCTAATCCAACGTTCAAATCTCCTCTGCTGCTGCTTTGATGCTCTGTCTGTGATGCTCTGTGTACCTGTTTGAACTGCTTGTAGAGAACTTTGCTGACGGGGTCTGACAGCTTGATCTTCCCTGCCAGGATGCAGGCCAGCATGTTCCCTAAAGTCACCATGCCCAGGATCAACCTGTGTGCAGTTGAATACACGAACAATTAAAAAAATAAAAATAACAAAAAAATAAATGAAATGAAAGAATTGGAGATGTTTTAATCTCGGCCTGGATTTTTTTTTACTCACCCTGCCTCATCCACCACAGGCGCCTGGTCGAATCCCTTCTCCTTGAGGATTTTGATGGTCTTCTGACAGGTGACTGTGGGCAGGACGGTCAGAGGTGCCGACAGGTTCAAACCCTGCAGCCTCAAGTTCCACCACCTTGATGGATGATGGGACAAATGCTCACAGTGGGCAGTTTTTCAAAAGAAGTAGGGATAAATATTCATTTTTTTGGTGGCCTGTACCATGGTTTGTTCACCATGATGTCCTCTTCACTCAGGAAGCCCTTCTGCACCATCCACTTGTCGTTCAGGAACTTGGACCTTGGTCAAACAAACGCAAAAATGTGAGGCAAGATGAACTGACTTCAGTCCGCCACTAGGCGGCGCAAAGAGCTCGGGCGTTTTTTATAAGAGGCATTCTGTTCCAAGTCTGAGAGCGAAATCTGGGCTCGACGGAGAAGATCTGGCGTTGGGTGTTTGGCAAGATCAGAAGATCAGGTTTTATTTTAGAGGGCCATTTTAGAAAGAGTCGTCTCCTCAGTTGTGATATGACTGGCTGTGAAAGTACAGGCGAAACTCAGAAGACCTCTGTTCCTCGCCACAATCGGATGTTCGGGCCATAAACGAGCAAAGCCCACTGGAGCTCCACCCCCCAAGCCAGTGATAAGGCCTCGGGCGGCACGTTACTGTTGCAGCCTGTTGTTGGTCTGCTTTCCGAGGGAATCGTCTTACCGGCACCGACGTGAAAATAGCCAAGGTGTCGAGTTACACAACACACAAAAGACGGCCGTGTGCTCGGCTAAACCTCCTCCCAGAATCTCACTCTGGGTCTGTGACAGTTTCCTTTGTCCTGACCAAACTTGTTCTTCGCTGCCACGCTACTGCTGCTGTGGCACGACGCCACATGGGAGCATTTAAAACTGTAAAAACTAAAAAAGCAGCCTCTCCTCTCCACTCATTAAATGTGGTATCTGGACCAAAGCCTGCGAGTCTTGTTGATACTTGTTTGTCTCTTTCCAACGATTTGCGACGGAACATTTCTCAGTCAACATCCCCGTTTGTTTGTCTGTTTGCTGTTTTGTGCTTCTTACATGTAGTTGCGGATGGAGTCTGGCAGGATGACCACGCAGCGCTGGCCCTCCTTCAGCTCTTTGGCAAAGTGCACCGCTGCAGCCATGGCCGTCCCAGAGCTGCCTCCTGTCGTGGAGCAAACAGGGAAAAATTGGTTTCACATGCAGTGGCAGCGGCAGCGGCCGAGAGAATGAATACTGTCAAATACTGGTCCTCGTACCGCACAGCAGGCCCTCCTCTCGGATCAGCATGCGGGACATGTTGAAGGAATCCTCATCGTTGGACTTGTACCAGACGTCCACCACCTGAGGACATGTAAAAATCAAGTGGCTGCCAGGTAGAATAAAAGCAGGAGGTTGGATCAGGAGGGACTTGCTGGGAAACTCACCGATCTGTCCAGCACGGTGGGGATGAAGTCGTACCCGATGCCCTCCACCTCGTACTGGGTCTTGTCCGTCTTGTTGATCTCCTCGGGCTCGGCCAAGATGGAGCCTTCGGGGTCGACGCCCACAATCTGAAGACCATCACTCATCATCATTTTTGAGTGGGAGGATGAGGGGAGGGGCAAACAGGAAGTGGTTACCGCCGGGCGTCAGACTCACTTTGACGTTGGGGCACTTCTCCTTCAGCTTGCGGGCAATCCCTGTGATGGTGCCCCCCGTGCCGGCTCCCGCCACCAGCATGTCCACTTTACCTGTCGGGGTGGGGCGGGTTCATTAACCGGGCGCAAGATAAACTTGGGCATTTTGGACGGAAGTGTGTTGAAATTTGGACAGCTACAGTGGCGAGAACGGACCATCGCACTGCTCCAGGATCTCCTCGGCCGTGGTGTCGTAGTGGGCCAATGGATTGCTGGGGTTGCGGTACTGGTCCAGGATGTGCGAGTTGGGGATCTCGTTCTTGAGGCGCCAGGCCACGCCCACGTGGGACTCTGGCGAATCGAAGCGGGCGCTGGTGGGCGTGCGCACGATCTCGGCGCCCAGGGCCCTCAGGACGTCCACCTACGGAGGGGGTGGGAGGTGAAGTCCAGTCAAGCAACTTTACAACACCACAGACATTCTTAGTAGTCATGCATACATTTCTTTTCTTTCTTTTTTTCTTTTCTCCTTTTCTCTTTTTTCTTGGACATACTACTCTCGCTCATTTGCTGAAATGCAAACATAGTTTTAACCTATGTTTTCATTTTAGAAGATCCTTCCCAGGTCGTGACCGACAACACCCCTGCTTATAGACCTGACAGAATACGTGAGCGCACGCACCCACGGCTCACCTTTTCCATACTCATTTTCTCCGGCATGACGATGATGCAACGGTAGCCCTTGACAGCAGCGGCCAGCGCCAGGCCGATTCCTGCATCAAACCGGAAAAACCACATCCAGGACTTCAGTCAGCGGCTGCTGAACAACAACACTCGCACCGCTCCTCCAACATGGAAGAAAAGAAACCGAGCGCAGACGCACCAGTGTTTCCGGACGTGGGCTCGATGATGGTGTCCCCGGGTTTGAGGAGGCCGTCCCTCTCTGCGTCCTCCACCATCCGCAGGCTGATCCTGTCCTTCACGCTGCCGCCTGCGTTGAAGAACTCGCACTTGCCCACTGTGGAGACGAAGACAAAGAGGTGGTTTGTTTCGCGGTCGCACCACTCTGACGAGTCGAAGCTCCTCTCCGATTTCACTTACGCATCTCACACTTGAGTCCAAAGGCTTTGGGGATCTTGTTGATGTTCACCATGGGCGTCTCCCCGATCCGATGCAAAATATTTGGGAGGATTGCTGGCTGGACTTTCCTACAGGGAGAAAAACACAAACAAAAGAAAAAAGGAGTGAGGTGAATGTTTCAGAGACGCAGCGAGCCCGTTCCCTTGGTGTCGACGGAGCTTCTCCGACCTGGGAACCTCAGCGTGGGGGGAGTCGGCCTTGGAGGCTCCCAGGCTCCACTTGCAGCGGCTGGGTAGGTCGGGCCGGATCCACTTCCTGTCGGGACTGGCGGCCTTGGTGGCGCGCTGGACGCCGCCGCGGCCGGCCTCTTTGCCGTTGTCCAGCTTGTCGACGCCGTTGAGCGGCAGCGAGCCCTCCAGGATCTTGGTGTCGCCATTGGTGTGTCCGTGCAGCTTGGCCGAGTGGGGGCACACCGAGCTGGTGACGCTCGGCTCTTTGGTGGCGGGCACTGACGGCATGGCTCAACAACTGTTGGAGGAGACCTTTTGAATACTGGTAGAACTTGCGCACACGCATAAATTTTCATGATACGCACAATAGAATATCGTCTGTGAAAGTTCTCAGTCATCCAGGTCTTCTTCAAGTAAGAAGGGTTCAGTTAGGGCACAAGAACAAGTCCAGTTGCCCGAACTGAACCCTTCTCCAATAGACTTTCCAATAGCTGAGACCAAACAACGCTTTGATTTAATGAAGCTGAACCAAAAGTGAGGAAACTTACGCGACATACGTGAAAACAACACAGGTTGTGAAAGCAGCCAGTTGACACCCTGTGAAGCCCTCAGGCTGTATGAGGTGATGGCACCTGATTAACGTTCAGTCTTGAGAAATTGTTTCCAGCCGCAGTTGACGGTTCTCAGCGGCTCACCAGAAAGTTAAATCTAAATAAATCCCAGGACCTCTTGGTGAAAACATTTGGTTTTCAAAGTCAGGTCCGCGGGGGGCAGCAAACCGACACTTGAGACACGTTTAACGGCCCCTAATTATAGTTTACCGACCAAGGCGGAACGCACGACTGAAATAAACAACGTGGCTATTTTGCAAAAAAGTGAGCCGGACGTCACTTGTTCGTTCGAGTGAAACCCAAATTTTGCACAATTTCAGAAAATGAACAACGCAGGACTAACGGACCAATTAAAAGACCCTCAAAAAAATTCCAGAACGGCCAGCAGGTGGGTGACACGTGGGTAGAAAAAGAAAAACATTGCTTTTTATTCTTGGCACCCATCCTGAAGAGCTTATCAGAAGGTAAACAAACGTGAGCGAGGCCTTGGGGACGTATGGAACAAGACAGCCGACAGTAGCTTTTATGGCTCCATCACTCTGACGCAGCAGATCATTTCAGGAATCGGTTGCAATCATGAGCAAATAGAGAGCCACTCCTTCCCTACTAACTTGGTGTTATATAAACACAGCAAAAAAAAACAAAACAGCTTGCTCATGCTTGAAGAGGTGTTTTTCTATCTTTGCAGCACATTAAAAAAAAAAAAAAAAAAAAACGCAGGCTCGTAGTGTGAAAAAACAGAAGTGAAAGCGTGACGGGAGCCCAGACAACTGATACGTGTGAAATCTTTGATCATATTGCATCATCTCTTTGCTACAAAAAAGAAAAACAAGAAAAGAAAGGTAGACAACAGAGCAACGCGAAGTGACTCATGGGTGGGTCTTGCACAACAAGAACATCCACCTCAGTTTGTCTATGATTCAGAAACACCTCCAATCAGACAAACATCCTGGTGGAAGTGTGATACAAGAAAAAGACGCAGTCAGTACGGCTCCGGTGTTAAAGATTACCCAGAGTTCCCAACAATCTGGGCTGTAAATATGACATTCGACGACTCCTGATAATTTCTTCACAGCGAGATAACAGAGTGCTTCAGCGGGTGGATGCCTCACTGGTGCATTTCCAAGGGCCACGTTAGTGATCACGGCAACACAAGCACGCCTGAGAGAATGTGATTTGCCACACTGGAGCCGCTAAAAGCATCAACCAGTGACTGATCCATCCGCAGCAGCAGCAGCAGCAGCAGCAGCAGCAGCAGCAGCAGCAGCACACTCGCTGTCACTAATAGACACTGACTGCAGGGGCCAGCTGTCAAAGCACGGGGCCCCTCGTCGGCTCCAGGGGTGACTGAACCAGTGGCAAACCTGCTGAGCAAACAGCGCCGACGTCGTGAGCGAGGTGAGTGGCCTCGGCAGCAGCAGCAGCAGCAGGCTCTGCAACAATGACTGAGTTCAACAGCAGCAAACCACTGTTGGACACGTCTGCCAACTAGTTCTCTGTGTTTTTTCGATGGTAAAGTTCATTCAAAAGCTTCCTCAGGCGCTGAGGAAAATGGAAAGTGATAAGAATACACTGTCACACTGTTATAATGCACCCCAACCAACCTCCCACCCCCAAGCCCCCAGGCTGACCCCAGCCTCCGGCTGCTGCTGTGGTGGTATGCATGGGCTTTAACTGAGGTCAGCGAGGTAATGTTACCCCTCCGCGTGGCAGAAAAGTCTGGCAACAGGGGATTTAACGTTTTGAAACCAGTGGGTGTGCAAAATAAAGCCAAGTATTAATAATAAATCCTGGAATACTGGGAGGAAGGATATTGCAGTAATGAAAGTCACCGGCTCTGAGGGGGGAAGAAAAATCCCCCCGTGAACTCTCAGCTAATCACTCTGCTTTCTCTGATCTGCCCTGGTATTTCTAATGCTGGGAGAGGACACACGTGACTAGGACTTATTATAAAAAAGAAAAAAAAAAAAAAAGAAAAAAAAGTTTTAGAGATTGTGAGATTTTGAGATTGCCGTAGCCATGCACAAAGATGTTTTTGAAAATCGGGCGTGCAGGATTAGATTAGATTTGCAGCCTTTTTCTGTTGTAATTAATTTTGTCTGGCGAGAAAAATAGTGGAACAAAATCTGAAAAGCACGAATGCCGCAGAGGGAACCTGACAACCCCACCGACCCCACCACCAGCAACACCACTAAACCCACCAACACCACCAACACGTGGCCGCTGCGAAGTTGCGGTGGGATTTAAAGGCAGCAGCTGCGTGGAAACAACAACGCGCCGCCCGGCGATGCTTAAAAAGACCGTTTGGTTCGTTTTAAAACAAACAAAAAAACAAAAAAACTTCAATATATATACCATATTTGAATTATATATAATCACCCCCCTACAAGACAACCGAAGTTAACAACGAACCGGCCGCGATACTCTCATTTATTCTGATTAATCGAGCCATTAATTGACCAAATAAAGAGCGGCTTGATCGACAGACAATTTTCGGACACCAAATCACACTGATAAAGCACAGATTTTTTTTTTTTTTTTTTCCTCCCTCTGTCCTACCGACGCAGCAAAAACGCGGATTGATGGTGGGTTAGTTCAAAGAGGGCAACAATGGATCCGAAATGACAACAAAAAAAAAAAAAAATTAAAAAATTGATAATTTTGCGCATAAACGAACCGTGCTGGATGGAACATTTCGCGGCGTTCGATCGAGAAGCGCATGTTGAACGAGCACAATGTTGCATCAGAATGTGCGGGTCACCTCTCATCCGCAGAGCTCGCGCATCGTTCGTCGCTAGGGTTTTTTTTTTTTCTCCTCCTTTCTCACTCACCTGTGTGGGAAGAAAAGCGTCCTCGTGAGAAATAGAGAATAAAAGGAATATCGTGACTAACGGAAGAAGAAGGGGGAAAAAGAGCCCAGGTACCGAGTGCGGTTGCGCCGCTGCGAGCAGAACAACAGAGTCGAGTAGAGTGAGCAACTTCCGATAAAGACGACCGGGGTGTCGTGACGAAACACGTGGACCCGAGGGGAGGGCCGCGCGGGGCGGGGGGGGCAAGGTTTGGTTCGGCGCCCCTGATTGGCTGCAGCGAGGGCGTCTGTTTGGAGCGCTGCGCCAATCAGCAACAGGGTTTCTCAATGGGGAGAGGGGATAGTGTGTGTGTGTGTGTGTGTGTGTGTGTGTGTTGGAGAGGGGGGGGGCGTGCTGCGACAAAACAGTCCGCACCATCTGTGCCCATGTTTGACTGACACGCCACGTACTGTGTGTGCGGACTTTGGGCACATGTGACATCTTGAAAACTTCTCATGAGCAGTTTGTGTTTTGCTTTTTGTAAATTATTATCCCCCCTTAAAATACATACACGCAGCAACTTGATGAGTCGGGAAATTCCCATTAAAATTTCGTTTTTTTTAATGCTAAATTAAGAATTTCTGTACCATTTTAATAAAGTCCCCCCAACACTGAATTGCTTTTATCACACTTTCATAAAACAGAAAGATGACTAAGAAGAATATACATCTAATTTATTTTAAAACTCACTCACTTTAAACCTAAAACGGATTTCAATCAAAAGCCAAAACATTTGGACCGACTTGTGCTCGATGCCTTTGTTTCATAGAAACAAAATTCTCTTATTTAATTAGAAAATGACAAATGAAACATTTCAAACCCTAAACAGAGTAAAAAATTTACATTAAGACACTAATGTTGGACTGAAACATGGTTGTTTTTCCCCTTTTCACAGACCCTTGGATCCTTGAGAGAATCGGCTGCATCAAATTTGTTAATTCTCGCCATCAAACAGGGCTAAATTCCTCAGAAAACGATCCGTCGGTCCCAAAGGACGTTACATCACAAATTCCAAGAATAATATTGTATGAAGGTGAGTATTGCTCCGCTTAAAGATCAAAGAGCAAAGGACTGAAATGAACTGCTGTGTCTCTTATCAACAGGACAAACATTTGGCTCCCGGTATTATAATATATTGATGATAAAGCAGCGCCTGAGTCACAATAACGTTGTAATGTGTTTCCGGGAACGGCTTATTATTTTGGATGACCTCTTTTGTGTGTGTGTGTGTGTGTGTGTGTGTGTTTGTGGTGGAACTGGTTTTAAACAGCACTTGGCAAAACTTGCATTGTCTTGACATAAAAACCCCAAGACTTGGCAGAGTTACAAACCTGTTTTATTGAGAAAGCGACACGAGCTCGTCTTAAAAAAAGGGAATAAAAGAAAAAAAATAACACTTCCAACAATTCATCCAAAAAAAAAAAAAGAGAAAGAAAACAGGGGGGAAGATGGGGCGCTTCACGTCTGTGGTCACCACCGGGGACGAACGATGGAGAGGTGAGTGTGGCAGGATGTCGACGGGGAGAGGTCGGGGGTGGGTTTGGGGTTCAGGTCCGACTTCAGAATCTCCCGGAGCGCTCTCGGTCCCTCGACCGCCGCCTCTCGCGGTCCCGCCGTCGGTCCCGGGAACGTGAGCGCCGTTCTCGGGAGCGCGACCGAGAGCGGTGTCTGCTGGGGGACAGTAATGGGGGTTACACCTTCTTGGTTTTTTGCTCACAGACACAGACACAGACACCCCATACCTTTTCCTGCGGCGGCCGTACAGCTCCCTGCGCAGCTCCCTGGAGATGGGCTTCAGGTGCATGAAGTTGCAGAAGCCCCCCCTGGTGCACTCCCTGTGGAACGGGAACCAGAGGTTGAACTAGGCCGTGGCCAAACTGCGGCCCGGGGTCCACATGAGGCCCATTAAGCTTCTTAATCCGGCCCTCCGATACTTGAAGAAACTATATCAGTCAGTCATAAAATAGCTGCATTTCCTCCATGTTTTTCAGTGTTTTCCATTGACAGTAAGGCAACATGTTTTCTACATATCCCATGATACAGTTTTTTCTCCTATGAGGTGGCTCACCAAAACACTCCATCCATCTGCTGCTGCTCCAGCCCCTCTTTCACACACCCACTGGTTCCACACCAGTCTAAAGGTTTGCCCTCCCCTGGTCTAAACGCTGCCCAGGACTCCGAGTCTGAGCCGGCGCTCCACAAAAACATCCCGAGGAAAGCTGCCAAGGCCCCAGACATCTGCTTCCAATATCCTTCACACACTCGTGCTCGCCTCTGGAGGCGGCAACATTCCACTGGAGGAGACTCTGCAGTGGAGAGCAGTGCTGTCCTTGAGCGGAACCAGACGTTTTGTTGTGGTTCTGAAGGACGGGCTGCTGGAGCTGGAGCTCCGTCTACCTGCATGGGTTCCCACCAATTAGAACAGTGTTTCTCAAATGGTGGGTTGGCACCCAACAGTGGGTCTCGGAGCTGTTGTGATTGGGTTGTGGCTTCGTGGGCAGCCTCTGGGCAGGATGATGTTTGTGTCAAAGATCATTTGCCAATCAATAGAGCTGGACGATAGAATATCTGAAAGATTGTTTGTTCTCCAGATGTACTGATGGGCTGGAGTGATAACTATCAGAGGACGGCTGGCGCAGCACTCCCTGCGTTTTTGGCGCTGCCGCCGCTGCCGCCCATAAATTAGGTCAGTCTGGCGCTGGGAGAGAGACTGTGTCATCGGTCGACCTGCTGCGTTCAGTTGTTTACGCTGATCAGATTGGTTGGTGGGAGGGCAGTGGCCCGGGAGAGGAGGAGGAACAGGAGGAGCAGTAGGTATTTAATCACAACAAAACCGTGTTTCAAGAGGACAGAGAGCCAGAATGCGTGGCTGGAGAGGAGGCCTCACCCCATCTCATACTGCCGGCAGCAGGCTTCCCTGAAGTCGGTGACGGGGGAGAGCTCTGCGTGGATGGGCTGGGCGTTGAACCATCGGTTGTTCAGCTCCATGACTGCTTTCTCTGCGTCCTCCTCGCGACGGAACTGCACACACACACACACACACACACACACACACACACACACACACACTTTTTAAGTTAAGGTGGCGTGGAAACATCGCAGGCCGAGCTTCACAATCGTCCACCGATGGTCACCACCGACCTTGACGTAGACGTTGCCGACCAGGTGGTCGCCGAGGTTGTCGCACACGTTCATCTCCTCCACCTCGCCGTACTTCTCCTCCATCTCTGTGAACACCTCCTGTGTGGGAGGAGAGCCGTGAGCCACCAGTGGGACAGCTTGTGTGTGTGTGTGTGTGTGTCCAGCCAGTCCAGGTGTGCTCCCACCTGGACTGGCTGGAACACTTGTGCAAACAGCGCGGTGTTGCACAAAACATGACTGATTTATTCTGAAGGAAGGAGCCCATCATGACGTGATGAACAGGGATTGTAACAGGGATTGTATTTGACATTGTCTGACCAGATGCAAAGACATGGAGGTTGAGCTTGTTTGTCTGTTGTGTGTTATTGAGCTTTGTTGTCGTTTGTCATATTGTGGCTCTTTGTTTGATTTTACTTTGGCGTTGTGTTGACTTGGGGTGGGAAAATGTATGTTTGTAAATAATTGAAAATAAAAATAAATCCATAAATACCAGACGTCCTTAAAAATTCTACACACTGGATCTTTCAGTGATTTTACAAAATCCTTGGAATTTTCCAGGCCTGGAAAACGGCATTAGCAAATTCCATGACTTTTCCAGCTTTTCCAAGACGGCCGGAGCTGCAACTGTGTATCGACTTCTTTTCCAAAGGACAAAAAAAATTGCAGAGGCTCATTTGCCGTCAGCGTCCACTGACCTCGAAGAACTCGTCGTAGTGCTCCTGCATTTCCACGTCGCTGACGGCGCCTGCAAGAGACGGCGAGAACCAGCGCGGTGAGGTCAAGGTTGGAAGACCGACTGGACACAACGGCGGGAAACATCTGCATGTATCGACGCCTCCATCAGGTGAACGTGTGTCGTTTACAACCTCAGTGCGAACACATTCTTTTCTCTCCCCCCGAGCTTTCTTTACCCCCCCCTGGCTGAAACTCGCATTACAACTTTATATATTTTTTTTTTTTTTGTCATTTGCAAATATTTGCCCCCATTGCAAAACGGTTTTGTTTGTTCCACGCTAATGCCCTGTGCAATGCCAGCTGATGTGTTTTTGGTTGGACTATCATGATGGAGACTGCAAACAGACGAGGATATCAAATATAGTGAAAGCCCTCGGGCGCAAACCAGGAGCAATAAGAAGGGAAACTGAGACTTCATTAACTGCTCATGATTCAGGATCTACAACTCAACATACAAATGCGATTGCTCAATATTGACTCGGGTTGGTTAAACTGAGATTCTGTGTTTTCTATCCCCAGGAGCTTGCGCCTCCAACGGCACCTCTCTAGACGGACGGACGGACAGTGTTGCTACGCTGAGGCCAGATTGTGTCTGTGGGCGCAACACGGGTGCAGTCAGTGCTGGAGGGTCCTGCAGAGGAAGGGAGAACTTACAGTGGCAACCAGCTGCAGACTGGCCACAGTTTGGAAGTGTATGAAGGTAAATGTTCAAGGGGGCAACTGGTCTGAAATACAAAACGCAAGCGTCTGTGACAAGTAGAATCAAGAGCTGGGGAGGAAAGAAAATGTGAGATTAGAGATTTGATTGATTTCACTTCATCTGCTTCTCCTGCTGCGTGATGGATCCGCCTTTGTTCAGAGGTTCAGATGGGCAACAATCTTCCGCCACGGAGGTTGTTGTTCCCTTCCCTTCTTTTTTTCTTTGTACTCTTAATATACCAATTCATGTTCATAACTCCAGCTATAAATATGGGTTTACTGGGTGGAAAATGAAGCCAAATTGAATTTCTTTGACCCAGAAAATACTAGAAAAATAATGACAATCACTTTGATCTCAGACTAACGTCCTCAACGTAACCCTGGATAACCAAAAAGTAATTTAAAAAAATAGTCTCAGGTCGTCTCCTTCAGTCAGTCAGTCATTGGTTACCAGACAAATGACCTCAAGCAAAATCGCAAAACCTCTGCAGAATATGAATTATCATAGTAAAGGAAGCCTTTAGTGTGATAATTGCTTATTGAAAGCAGCTTTCCTTCACACCACAGAGTCAACGTGGCGGCTTCAAGCGACTCCTTTTAAGTACATTTATAATTGCAAAGCTGAAGCAACACAGACGGCGACATCGTAGCACTTTCTCGGGCCTTAGGCTGAGACGTGTTTTTGCTGGGAGACCATACTGGTCTGTTTGAAGGCAAAAAGAACACCTTCATATCAGCAACAGACGCAGTGCCGGGCTGAAAGAATGCAGGAATCAAGGCCACATGAAATAGCTGTGGGGAATAATAAACAGCCCTTTCAGCACAGTGAATAGAGGGACTCAAACCCACGTGGTACTGAGGGAATCAGCTGCAAGAGAACTTTTGCTTTCAAAAAAATAAAAAATAAAATAAAAAAATCATACTGCAGAAGCTCCTCCGTTCTATTGTCACCTCAACCTGGTCAGAGGGTGTACCAGTCCACGAGGCCACTGGAGGTCACTGTATTCCACTCACATACAAACAACCAGAAGGACAGAGGTGTTTTTTTCAGTGCAGTGAAGCTCAGCTGCACTAAACTGCGAGTCAAAGCACCGGCAGGTTTGTTAGGTCGGGAGGGATTAGAGGGGGGTTTGGGAGACGCTGCTTCCGACTTTTAAACAGAGTGTTTTCCACTTACAGCGGGAAGCGTCGGCAGTCTGTGCGCTGTTCTGGGGGTTGCGGTAGATGTTTTGAATCAGGATAGTCTGTCGTGAGAGGGGAAAACAGAAGCATGAAGAGCTACAGTATGTAGTTAGACGCCACCGTCGGGCGGTTTACTGTTCAAGGAACACCAGAAGAATGAAGAGATCTTTAAATACAACCCTTGACCGGCAGAGAATCAAGAAAATTCAAGAAAAGAACTGAACAAAATCAGGAAGCAATGGGCGAACACAATGAAATACGCAACAACACAATGATAAAACTGGCAGTTTTCTGCAAGACTTTGAACGCTAATTTATACCTTAAAAGTTTTCATGACTTCATTTGTTTGTGACCGTTATTTAATCTCGTTAATACACTGAGGGAAGCCTCATTTACAGTGCGGACGAGAGCACAAAGCAAATCAAAAACTAATATACAGATCAACACAATAAAATACAGTAACCGAGACGATCAGAGAAAACACGCACAATTGAAAGACAGGAAAGTAGTGATAAGTGATTTAAAGTGAGTGTATGGGATGAGTGAATTTAACTTGAGAGTTAGTTGAAGATGATTCCAAATGTACGGAGCAGAAGCAGAGAAGGCATGCAGACCTCCCAAGCTCAGTCCGGATTATAGGATTTTTAATGTAGCAGCCAGTTACTGGAGCGGGTGTTGCAAGTATTAGTGGACTGAGCAAGACGAGATGTAGATGGGAAGTTTGCTAATAAAGGCCTTATAAATGTGTCAACATTCTCTGAATTTTCTCTAAGTAGACATTCAAGTGTAAACGTGAATCTCAGTGAAGCTGCTGAACCTGTGGACACTGTTCACAATACAAAGATGTCCAGCAGGCACAGACGTTACCTGGCTGAAGGTCGGTTTGTTGTGTAACCTCGAGCAGCGGTCTCCATGTCGGCACGCTCCGATTTTGAAATAGAAGGAACAATTGACCCTGAAAGGGGACAGAGGAGGGGGAGGGGGAAAGAATGACACCATGAACACTGATCACTTTCACATCTCAACTTGAGGAAAATGATCTAAAATGTGAGACGAGGGAGGAGAATATTGTTTTTGTTTCTTCAGGGAAATTAGTCTGTGCAGTGCAGCGCAAAAGGGTGTTCTGGGTTTGATTCCCCTGATCATCATGACAAAAAAACCAAAACATAGAAAAAAATGTATATTTGTAATAATTTGAAATTATTTTGAAAAAATCTTTTAGCTCTGACGTTGAAATAATAATAAAAAGACCAACACACACGAAATAACAGCGCCAATTCATTATTTTACCCAAAAAGGTATCACTGAAAACAAATAGTTTGGCCACCTCGGAGACTCGTAGTGGCTTGCAAGTGTTTGGTCACAAGTGTCAATGCGACAGAACTGTTCACTTGGGAACCAGCATAAGGAGTCGTGTGCTGCTCTCAGCCGGCCAGACGGAATAACACAAGACGCCTCGGCTCGGCGCGGCAGCCACAGACCCACCGAGGGGACCAAGCAGCCCCACCAGCAGCCAGACTCCGCCAAGTCTCCGCCGCTTGTTCACGCAATCTCAAAAACACGCAAAAGAAGTGCGAGCCGAGTTGCAAGAATTGCTAGAAGCAATATTTGGTGGGCAAAGACGGCGCACACGCTTGGTCCAGCAGAGCTGAGGAGCCGAGGTTCCCACAGTTTCATTCAATGCGTTAGCCTAGCGCAGCCTCCCTGCTGCTAGCCTTAGCCTAGCCGCCACGCTGCTAGCGCTGCTGCTGCGGCGGAAGTGACCAGTAAACTAGAAGCAGCGCTGCAACTGTCCTTCACTCTGGACGCATGTGGTACGAGCTAAACACCACTACCGAGGAGAAAACTCACTTGTCTTTCTCTGTGCCGAAGATGGACGCCAGGTACTCCGCCATTTTCGGCTCGCCGACTACGTAGTGCCTACGTCATTACGTATTGTCGAGAGCGTGCGCCTGCGCAGTTTCTCCGAGCAGCAGCGCCGCGCTGCTCTGCCGACCAGCCACGAGCGCCGCTTGGCTGCGCTGTTACCCCAGCAGTCACGTCAGCAGTGATGTTTCTCAAAAACACTCGCTTTTCAGTTGATCTTTGACAGTACAGCAGATGAAGAGTTTTGTCTCTCTAGTCACATGAGTACTGGCAGGGATTCGGATGTAAAATGACGAAGCTACTTTCAGTGTATACATAACGTAAAGCTCCATAAAACCAGATTTCTCCCCATCAATACTTCGAATAATCAATTTTGTAAAGTTAATAAAGGTGGGACGGGGGCACATACAGGTCAGCCAATAACAGGCAGCGCAGTGGAACAACCCGCTATTGCATCATTGCTCTTAAAACTGCCTTAAATATTGACTTTGGGTTTGTTTTACACAATATGCACATAAAAAGGTTACAAATGCGAACTCACTCACTCACTCTCTCGCTCTCTCTCTCTCGCTCTCTCACACACACGTGCATATATATATATATATATATGATGTGCATAAATGACAAGAGTTTCTCACAGTGGTGGAGGCCGCTGTCTTCCAGACATTTCTGTCCGGCGAACTACCGTTTGGTAACGTTTGTTACCTCAACAGCTGTTGATGCTACATTCATGAACGTATTGCCATCTGTTTGAGAAAAAAAAACCCAATACATTGTAGATTGTAACAGTAATATTATCGTGATTTGATCAAACTTCGAAAGCGGTATCTTTTGCAATATTTATGCAAGTTTTCCTTTTCCTAATGTGTGTATACATTATTTTTGGCTGACCTTGTATATATAAATAACTTGTTTCTGTTTTGTACTTACGAAAATAGGTACAACGTACTTTTTTATTGTTTTTTCCTCAAACATGTTGAATAGACAATGATACATGTGGTGAGAGGTGCCGCGTCTAATCTCCCTTGACGGTGGGAGAATAGACGGCACCTTTCAGAGTTGTGAGAGGCCCTTGTGTGAAACGGCTGCCGCGGCCCAAAAACACGCTGGTTGCCAGACTGTTGAGTCGACGACTTGAAATTACCCTGACTGCTTTGCAAGGAGGTTTTGCAAGCAGATGCAAGACGGCGGAGATGAAAGTAGAGGTTCGAGGAGGAGGAAGTGATTGTGGGAAGGGCCAACCACTGACGCTGCCGGGACGTGTTGGTGAAGTATCACAAGTCAAAAAGGGGGAACCAGCGACTGAGTCGCAGTCCAGAGCTGCGAGACACGGCGGAGCCGCAACGTTGCGGCTACTCTACAGCTTCCTCGCCGCCGATCACCTGGAACCAGGAAAAGGGACGGTGCAGAGAGTGGAAAGGAGAACCACCACTTTGCACCACTTTTTAAAAGGCAGCGATGGTCTCAGTCGACTCTTGTGTGGCAGTCCAGCCTGTAGCGGCATCATGAGGCCCTGCTGCCGCCGACCCTCCACCGTCCTGCAGGCGTACGTCTGCGCCCTGCTGCTGCTGCTCTCCACCAAGGCCGATGGTGAGTTTTGGATTTGTTACCTTTTTTTTTTCTCTCTCGCCTCGTTCTTGCCCCTCGCTGTCTTACCCAGAGTAATATCACCCGTTTAAAAAAAAAAAAAAAAAAACATTATACGGGATTTGTGAGCCCCCCTCGGACCCAAAAAGTGGTGGCACACTGTCATGCTTTTGAATCTATTGCGTTTCATTTCTGTCTAATGTGGATTGAAAAGTTGGGGATGTTTTGTTCTCAAAGTGTCTGAAAGACTCTGCTTAATTGTGAGTTTGCGTGCAAAAAAAAGGCAAATATGATCACAGCAGCGCACAAGAGGAAAGCACAAAAAGTTTTCTTTTTTGTGCATGTGTATCCCCATGTGGTAAATATCTTACACCAAAGCAGAACCAGGGTTATGTGAAGATTTAATTTTGGTTATAACTTATGGCACGAGACTTCAGCCGGTGACACTGAGGTCACTTTGTTGTTATCTATCAATGTTGTCAGTGGTTTTCCTCTGTCAGTTGTTCTGTGGTCTGAGGTTAAGACCCTTATTATAATTATAGAATTTTTGGCGACCTCTAACATGGGCGACACCTACAAACACTTGACAACTGCCCTTGGAGCAAGATGAAGTGAAGAACAACAAGAAAATGGTGGGATCAGACGTGCAAAGTGTGCTGTTATTATGTGTAACGTTGCACACGCCAAGGAACATGACAGCATTTTTGAGCTGTCTTTAAAATAATTTATGTAGATAGAAGAGCCGGGGAAATTATTTTGGAACACAAACTTTTCTCCCCATTTGTCGAAAATCCAATATTCTCACCTTTTAAAATTTGAAAGTAATGGAATTTTTTTGGTTTTCATTACATGCATTAGTGATTCACGGGACCGCCTTCCTCCTCCTTACTCCTTGACCTTGTCTCACCTACAGTAACTCGTGTGTCATGCAATTTTACAAAAACAAAAGAAAAACTTACTCAGAAAAGGAAATGAAAAGCACACAAAAGAACATTTTCTCCTTATTTTCAACCACATGGAAAGGTCATGCGACGTGCTCGAAAACCCCCGCTTATTGCACTATTGCAGTGCGTGCAAGGGAGGAGTTGTCAATATTCACCAGGTTTTTGTATCACGAGACTAAGACGTGTGGGGAAAGTTTCCACTTGAGAGGGTATCGCTTTCCCCAACAGCAAGTTTTACTGTCCCACCTCACAGCTCAGGAGCTCCGCCTCAAAGTCTTCAGCGCAACAGAAGACCCCCCTTGGTAGAACATCAGGCCTGAATGAAAATAGCCAAAGATTTTAATTTGCAACAAAAGTGTGGAGAGACCAACGATGCAGTCCCTGGCAGACAAGAGAACTTACGAGTTTTTCTGGTCGATTTGCCATTCTCGAGTGCTTCTTCGTCCTCCTTTTTCACCTTGGCCGCCTTGAACGCAATTCTCTTTGTTTGGAAACAGAGCACAAAAATATAGTAAATGTTATCTTCAACATTTTTAGTCTAAAAAAATGCTACAAAAATAAATAAACATACATATATATATATATATATATATATATATATATATATATATATATATATATATATATATATATATGAACATTTTGGATGGGTTGATGCTGGGTGTTTTTAGATTATGATTTATCTATCTATTTATGTATTTTTTTTTAAATCTATTTCAATTTCAATCACCGACCAGAGGTGGAACAGCCTCAGTCATCCTCTGCAGATCTCCAGAAGGCTGAAGATTTAGCCCTCTGCTAATTTCCAGCCTCCAGCTTCATTGGAAATTAGATTTTAGAAATTCTGTGCCGTTTGTCCTTTCAGGCCTTTAGTAGAAACGCTGCTTCCCACAAAAGGAAATCTGGTGTTGCAAGCAGATGTGCAAAAACTTGGTGGTGATAAACAAGATGTTTCAGGGTGTGTTGATCAGAAAGAGTGAATGAATTGAAGCGCAGTGTAGACAGAAAGTAAAAGGAGGCCCCGCCTGGAGAAAGCATTTGTGCTCTAGTGTGACATCCAGTGGCCATGAATGTCATAACTCACCTTCAAACCTTTTGAGCTTGTTAACGGCTGTTTGCTCAAGTGTGTTTTACCTTCAGCTGATGCATGTGCTGCAGTTTCACCTGTTCTCTCCTCCCTCTGGCTCCTCTGCAGGTGAAGATCCAGAATGTGAGGATGAAATTTACGTGCATCGCAATACAGTTTACAACGTGTCTCTTGGGGAGAGCCTTAAAATCTCATGCCCTGTACAATTCTGCCAAAACTCTGAGAAAATAATCACCTGGTCTAAACTGGAGGGAGAAGTCTTTAGCAATGCCAGCATCACCAGCAGCAGCCACATCAGCACTGAGCTCTTCATGTCCACTCTTTTGAATGGGACGTCGTATTTGGCGTTCAACAACATCCAAGGAAATGACTCAGGCTTTTACCGGTGTGAGTCTGCAGGCGCTGTGGGTTTTAAAATAAAAGTTTCTGTCAGCGGTGAGTTGGACTTTTTCTCAGCATTTAATTCATACACACTCATACACATGTTGACAGATTTAAAATTCAGCCTTATTATTACAATATGATCTCATTTGCAAACTTTAGTCTTCAGCCTTTTTTTTTATTAATCATAAATAATCATTACATTGTTTCTTAGGCCATAAAGAGGTCATTAACACAACAAGTAAGTAAGGATTTGTGTTGCACGCTTTGCTTTGTGTGTCTGAATATTATTTGGGATCGCATCTCTGGCCTATCTCTCTCTCTCTCTCTCTCTCTCTCTCTTTCTCTCTTTTATATTCATGTTGGATTAAGTTTCCCCTTTATGTTGTGTTCAGACGAAACAGCTTCAGACACCATGGGTAAAGACCCACTTCTGTACATTTACTCGTCTGCTGGGATTGTTGCGTTCGTGGTCCTGGTGATAGTCGTCTCCTTCGTCTGGATGCGAGGCTGCAGAGGTGGGCTCGTCTGACTGCTTTCAAACTGACTAATTGCTTTGTGTTTGTTTGACTGAGACCAACGTGGCTCACCAAACTGTCCTCACGCAGGGAAACCAAAGACGGAGCCTGAACAAGAACTTCAGGTAGGAACAGGAAGCAGCTCAAATCCACTTCCTGCTATTGTTCTCCAATACAAATCTCTTTGATTTATTTTGCATATCTGGTAAAGAGCTGAAGTGTTCCAAAAGCCTCTTCAAGGTGCATGTTATCAAGTTATTAAAATGAAACACTAAAATGCTAGCCGCAGCCGCTAGGCTCACACTAGCTCCCTGTATTTAGAGTAATAGAATAGAACAGAAAAGAATAGAATAGAATGAAGCCCCCCTTGTGACATAGATGAAAAAATAATAATGTGTGGCCACGCATTACCATATCATGCTCATGAGATAATAAATGCGTGGTCACGAGATATTTATTGTTGTGGTCACAAGATAATAATTGTGGTCATTCCCACACAGATTTCTCGTTGTTTAAAACTGGGTATAACCTTTATTCACGAATGATAATCAACATCACTCCAAAACTGAAAGCTGCAGGTAGACAACCGGGGTGGCCCCAGAATGAAATAGAATGGAATAGAAGAGAAAACCTTTGTTCATCCCACATTGGAAAATGTTGCATAATTACAGCAACGGGAGAGTGCAAAAATGGAAGATTATGTTAATTAAAAAGAAATGAAAATGAAACAAAAATATGTATCGAGTAAGAAGGGATAAAACAAGATATTGTTTACTTGCTTATTAATACTGGCTTATACCGCGACCAATGGGATGCCGTCCAGTCCCTCAAATCCTGCCACTGGCTCCAAGCATTTCAGACGGGAGCTTTCAAAGCCGGATGTGCGAGTTCCCCCGTCTTGGAATCTCGCAGGGTTACTCTAACTGGAAATGGTGAATGTTTGCAGTACGCGGCCGTCTTGATGAGGCAGAGGCCGTCGCCCAGAGGAAGCCCCTCCGCGGCCGTATCTCGAGGCTCCTCTCGAAGGGAAAAACCACCGCCGCTGCAGAGAGACGGAGAGATGACGGCGGGCGGCGATCGGCGACGGAAAACAGCAGAGGAGAAGAGCTCCCTTGTTTACGCCGCCCTCAACCATCAGCCACTAGACGCCGCTGCTTCCAGTCGGCTGCAGAGGCTGAAAGAGGAGAACTCAGAATATGCAGCCATCCGTGTGAGTTAGCCAAAAAACCAACAAATGAAGAAAAAACAAAACAAAACTAGAAGGTCTTTTTGAATTGGAACATTCAGGAAGGAGGAGGAAGAATGTTTGTGCTGGCTGCACCCTCTGGCACCACCTTGTTTTATCCTGTTTCACACCTGCAGGAGGTCCAACAACTGTTTGTAGCAGGACGTTAAAATCCAGCATTAACAGTAAAGGTCCAGTGTGTGAAATTTTTAAGAACGCCCTTTACCTGAGGATGCCTGCTTGGCAGAACGTTTCGTATTCAGGCCACTGTTAGGAGGGCTTCCTTAAAAAAATGGCAGTGCAAGATGGAAGCTAACTAGGAGTAGAGCCCCTTCCTGCACTGCTATAGAGCCCCTTATTGCTCTATGTATAGTCTTATATGTATGAAAACAGTTCTAAGGGGAGGAAAACCAAATTACTTTTAATGCACTGCGAGTATGCACTTTTATTCATGTGTTTATGGGCGGTATGTTAAGCTTTTACTCATATAAAAATCATAAATCAAGCCAATTTTTACACACTGGAGCTTTCAGCAGGAGGTTTCAAACAGAGGGCTAAATAAGTGATGTTTGTTTTTTAATGAATTGTGCAAAGCTGCACCTCTGGAGTGGAAAACAAAAAACGATGTGAAAGCATATATGACATTTGTCTCTCGGTTTCAGTCGTGAGAAACTGAAGGAAACCGCTGCAGCGCTTGGTTCTCACGCAGGGAGCTCAAATCAAATAAAGCTTACGTGATAAAAAAAAAAAAAAAGTGCTAAAAAAAAAAAGTGCTAAAAAGAAAGGCAACTTGTTTCACATGATCTGTGTCTGACACAAAATTCAAGAAACTTCAGCGCTATGAAGAGACTCGAGCTGATGCTAGTAGCGCCACCTGCTGCCCCAAAGTTGAAGCTCATCTCACTTTTTCTGCACTGAGACTCAGGCCGAGTGGGTTGAATGCAGGAGGAATGAAGTGGTGCATGTGTGCTGAGCTGAAAGTGTTGGTGTAAAAGAGCAATAAATTTAATTGAATGGCATCATTTGTGTGTTTCTGCATGACAATTAAAACAAAAATGATGGAGCTTTTATCTCAAATGTTACACAAAAGAACAAAAATTGAGAGTCTGAATGTCAGTTAGTTGGTCAAAGTTGTGTGTATGACACTAATTTCCGCTTTCATTCTTTGATGTGGGAAAATAAGTGACAAAAAGCCAGTTAACAGGAAGTCCACTGCATTGCACTTGCATCAAGGAGTCAGGAAGAAGACGCTCAACACTGTGGACAAAGATCGTCAGGTCTTTTAATGTCCTGCATCAGTAACTATTTAGAAAAACGGACCTTGTGAGGGTGAATATTATTTTAGGTTTCTAATTAGTTAGTTTGAAAGGGCGAAATTTAATTGAAGCGTCGATTCTCAGTGGACTGGAGTCATGAGGCTCAGCCACCGCTGCACTATCCTGCAAGCCAGCATCTACACACTGCTGCTGCTCTTCGCAAAGGCTGACGGTGAGTATTTTGTTGTACTTTAATGTGTGATGTAATTTGTCTGTTTTTTTGTGCATGGTCGTTGCTCCTACAATTTAAACTTTATAAGAGTACTTCTCTTGAAGCCAACAGTTGGGAGGGAAGCTTTGAAGGAAATGTTGTTATGTATTGATTCGGCCAATATAGTCCACAAAACCATGAGGCTCTATTGTTTTGTATTTTGGAGTCACATTAAAGAAAAGTGAGCCTGAGAATGGCGCCATTTCCTGAGCCACCGAGTCTGGCTGCAGTTTCACCTGCTCTCTCCTCCCTCTGGCTCCAATGCAGGTGAAGATCCAGAATGTGAGGATGAAATTTATGTGCATCGCAACACAGTTTACATTGTGTCTCTTGGGGAGAGCCTTAAAATCTCATGCCCTGTACAATTCTGCCAAAACTCTGAGAAAATAATGACCTGGTCTCAACTGGAGGGTGATGTCTTTAGCAATGCCAGCATCACCAGCAGCAGCCACATCAGCACTGAGCTCTTCATGTCCAGTCTTTTGAATGGGATGTCGTATTTGACGTTCAACAACATCCAAGAAAGTGACTCAGGCTTTTACCGGTGTGAGTCTGCAGGCGCTGTGGGTTTTAAAGAAAAAGTTTCTGTCAGCGGTGAGTTGGACTTTTTCTCAGCATTTAATTCATACACACTCATACACATGTTGACAGATTTAAAATTCAGCCATATTATTACAACATGATCTCATTTACAAAATGTAATCTTCAGCCTTCTATTTTTCATCATAAATAATCATTACATTGTTTCTTAGGCAATAGTGAGGTCACTGACACAACAGGTAAGCAAGAATTTGTGTTGCACACTTTGCTTTTTGTGTCTGAATATTATTTGGGATCGCATCTCTGGCCTATCTCTCTCTCTCTCTTTTTATATTTATGTTGGATTAAGTTTCCCAGTATTGAACACCACATGAAATACATAAATATTAATTAATTCTGGGGCTAGCGCAATAAAGGGCAAAAAAAAAAAAAAAGGCGCAAAATGTCTCTTTACGACACTGAACACATTTTGACGGCTGCTTTCATAATTTTACACCATTTAGCAGGAAACCATCTTGGTTTAGCCACTTCAATTTCCTGCTTGTCTTTTTCCAACCCCTAACCTTGTGAAACTCATCAACAGCTTTAAAGCTATAACCACCACAACTAAGTTTATTTATGTTCTCTACGGTAGCAAAAGTGAGTTGGCTGCAGGTTCACCTGCTCTCTCCTCCTTCTGGCTCCTCTGGCAGGATGTGAGCGTGAAATTCAGGTGCACCGGAACACTCTTTATAAAGTGTCTGTTGGGGAGAGCCTTGAAATTCCATGCCCTGTACAATTCTGCCAAAACCCGGATAAAACAATCACCTGGTATAAACTGGAGGGAAAGATTAACACCACAACCAGAATCATCAGCAGCAGCCACATCAGCACTGAGCTCATCATGTCCAGTCCTCTGGAAGCGACGTCGTATTTGAGGTTCAACAACATCCAAGGAAGTGACTCAGGCTTTTACTGGTGTGAGTCTGGAGGCGATGTGAGCTTTATTATAATGGTTTCTGTCAGTGGTGAGTTGGACTTTTTCTCAGTACGTGACTCATCCATTTAAAATATATTTAACAAGTGAGAAACACTTTCTACTGAATAATTATGCCTCATTTGGAATAATTTCTCTGGTTTTGCATCACTATTTTTTTTTCATTTAATCATTTATGTTGGATGAAATTTTCATGAAGCTGGAACAATTTTCACAGGGTTGGACTTTCTCTACCCGTCTCTAAAGATGGCAGCGATTGTCGTCCTGGTGATAATAGTCTCTGCAGTCTCGATGCGAGCCTGCAAAGGTAGGCTGTTCTCATGGTTCATATTTAGAAATACAAAAAAAACAAAAAAACACTGACGCGGCTCACATCACCAAATGGTCCTCACGCAGGGAAACCAAAGGAGGAGCGTCCAGGAGACAATCAGGTAGGAACAGGAAGTAGTTGGATCTAACTTCCTGCCATTGCGCTCTAATGCAACGCTTGCCAGAAGTCGCTGGATTGATTCTTGGGTCAAGAGCACATGAGAACTGTTTACACATCTCAACGGCCCAATCATATTGCAGCTCAAAACTACGACTAGTTGCTCAAAGGGGTGATAGCAGAAATGCGCATCGCCACCTTGTGGTGGACAGTTAAGCAACGCAGGAGAGGAGAAAAGCCTTGTAGTGTAAACCAGTGGTTCTCAACTGGTGCTGGAGTCTCAGCAGCCACATCATGTTTTTGTCATCATGAAGTCGCCACCCAAATTTATTCCACGAAAAAATAGCTATCCCATATTCTATCATGTTTAGTAAATAAATTATTGAATCTATTGAATTGAATAGTGAGTCCTCCAAAAACATAAAAATCCAACATTTTTAATATATATCCAGTATATAACAGAGGAAAACTGTGTACGAAACCAGGGGTCAATCAGAACAGCTCCACGGCCCACTTTTGTGTCGCAACCCACCAGTTGACAAACCTGTTGTTGGACTTTTTTAGTCCATTGTAGTGTGAAAATACCGTCAAGTCACAACAAACTGCCGCGTTGATCGCTGCTAGCATCGGCTCAGCTTGCAATCGCTTCCTGTTGTTTCTTCTTCTTCTTTGGTTTCAAACATCAGCTTTGACCCCCCCCCTTTTTTTAAATCCTGCTGCTGACTATAAATTGTTTAGACCGGAGTTCGTCAAAGTGCAAGTTTCCAAACTCGAAATCTCGGGAGTCCACATGCACAGCCAGGTTGCGCTAACAGAAAACTGGATGTTTGCAGCTCGTGGAAATCCCGATGGTGGATGGCGGTGGCCAGCAGGGGTCGCCGAGAGGGAGCCCTTCCGTGCCGCCACTTGGTGGAGCACCTCCGAGAAGAACGAGTTCACCATGAGTCCTTGAGTCGCTGCTGCTGCCCAGACTACAGGGACCTGCAACCACCAGCCTCTCGAGGGCCCTGCTCCCAGGGAGCGTTGAATATGCAGCCATTAGCAGATCTAAAATCTATTGCAGTACCTCTACAACCACACGCATCCTGACGGGTCTTAGCTCCGCCCCCTGCACATATGTAACTTCTGTCTAACTGCATTTTTTAAAATAAACATTTCTCCCTCACGTGGCCTCCTGTCTGATCACACACACTAGAAACACAAAGAGGAGCTCACACACACTGTGATGGCGCATTAATGGTGAACAGGAAGTGAATGGAACCACATGTCACAGACACTCAGGCAAAGCAGAAGCTGCTCCTCAGGTCTTCACACCATGAAACTTCTCTGTGTGTCCATCCTGTGGACGCTCTTCACAGCTGCGGATGCTGATCATAAGTCTTTTTTTGCTTACTGCACCAGCAGCTGGTTAAAATCTATTTATAACTTCTAATAATATCTAATGTCTAATATATTCCCGCTACGTGCTGAGCAGGTTATTTATTATTTATTCTGTTTTACTGCAGGTCATCTTTATCTGTTGTTTTCAGTTTTGCCTCGACGTTACACTATTTCATGGATGTGTCGTTTCGAGAGCTCCTCTAAAACAGTCACAACGATAAAACAGCACATTAATAACAAACAGCGATTGTGCAAAACAGATGTCTGGATAAACGTCAACATCCTGCTAGTTGAGCCGCCAAAAGGCACAATTAACATTTGGCTGCACAGACTTTTAACATTCTTCATGAATACTATTATCATCATCACTATTTTGTTACCCTGTTTGCTCACTGTAACACAAACCTAGAGGCATGAAATGAGCTGTTGTGTAAAAGACCAATAAATTAAATTTAAACTGCGTCATTTGTGTTTCTGCATGAGGAAAAAAAAAATGACAGAGGTTTTATCTCAAATGTTACACAAAAAAAAAATTGAGAGTCTGACAGTCAGTTAGTTGGTCAACGTTGTGTGCATGACACTAATTTCCGCTTTCATTCTGTGACGTGGGAAAATATGTGACAAAAAGCCACTTAACAGGAAGTCCACTGCCCCGCCCTTGCATCAAGGAGTCAGGAAAAAGCCTCTCAGCACTGTGGACAAAGATCGTCAGGACTTTTAATGTCCTGCATCAGTAACTATTTAGAAAGACGGACCTTGTGAGGGTGAATATTCTTTTAGGTTTCTAATTAGTTAGTTTGAAAGGGCGAAATTTAGTTGAAGCGTCGATTCTCAGTGGGCTGGAGTCATGAGGCTCAGCCACCGCTGCACCATCCTGCAAGCCAGCATCTACACACTGCTGCTGCTCTTCGCAAAGGCTGACGGTGAGTATTTTGTTGTTTTTTAATGTTTGATGTAATTAGTCTGTTTTTTTGTGCATGGTCGTTGCTCCTACAATTTAAACTTTATAAGAGTACTTCTCCTGAAGCCAACAGTTGGGAGGGAAGCTTTGAAGGAAATGTTGTTATGTATTGATTCGGCCAATATAGTCCACAAAACCATGAGGCTCTATTGTTTTGTATTTTGGAGTCACATTAAAGAAAAGTGAGCCTGAGAATGGCGCCATTTCCTGAGCCACCGAGTCTGGCTGCAGTTTCACCTGCCCTCTCCTCCCTCTGGCTCCAATGCAGGTGAAGATCCAGAATGTGAGGATGAAATTTATGTGCATCGCAACACAGTTTACAACGTGTCTCTTGGGGAGAGCCTTAAAATCTCATGCCCTGTACAATTCTGCCAAAACTCTGAGAAAATAATGACCTGGTCTCAACTGGAGGGTGATGTCTTTAGCAATGCCAGCATCACCAGCAGCAGCCACATCAGCACTGAGCTCTTCATGTCCACTCTTTTGAATGGGACGTCGTATTTGACGTTCAACAACATCCAAGAAAGTGACTCAGGCTTTTACCGGTGTGAGACTGCACTCGCTGTGGGTTTTAAAATAAAAGTTTCTGTCAGCGGTGAGTTGGACTTTTTCTCAGCATTTAATTCATACACACTCATACACATGTTGACAGATTTAAAATTCAGCCTTATTATTACAATATGATCTCATTTACAAACTTTAGTCTTCAGCCTTCTATTTTTCATCATAAATAATCATTACATTGTTTCTTAGGCCATAGTGAGATTATTAACACAACAGGTAAGCAAGAATTTATGTTGCACGCTTTGCTTTTTGTGTCTGAATATTATTTGGGATCGCATCTCTGGCCTATCTCTCTCTCTCTCTTTTTATATTAATGTTGGATTAAGTTTCCCAGTAAATAAGACCACATGAAATATATATACATTACTTAATTCTGGGGCAGAATAAAAGGCGCAAAATGTCTCTTTATGACACTGAACACATTTTGACGGCTGCTTTCATAATTTTACACCATTTAGCAGGAAACCATCTTGGTTTAGCCACTTCAATTTCCTGCTTGTCTTTTTCCAACCCCTAACCTTGTGAAACTCATCAACAGCTACAAAGCTAAAACAACCACAATAAGTTTATTTATGTTCTCTACGGTAGCAAAAGTGAGTTGGCTGCAGTTTCACCTCCTCTCTCCTCCCTCTGGCTCCTCTGGCAGGTTGTGAGCATGAAATTCAGGTGCACCGGAACACTCTTTATAAAGTGTCTGTTGGGGAGAGCCTTGAAATTCCATGCCCTGTACAATTCTGCCAAAACCAGGATAAAACAATCACCTGGTATAAACTGGAGGGAAAGATCAACACCACCACCAGAATCATCAGCAGCAGCCACATCAGCACTGAGCTCATCATGTCCAGTCCTCTGGAAGGGACGTCGTATTTGAGGTTCAACAACATCCAAGAAAGTGACTCAGGTGTTTACTGGTGTGAGTCTGGAGGAGATGTGAGCTTTATTATAATGGTTTCTGTCAGCGGTGAGTTGGACTTTTTCTCAGTACGTGACTCATCCATTTAAAATATATATAACAGAGCTATTTTTTTTTAATTTAATTGCATTTATGTTGGATGAAATTTTCATGAAGGTGGAACAATTTTCACAGGGTGTGTGTGAAATCTCTAAAGATGGCAGCGATTGTTGTCCTGGTGATAACAGTCTCTGCAGTCTCGATGCAAACCTGCAGAGGTAGGCTGTTCTCATGGTTCATATTTAGAAATTTAAAAAAAAAAAACATTGACGCCGCTAAAATCACCAAACTCACGCAGGGAAACCAAAGGAGGAGCGTCAGGTAGGAACAGGAAGTAGTTTGCGCTCTAATGCAACGCTTGCCAGAAGTCGCTGGATTGATTCTTGGGTCAAGAGCACATGAGAACTGTTTACACATCTCAACGGCCCAATCATATTGCAGCTCAAGACTACTACTCATTGCTCAAAGGGTGATAGCAGAAATGCTCATCGCCACCTTGTGGTGGACAGTTAAGCAACTCAGCAGAGGAGAAAAGCCTTGTAGTGTAAACCAGTGGTTCTCAACTGGTGCTGGAGTCTCAGCAGCCACATCATGTTTTTGTCATCATGAAGTCGCCACCCAAATTTATTCCACGAAAAAAATAGCTATCCCATATTCTATCATGTTTAGTAAATAAATTATTGAATCTATTGAATTGAATAGTTAGTCCTGCAGAAACATAAAAATCCAACATTTTTAAATATATATCCAGTATATATATTTCAAAATCCCTTTCAAACATAGGGAAACTGAGTACGAAACCATGGGTCAATCAGAACAGCTCCACGGCCCTCTTTTGTGTCACAACCCACCAGTTGACAAACCTGTTGTTTGACTGTTTTAGTCCATTGTAGTGTGAAAATACCGTCAAGTCACAACAAACTGCCGCGCTGATCGCTGCTAGCATCGGCTTGGCTTGCACTCGCTTCCTGTTGTTTCTTCTTCTTCCTCTTTGGTTTAGTTTAAAACTGTTTAGACCGGAGCTCGTCAAGGCACACGCCCAAGTTTCTGAACTCAAAATCTAGGGGTCCACATGCATGGTCAGGTTGCGCGAACAGAAAACTCAATGTTTGCAGCTCATGGAAATACCATCTCAGCAGGGGTCGCCGAGAGGGAGCCCTTCCGTTCTGCCACTTGGTGGAGCACTTCCGAGGAGAACGCGTTCACCATGAGTCCTTGAGCCACAGCTGCTGCCCAGACTACAGGGACCTGCAACCACCAGCCTCTAGAGGGCCCTGCTCCCAGGGAGCGTTGAATATGCAGCCATTAGCAGATATAAAATCTATTGCAGTACCTCTACAACCACACGCACCTTGACGGGTCTTAGCTCCGCCCCCTGCACATATGTAACCTCTGTCTCACTGCATTTTTAAAATGCCTCCGTTCTGATCACACACACAAGAAACACAAAGATGAGCTCACACACACCTGTGATGGCGCGTTAATGGTGAACAGGAAGTGAATGGAACCACATGTCACAGACACTCAGGCAGAGCAGAAGCTGCTGGCTCCTCAGGTCTTCACACCATGAAGCTCCTCTGCGTGTCCATCCTGTGGACACTCGTCACAGCTGCGGATTCCAATCGTAAGCCTTTTTTTTGGTTTATATCCCTTCACCAGCAGCTGGTTAAAATCTATTTATAACTTCTAATAATATCTAATGTCTAATATATTCCTGCTACGTGCTGAGCAGTTTGTCTATCATTTCATTTACTCTGTTTTACTGCTGTTCATCTTTATCTGTTGTTTTCAGTTTTGCCTCGACGTTACACTATTTTATGGATGCGCCATTTCGAGAGCTCCTCTAAAACAGTCACAAAGATAAAACAGCACATTAATAATAGATGGCGATTACAGAACAGATGTCTGGATAAACGTCAACGTCCTGCTAGTTGAGCCGCCAAAAGGCACAATTAACATTTGGCTGCACAGACTTTTAACGTTCTTTATTAATATTATTATCATCATCACTATTTTGTTGCCCTGTTTGCTCACTGTAACACAAACCTAGAGGCAGGAAATGAGCCGAGCCGCAGAGAGAAACCATTGACCTCCTGACCTGACCTTCCATTTTGGGGTCACAGCTGCGGCCCAGAATCGTCTCAGGGTCGATTTCCCACAATGTTGTTTTCTAATGTCTCTAGCGGAGAGGGCTGAATATTTTTGCGGATTCAACGGAAGACTTTCAGTGATGTTTTCTAACATCTGTCTAAGCCATGCCCCCTGGCCAGGTGTTGGCTCCGCCCCCTCGGGACCACCTTGTTTCTGTCCTCTTCCGTTTCAGCAAAGAGGGCTAAATATTTTTGCGGATTCAACGGAGGACTTCAATGATGCCAAGTTGGCCCACGTCTCACTGCCTAATTCTTCCATATTGACCAGATTAAGCATAATTTAACAAAACGACCCACATGTGTTGCAGATACTGTTGATGCCACCACCGTCATGACTCCGGCACAAAGTAAAAACCCAACAATTGCTCTCTAAATCAACTCTGACTAACCTATGGCAGCGGTACTCCAAACTCAGGTGTTCTCTTTCAGACGACACAACGACTCGGCAACCAGAATGGTTGTTCATGACCCGGCTGGTGGCGCTGGTGGCGTCTGCTGTCGTCATACGGCTGGTTTGGTCGAGGATCGTGTCGGCGTCAAAGGGTGAGCTCAAGCTGTTACAAGTCTAGAAACGAGGGTGTTTTCTTGGACTCACCTCCCCCCCGACACCTTGCCAAGGGTCCCGAGGTGAGGAGAAACACGGGAAGGCGGCGGAGACGGAGGAGAACCGGGCCTCCTCCAGGAGCCACGCCCCCATCAGGGAAACCTACATCGGCCTCAGCCCTCGCAGCTATGACCGCACTGGGCAAAACCCCATCGGGCGAAACCCCAATGGGCGAAACCCCATCGGACAAAACCACGTCAGGCGAAACCCCATCGGACAAAACCCATCAGGCAAAACCCCATCGGACAAAACCCCATCGGACAAAACCCCATCGGACAAAACCCCATCGGACAAAACCCCAACATTCAAAACCCCGTTGGACAAAACCACGTCGGGCAAAACCCCGTCGGGCAAAACCCCGTCGGGCAAAGCCCAATCGGACAAAACCCCATTTGGCGAAACCTCGCCAGGGGCTGCTGCTACAGTGACACCTCCAGCATCGACACTTCCAGGCACATCTACGACAACGACCCTGTCTAACATCTGCACTTTAAACCCAATCCATCTTTGTTTTTTTCCCCTTCACATACGTGTTATTAAAGGTCCAGTGTGTCAAATTTGGCCTCATTTATAATTTTTATGTTGGTAAAAGCTTTATATGCTGCCTGCAAATATATTAATAAAAGTATCGCAGTACAATAAAACTCATTTGGTTCTCCTACCCTTGGAATGGTTCTCATATATATATATATGCCATCTTGCACAATCCAGCTGGCTGACAGTGTTTTGTATTCGGGTGAACACTGCCGTCCTCAAATAAACCAATGAAGAAGAAGGTGGATGAGGTATCCAGGTTTGGGTGCACAGGGCCACCATATTTCACTGGCAAACTCAGTAGAGGGAGGCAGAGCAAATGAGCGCTGCAATATAAAAAGCAACCTCTTGATATCACTGTTTCTTCTCCAAATATTATACACTGTACTTTAAATGAATGTTTGCTTTGCTGTGAGGTAAAATGTGTTGATAAGGTGGTTTGACTATTCAAATCAATGAACATGTTGCTTTATCTCAGACAGGAGACCCCCCCAACCGACCCCCGGTGCAGAGACCCACTGACGAACAGGAAGCAGATTTAAACCACATAAACATGCGTTACTGCAGTGAGGCGCTTGCGTGCTTGTTTTCCTCACATTAGAGAGCATTGATTAAAAAGGTTTGAAACCAACTACTGTCATCGCAGTTGTGGTTTCAGAAAACTTCCCAAACATTTGAGCCTGCATCACTGCAGGGAATTAAAATTAATTCACATATTAAAAAAAACAAAAAAGTTTCCAGCACGTCTCAGCGGTGAGTAGAAAAATGAGTTGTTTGTATTGTTTGCAATGCAATGTCTGACATATAGATTTGCTAAATCCCACACACTAAGTCTTTAATGTGTCCAGACATCAACACACGCCACAGAACTAATTGAGTGAGTAGAAAACTGTATTTACACCACTCATAAACACCTCGCAGTGCGCTGTCTGGATCTCTGAGTGACACTTCCTCTGACATAGAAACTGAATCAAGTCAACAACGCCACAGAAGCCCTGGGTGCCTTTCACTATCAGTCAGCGCTGCTCAGCCAGCGGTTCCAGCAGAAAGCCAGCTTGAGGTGCAGGTGGGGAGTCGCCTTATTGTTCAATTACAGCCAAAACCAGGGACCAGGAGGCCAGTAACAGAGGTGTGCAACAACAAAAAACAGAAACAAAATTCATTACATGATTAATGAGCCTCTTCAGGGTAAATCTGACTACATTGGTAATAAAACTACTTCTATTTTTCTATTTCTATTCCAATTCTAAACTAATTCCAATTAGAACGCAAAGCTTTGTTTCTAATGTCTTCTCTCTTGTTTTTATTTTTGAGTTTTTGGCTGCACGAAGTGCAAATTTCACACTGACATATTTGCATATCATTCACACTGAGAAAACCAAAAAGAAAAAAAACTGTGTGAAAAACTTTGCACCCACAAAAAACAGTGAGTGCCTCAATGTCAGCATGTTAGCACTTTCCACTAGTTAGCGAGCTGACATGCTCCTGTAATGGTACTTCCCTGCTATTGTACCACAAGGAACATAAAAAATGCAAGTAGGTGATTCTGGACGCGGCCGAATCTGCTTTTGTGGGCGCAAAGGAAGCTTCTGATGGAAAAGAGACAATGACAGAATTCATTCTTCTTCACTGGATGAGAATTTACAGGAAGTCAGCAGGTGATCTTGGTGCATTGTGCAACGCTAGTAGTTACAGGCCAGTGGTTTGGAAAACACTACGAGCTGAATCACACGGCTGCACAATGTGACACATCTAACATACACACCTCACCCCTGCAAACAACCAGCTTAATGCATCCTTCCACCACAAGCTGCAACAGCTTAAAAATTGCTGTTTTTAACTTTGGGCACGTTCCGGAAAAACACGTGACGGCTTCAGGGTGAGGTGGGGGGTGATGAGTCGCCAATGTCTGGGTTAGATAGATATCTAAAGAAGATATCTAAAGGTCTAGAGTGGAATATTTGGCTTGATTTATCATATTTGTATTGGTAAAAGCCTAATATACTGCCCATAAATACATTAAGAAAAGTGTATTTATGGGCAGTTGAAAGTAATTTGGTTTTCCTACACTTAGAATGGTTCTTACATATAAATATTAGAATATCTATCGATCAAGGGTCTCGCTCCCAGTTAGCTGCCATCTTGGACCACCATATTTCTAAGGAAGCCTGGTGTGGACAATCCAGCTGCCTGACAGCATAGCGTTTCGTAATTAAGGTTAATTAATGCTTGCGACTTCAGAAAAACCAACAAAGAAGAAGGTGGACGAGCTATCCAGGTTTGGTTGCGCAGGCCACCGTAGTTCACTGGCAAGCTCAGGAGGGTGAAAGACATTGCAATCTAAAATGTAACCACTTGACGTCGCTCTTTCTTCTTCACAATCTTTAAATATTACACACTTAACCTCTAAAGGCAGCTGCTCGGATTTTATCTCGCCCCATTTTCTCTGAAGGCCGTGACTTACGTACAAACTGGAATAACATTTTCCCATCAGTGTCATTCAGTGCAAAAAGGAAACAGAAACAATTCTGCTTTTTCTCCAACGCTTCCCCCAGATAAGACCGAAGGTCTCGCTCGTGGCTGAAATATTGGCTTTAATCACAGCAGCTGCAATAATGAAAATAAAGCTTTCAGTGGCGGCGGTGCTGCCAAGTAACAACCCACTTCCTCTCTTCCTGTCTTTGTACTTCCAAGTTTCCAATCTGAAAAAAAACAGCGATAACAGAGAATTTTTTCTCTACAAAATTGGTTTGCAGCTAGCACTGATTTATCTCGCACAATCAGACCCTCAGGGAGCGAAACGCCCTCTCGTGCCATATAGTGAAATTGGCAGCAAAGTACTCCTCTTTGGGATGAATAAAAACCAAAACAGGTCACAGAATTAATATGTATTTTTAAACATGAGGTGAACCGTTTCTGATGTTTGAGTTTCAGGATACAATCTGAAGTGATCGACACACAAAGGAGACAAGCTTCCTGTTGTGTTGTGTAAGCCCTCTGGTGAGGTTTTGCGACCACCTGCATGCCGCCTGCAGCTTTGCGACGGCACCGTGCGATCGCCCTGGCAAGAAAAACAAAAGAAAAACTGTGGAAACAGCTAATTTGTGTCAGGTTTTTATTCTTGGTCGTCGCAAAGCTACACAGGAAACATTTTGAGTCGGCCTCGAGCTGCGACAGCAGGTAGACGACTCAGTGTGATGCACATATGGATGTAGGTAAGAAAGGTTCATACTTGTTTTTTTTAACAGGGAGGTTAAAAAAAACTCTGTTAAACGGCACATAGTGTTTAAAAACGACAGTTTGTTGCTTGAGTACTCGAGTACACACACACACACACACACACACACACACACACACACACACACACACACACACACACACACACACACACACACACTCTAGGGTGGGGGCCGCCACCCAACATGTGAAGTTCGCAGGTCGGCAAAATGTTTTCAACTTTCAACCGCAACACGGCGTCTATAAATAACAAAGCTCTTCATTCTTTCCACACACACACACACACACACACACACACACACACACACTGTGTCAGTGTGAGTCACAGCAGACCGACCGCGAGCTGCTCCTTTACTTCAGGTTAAACTTTGATTCCTCTTTAATCTCGCAGCTGGAAGATAATTAAAGGCTTTGCCGCGTTCAGCCAGACGGTGGCGGCAAAATAGCTGATGTGGCGCAAGACTCCCGAGGCTAGAAATGTGAAAAGAAAACAAACACACACAAAAAAACACCACAATCAGCGGTGAGAGACAGAGGTCAAAAATATAATTGAACCAGAAACGAAAAATTCTGCGAAAAAAAAAAATATTTTCATTTTGCAGATCTCTGCATGGGGAAGACAACCAAATCTGTTTTTGGTGCAACAATTTAGTGGTTATTGCCTCATTTGATTGGTGTTGGTCATTCCCAAACACATTTATTATAGTGTATTTCCTGCTTCAGTTCACCGTGCGCACCGGCTAGAGGACGCAAATCCACTCTTATTAAAAAAAAAAAAACAGTTTCAATTACCTCTATTCATTCATTCATTACTTAAACTGAAGTAGGCCTGCATATCATTTATCAAACACACACACACAAACACACTTATAACCTCATAAGTCATCACCTTCACGTGGCGCTGAGAAAAGAACTGAACACCTTCATCTACTGTCAGTCTATTCATGATGAAGTTTTACTGTGTGGCCACTAACGGTGCTGTTGCAGCCGGACCAGAACCAGAAGCCTTGGATTCCCAGTGTTAAGGAGGTGGACGGTGCCGAGGTCCAGGAGGCCCAGCTGGACGTCAACCAAAGTGGCAGCAGCAGAACCAGAATCAGAACCAGAACCAGGGATCACTGAATCAGTCTGGAAGGAGTTTTAGAGAGACGTGTTTCAGAAATAAAACAGAAACATTTTTTTCTCTAACATGTAACAGCTGTAGGTATTTCATTCTGGCTTAAAAAAAATGTAAACATAAAAACACAGGAGCCACATTTGTTACACAAAAATGAAAATACCAACCAGCCTTTGACATTGCATCATGTCTAATAATTAAATGATTAAATTGCATTGTGTGATCTGCAAAATAAATGGCCAACATTTTCTCTATAAATATCTGGATATTTTAAAATCCCCCTTTAAAAAAACCCCCAAAAAAACATAAAAAGGGGGAAACTGCCCACAAAGCTGAGACCCAATGAAAACAGATCAGGAACCCACTTTTGGGCTGCGACCCACCAGTTGAGAAACCCTGGTCTAAGTCAACACAATTTTTGTCGTCTAACCTAGAGGGAAAAACTTGACTACTTTGTATCATGTTAACAATTTCAACAATCCTGGTTTGCAAGTGTGAAACATTAAAACGTGAAATCTGATCAAGACATCAGACTGTTTTTCATCTGCAGCGCCATCAGGGGGAGTGAGGGCGTCTGCACTTCCTGTGGTGCCCCTCTAACTTCCTGTCCCCACAGCAGCGCCTCTCTCATCTCTCTCACATCTCCACCCCCCGCCCAGAGCAGAAATAGAAGCGGGAGAGTTTTCCTGGAAGAGCGGCAGCCTCGGGGTCGCGGCCCCTGATTCCCAGCCAGCTGGCCAGCGACAACCGCTAAACGTGGTCGCGGCCTTGTTACGGAGGTTTACCAAGTGGCACAACTCAAAATACTCCTGGGCTGTGGGAGGATTTCCTTTGCAAACTGGCAAAAAAAACCACCACTGGATTCAAGTCCAGGAGACTGAAGAGTCGAGTGAAGACTGCGCTGTTAGGGGAAGACTGGGAGCTCTGGTGAAAACATGACGTCAGAAATACAATGTCACAAACCAATCAGGCGTTTCAATTAAAAAACGACCCTCTGCCAAAAGAAAACAAAAACACAAGGTATAAAATTTCTTCATAAAATTTAAAAATAAATGAACGAGGAACAATTTAACTAAAAATGATGGCATACCCTGCGATAAACTGGCGACTTGTCCAGCGTATCACCCCTGCCTTCGCCATAAGACAGCTGGGATCGGCTCCAGCAGACCCCCATGACCCTGAGCTCAGGAAGAAGCTGGTATGAAAAATGAATGAATGAATGAATGATGGCATGCCAAGCATGAAAATGTGTGCAAATCTTTCATGTCTCAACACTAAAAATACACCCATCAATCTCACTCAAGGTGGTGAAAGACTTCATAGTTCTGCAGGAGTTCTGGAGATGAGGAGGTGAAACAAAAGCTTTCTTTTCTGTTATTATCGTGTCATTGTAGTGTTGGCTGAGTCTCCACTGGATCAAAAACCCTCAGTCCTCCCCGTCTGAGTCAGAGACAAGACTGAGCAAAAATACCTCTGAGTCCGAGACGAGACCCAGACGAGACTGAGACCCTTAAACAGTGGTCTGGAGACCAGGACCAGCCTGAAGAACTGCAACACTATGTCACAGTGAAGGCCTCTGTGCCACCCCCCACCACCCCTCGCCACATACACAGTGTGTGAGTCTGTACAGTGTGACAGAAGCTGTTGTTAGACCTCTGCCCCCATCAGTCTCCCCCATTGTCCTCCACAGTCCCTGGTTTTGGACCGAGGCTCTGTTCTTCAGCTCGGTCGACCCGAGACAGTCGTTCCCTGCTACTTGTCATTCAGCCCAGCAGCCAGTTGGTGGAGTCTTGAGCCAAAACGTTCCACTTCCTGACCTTTAATCCGAGTCAAGAGCCTGGAATGTGAGATAAACACCAGTGTCGGATTCGGAAGCGTCGGCGTGACAGACGAGTCGCTGTAGAACCTGATTAATCTTCACCATGCTGGAGATCAGGCACTGTTGGAACTAGGCATGCACCGATACCAGTATTAGGTATCAGTAACAATACTGGGGTTGAGTACTCTACTCGTAAAATACGTGCCAATACCATGTCAATGATACCAGTTGTCTGTATGCCACAATTCTGTTAAATTTGTTTGTACTGCAGTGAAACTTGTGACAGTCACTCCATGTTCGAGAAAAACACAGAGGAATGTTGTTCAAACAACACATCTGTGTAAAAAAAAAAATCAAAGTAATTCTAGAATGTGAAAGTACTCAGCATCGGTAAGTAATCAAATACAAGTACTCGTAAGTGGTATCGGTGCATCCTTAGTTTGAACCTTGAAAAGATTCCTTTGCTGATAGAGAAACAACTTCTGGCGATAAAACAAGAATGACATGGCTGACTTCAACTCCAAGTCATCTCCATCTCCTCGGCCCCCGAGGCTTTTTGTTTTCGTTCCCTTGAACGACTTATTTGGTCTGGGACCTGGGCCAAGGTCCCACTGGCTCCGCCCACCGCCTCCACAGGGTGTGAAGTGGGGACTCTGCCTCCAGTGTGGCGCCAAGGTGCGAGGTGACCGCCGGCGGAGGGTCAATGAAAGCACCGTTTCACAGGAGACTTGGAGAAACGTCAAAGCATCTGAGGCCAAGGCGGCAAAAAAAAAAAATCACCTGGCTCAGCCGCACACTTCACATCACTGGAGAGCTGACAGTTGGAGTTTGTGTGTTTGCAGATCTCCGCCTGCTCCTGAAGGGTTTTGGCAGCCAAGACGCTGTTTCTTTCACTGTTTATTCAGTTAAATTTGTTCCCATTTTGTAGCCAAGACCGACTGGGAGAAAAAAAAAAACAAATCCGTCTTCCGTCTCAGATATTTACTGAAGCAGTGCATGTCTGTGCGGAGCTGCTCTGAGATCAGCTGCTCGGGTCTTCTGAAAAAAACCCGGAAGGAATGTGGATGTCACAATGAGAACAACAGCCAGGACTGAGAATAAGCTTTATTTTTTACCCTGGCCTGACCTCATCCAGCCTCCATACGAAATAGTTTCAGCCCCCGAGCCGGAGATTTCTCCTCACTCAGGAAGCAGGAAGACGTCCCACATGATTGACTGAAGGACCCTGTGATCATCACTAATGTACCACACAGGCATTCCTCTGGATTTGCCTCGTTCTTCCCTCCCGCCCTTACTTCCTTCCTGAGCTACTGGCTGGCAGTAAAGCCACTCGACACTTCCTCTGGCGGCACAGCCTGATGGAAGACAAATAAACTTGCAAACCTCAAAGCTTTGAGCTCGACAGAGAGCCTCTCGGCAAAACAAGGAGGGAAGAAAATGAAGAAAAGGAACAACAGTCAAGTCAAGAAACCATCCTGCTGCGACAGAAAGAGCTCACTGGTAATAATTACAACCAGAGGTGGCAAAATTACTTGCATACTGTACTTACTGTCAGTAAATACACAGATATTTGAATAAAAAAAATACTCTAAAGCTATTTTTTTTTTTTTTGCCGTTAATGAAAGAAGACATTCGTTGGTTGTTTTACAAAAATGAAAAAGTTGTGACAGAACAGTCTGGACTGAGCTGACCTACTCTTAATACAACTGCAGCTCAACCAAATTTAAAGGTCACCTATTATACTAATTTTCGGGCTTTTGTATTTGATGTCTGGCCCCTCCAGAGCAGCAACACACGATTTTCCGCGCTGAAAGCTTTTTAGATTTGCATCTCACGCGGCTCATTTCCTCATATTTACTGCAACCCATGAAAACGGTCTGTTTCACTTCACTCCACCCCCGGCCTTGCCGGTGTAAGTAAATACACAGGTATTTGAATAAAAAAAATACTCTAAAGCTATTTTTTTTTTTTTTTTGCCTTTAATGAAAGAAGACATTCGTTGGTTGTTTTACAAAAATGAAAAAGTTGTGACAGAACAGTCTGGACTGAGCTGACCTACTCTCAATATTTTTTCTTTTTTCAATTGCAGCTCAACCAAATTTAAGTTTCCAAAAAAGTTTGAATGTTTAATCATAATAATAAGCAATGTTATTTTCTAAATTATTTTTTTCTCTGTACTAAAAAACATCCTGAACAGCGATCCCAAAGCTGAGATCTAAAATCTAAAATTTTGATCGAAATACCATTGAGTGTTTAACAGCATAATTCCAATAGCTCCACTTCCAGCAGCTGTAACTGGAATAATATGTCAATTACTTTGAACAGAATTTGTATCTTTCAAATTGCAAAAAGTAACCAGCAGGTTTTTCCCACTCGGAAGAAAATTCAAGTTCAAGTTCAGATACTTGTGTACAAATGTAGGGGGTAAAAGCACTTTTTTTAAACTTCTTTTTTTTCCAGCAGTGGATGTTGCCGCTCACCTTTGACGCAGCAGAGAGACCTGCAGAGGCACACGGCCAGGCCGAGGATGAGGAGCACCGCCGCGCCGCACAGCGCCAGGACCACCATCATGCTGGATCCTGCTGCAGCAACCACAACAATGACCGCAGCGACGACAACAACACACAACAACACACTAGCAACAACACAAGGCTTGTAACCTTCTGGGATTAGAAACCTGCGGGGAGGTAAGAATGGCGGGGGAGAGGCGTTACGGGATCGCATCAAAGCGGCCGCAAAGCAGCGGGAGGCGGGAAAAAAAATAACCCAGAGGAGACTGAAAAAGGGGCGTGGCCAAGTGGTGACGGGGGCAACATGCAGGGAAGGACAGAAAAAGTAAAAATACAACATGCAGTGACTGGGAGGCAGGATTGAAAATGTGGTTTTGGTGTTTTTTCGATCACCCTGCAAAAAACCTCATTCACACTCACTCAAAACTTTAAAAGGAGAACAGTTTTTTTGTACTTTTAACTCATTTAATCTGCATTTTTTATTGTCAAGCAGGTGAAAAATAAATACATTTGCAATTAGAAAGAAAAGAAAAACGGATAACTTGACTTAATAACTTAACATTTTCTCTTCTCCTTAGACTCTTGACGAGAACTAAAGAAAGAACGAGAGCCAGAATGACGAACACCCAGTGAGCGTCAGCGCCCACCACTCAGCGCCGACGCGTGTGTGGCACGGACCGTGATTGGTTGGCGGTGGTGGCGAGGACGGGTCCAGGGTGGCTCTCAGCGGCTCCTGCAGGCCCGGGTGTCGCACCACGCACATGGCTGCCGCTCGTCCCGGCGTCTCCGAGCGACGCAGCAGCAGCAGCGTGCTGGTCACCGTCGTGGTGCCGTCGCTCTGCAGGCTCCAGGTGACGGCGGGCGGGCCCAGCGTGGCGTTAGCCCCGTCCACCTCCCAGCTGAGCTGGGCCGCAGGGCGGGAGCGGGCGGTGCAGTTCACCTGCGTGTCACCAGAGGGCGATGTGGAGTGTGTCAGCTGAGGTGTCTGGGGTAGGACTGAGGACGAGAGAGGAGACGCTGCTCAGAGGGACGATGACGACGCGCCAACTGATTCAGGAGCCAATCAGACGACTCGGCTTTCAGCTTGAGGATGGAAGCTGGCTGGGCGTCGCTCCTCACGTGACAGGAAACACACAGCAGAGAGCTGCTCGTCAGCCAGCACACTCATTATCAACGCACACATACAGTGACAGAGAGAGAGTCAGGCAGACAGACACACACACACACACACACACACAAAGACAGACAGACAGACGCACGCACACACACAGACACACACACAAACACACACACAGTGAGAGAGAGAGTCAGGCAGACAGACACACAGACAGACAGACAGACACAAAAGCAAACTCATACGCACGCACGCACACACGCACACAGTGAGAGAGAGAGAGAGAGAGTCAGGCAGACAGACACACAGACACACACAAAAGCAAACACACACACACACACACACACACACACACAAGCAAACACACCCGCGCACACACACACACACACCCATTATCAACACACACATACAGTGAGAGAGAGAGAGAGTCAGGCAGGCAGACAGACAGACAGACAGACAGACAGACACACACACACACACACACACACACAAAAAGACAGACAGACGCACGCACGCGCACACACACACACACACACACACACACACACACACACACACACACACACACACACACACACACACACACACACACACACACATCAAACACATTGTCGTTGGGCTGTAGGTTTGTGCAGTGCGGTGCTCTCCCACAGTTTGTATCAGGGAAGCACGCAAACAGACACACAAATGCACGCACAAGACACACGTAGCCGTCACCATTTTTCCGCATTAAGTTTGTCAAGACAAATACATCACTAGTCAAACACCCACGGGTGCCGTCCTACACACCAACCACCAGCCAGACGGCCTCCGGGCGTTCCCCTCACCGTGCACGGCGAGGCAGGCGGTGGCGCTCCTGGAGCCCTCGGGGAAGGTGTGGAAGTGGCAGGTGTAGCAGGCCTGGTCCTCGGCCCTCAGCTGCAGCAGGGTGAGGTTGCTGTGGCCCAGGCTGGGGCTCAGGCTGACGCGGCCCTGGAAGGCCTGCTCCACGGTGGGGTGGGCGCCGCCATGGAACCAGGCCACGGTGGCCGCGTTGCTCCCGCCCTCCTCGGCCCTCCTGCTCCACAGCACCTGATGCACCCGCCCAGGGATGCTGTAGCGGCAGGACAGGGTGAGCGGCTGCCCACTCACTGCTGTCCGGTTGCCCTCCAGGTGAACCCGCCCTGAAAGAAGAGGACGTTACTGAGGGGTGGAGGGGCGTAGGTTGGGGCAAGGGAGGAGGGTAAAGACGTTGCGTGTGTTGGAGCCAAAACATTTATTTTCTTTCCTTCTGTTTTGTCATTGTTTTTTAATTTACTAATTATAAACCAGAAAATTGTTTGTTTGTTTGTACTCGCAGTAAGGCAGGGGAGGTTAAACTTTTTGACTGGTGGGGTCACAATGGGTTCATGATGTGGCTGCTGGAGCAGCAGCAGATGGATGGAGAGTTTTGGTGAGCCTTCTCATAGGAGGAAAATAAAAATGATGGGATATGTAGAAAATGTGTTGCGTTAATGTTAATTGAAAATGAACCAAAGCAAAGTTGCAACCAAATCATTGTCTTTGAAGGCAGACGGTGTTTAGCTCTTTATTGAAATGACTCTGAAAACACAGGGAACATGGAGGAAATGCAGCTATTTTAACACTGACTGCCTATTAATACAATTTCTTCAACATCAGAGGGCTGGATTAGAAAGCTTAACAGCCCACAAATGGTCCCCGGGCCATAGTTTTGCCATGCGTGTGCTAAGGGGCCACGCCCCCTGATCACCCTTGGCAGGTGACTGCAGCACTCGCGCAGGTGGGTCTCTTGAGTGGGACGCAGACATTCAGTTTAATACTGCAGTCAAGTGTTTGTTTTTTTACTAGGTTTTCTGATTTTATTTTTTTTTTGGGGGGGTTCATTTCATGGAAGCAAATCATGCTGCATCGGTCAGCATCGCGGTAAGATTGTTTTGGATTTCGAAGTTGGAAATAACAGAAGAGGTCATTGGATCGCCGCATCTCCCTGAGTTTTGTGTACAGCCACGCTTGGGCTCGTCAGAACTGAACGATTCCACGAAGAGCAAAGCTCCATTTTTTTCATTGTGAGAAAAATCAGGCTTTGTAGCGCGTTTACTGCAAGTGTGTGCACTGCAGGAGGCTGCAGCAGGTTAATGAGGCAGCGTCTGGAGGTAATAACCTGGTGGGTGTTTCAGAGGGCAGGAAGTGCCACTGCGGGCTGGGTGGGCTGGGCTGGGCGGGCTCGGCCCAGAGCTGCCCAGGAGGCCTTTGATGGAAAGAGCAAACGAGCTTGGAAAAATAAACTTCACCTGCTGGGGAGGGCCGGGCACCAGTCAAGAGTTTTCTTTGTACAGTGGCAATTTCAACCCTTAATTTGTTTTTTGAATACCAGATTTAAAAAAAAAAAAAAATCAATTGAACAACAGCTGTGGCTACAAATGGAGCTCAGCACCACCAGTGTGATTGTGGTGTGAATGAATAATGGCTTCAATATAAAGTGCTTTGAATGCCTAGAAAAGCGCTACACAGATCCAAACCATTATCATTATTATCATTCCTGGAGGGAAATAAAAACTGGGTGCAGAAAAATCCACAATGACAGACAGAGAAGCGGCACATTTTACCAACGCAAGGGTGACAAAGGAGAAAAAGGCGGGCTCACCTGTGAGCTGGACGCAGGCTGTGCCCTCCTGCTGTCCCGACGGGAAGATGTCGAAGGCGCAGTGGTAGCAGCCGTCGCCGTCGGGCTGCAGCTTGACGATGCGGATGGAGCTGCCGTCGCTGCGAGACGCCACCAGCTGCACGTTGGCGTCCTGGTCGCTGATGCTGAGCTCCGGCAGCTGGTACGCCAGCAGCAGCTGCCGCTGGCCGTCGTACCAGCGCACCTGCATCAGGGTGTCGCCCGGCCCGAATGTGACGTTGCAGCTGAGCAGCAGGGGGCGCTCCGCCTCGGCCACCAGGCCGGTCGGGGCCAACACCTCGGCTGGGGAGGACAGAGGAGCGCACCAGTTCAGTTCAATGCAACTTTTGTTTTTGACACTGGGATGTAAAATGTGACAGGGGGGTAGCGGAGAAGCAGCAGATGGATGGAGTGTTTTGGTGAGCCACCTCATAGGAGGAGAAAAAATATATCATGGGGTATGGAGGAAATATGTTGCTTTAATGTTGAAAATGAACCAAAGCAAAGTTGCAACCAAATCAGTGTCTTTGAAGCCCCACGGTGTTTAGCTCCTTATTGAAATGACTCTGAAAACAGTGAAAACATGACATACTGTTACTGTTACTTACTGACTATTAATATCATTTCTTCAAGTTCGTCTTAAGTGCTGTAGTTTTCTCACACTCACGGGCTCGTAGAAAACTGAGTGCAACTGCATCTAAGGCAGCGTTTCTCAACTGGTGAGTCGCGGAGATGTTTTGATTGGGTCAGATTTGTGGGTTTTTTTTTTAGTTTTTTTTTTTAGGGGATTTTAAAATAAATATATGTAAGTGGGGATTAAGAGTTTTTATTTTTGTGTTATTTTGTGTTATAAATTTAGAAAAGGGGCCCTGCGATGAACTGGCGACTTGTCCAGGGTGTACCCTGCATTCGCCCTAAGACAGCTGGGATAGGCTCCAGCAGACCCCCGTGACCCTGAACAGGAATAAGCGGGTATAGAAGATGAATGAATGAATGAATTTAGAAAAGGGGCAAAAAAGAAAAGATGTGGCTCCTGAGACTCCACCAGTTAAGGAAGAACTGATCTCAGGTAGATCTTGAGCAAGTGGGTCATGGTACAGAAGCATCTTATTAGGTGGTGAGTTCTCTGAAAGCAATAATCTGCAGCTTTGAAAGCCACCAGCCACCTGGTTCCATTATACATTCACGACTTGGCAGCTCGGAAAAAGTAAGAAAGTCACACATACACACAAGTGGGACCATTGGATGAAAAAAATGACTGTTTAAATTCTAAGTGAGCATTCTAAACTTTCAAATGTCAGTATTGTCAGTACTGTCAGTATCGTACAACCTCTGGCCATACCTCTTGTCCTGGAGACGGTTGCTGCTCCCACGCAGAGCAGCAGAAACATGTGCAGCGCCGCTCCACACATCACTACCACGAAAGGCTACGATCCAGATTCAGCCCCCGAGCTGCAGCTGCATCTTTGCTGCAACACAGCCAGAGGGTGAAATCAGGTGTGACACCATCGTCTGGGCAAACATGACTCAGCTCCACTGCAGCCGCTGAGCTACCGTTCAACCTTCTTCAGGGCCGTGACGCAGCGCAGCGTGACCCCTGTGAGCCGATAACCACAGGGCAGGAGAGCCAGCGGAGAACATTTCAAAATCCACCGCTGAAACCCTCCAAGCTTGCAGCTTGCTCTTGGCTGTCAGGTCCAGATGCTGCACTCAAGGGTGGAGCCAATCAGGGATCAGACCCAAGTGGAGGTGGGGGGGTCTACTGTGACTGTTGTCACATGTTGTAATTGTTGATGTAGTTTTCAATGAAATGTTTTCACTCTGAACCTTACAACAGTCGGCCTGTCACCATTTCTATGAATTAGAGAACAGGTAATTTTCACCAGAGTAGATATTAAGAATAAACTATACATTTCTTCTTTCAGTGTCTTCTTTGCCCAATAACAAAATCCAAGCCAATCACACACACACACACACACATATACATATATATATGTCACTATGTCGACCGAAGACCCCCTCGCGCCCCTCCCACATCCCAACTTCACAGACTCAGACACTCTAATATTTCAGCTGCGTCGTAATTAAACAAGCTAGGATTAAAACGATATTGCGACAGTTTGCATTTTATTTATCATTTAAAAAAAAATCAAACCAAGCGCACTCACCGACGGAAGGTCGCAGGAAAAGCCCCGGAGTGGAATTACAATGTGAAGAGTAACAGGTTGAATATACTGCAGCCGTCATTAGCTCTCATGGCATCGAAGCCACTCTGACTTCTTGCCATGACTGGAACCTTCTGCTGCGCTCCTTCAATCTCAGCCGGCCACTCCCACTTCCGCTGTCAGCCGCTAAACAGCGACACTTAGCGGCACACCCGCGTAACTGCAGTCACAGACTGTCCACGCTGCAGGTCAATTTCAATATTTCTACATATCTTCACACAAGTTAAAAAAATAAATAAAAAGAGTTCCCAACCGAGAACTACAGAGATGTACCGTCTTACATGTTTTGCTATCATTGTAAACATTTCGAAACATTAAAAACAGAGAAAGAAGAAGAAGAAAGAAAAGAACGACAGCAGCTTGAAAAATTGTGACAAAGCCTATCTCCAGCTAAAATAATAAAATGGAGCAGTGATTACATATGCATGAATATAAATTTGTGGACAAAACTGTTTAAAAATTTTTTAAATAAAGGCTGCATTTGAAAAAAAAATCTAATATGCAAAAATGAAGTAAAAGTGCATGCAGTGTTAATTGGAGTGGGGTGGACTTTTGATATGAATACAAATTGGATTTCTACAAAAATGAGTAATCAGCAGTCTTTATTCGGGCGCTGAAGGAGATTTAGTCTTGTCTCCAGATTTTAAAAAGAGTGATTTTGGTTTTAAAGTACGAGGCACTGAAGGTGACTTCATGGCAGGTGTCTGCCTTGTGAGTGTGATCCTCCAGTCCCCCAGTGTTTTCTCTGGTGTCTTGTTATTCTCAAGTACACTGCAGAGTCAAGAAATTATCCAATACAACTTTTAAAAGAAATTCAAATACTTTATTATGACACACAGGCTTTATCCGATGACAGACACAAAACTGCAATCGTAGAACTACTTCAGTCAGAAGATTGCCAAACAAATGTAGAGGATGAGAATAAGCGCTAGAACAATCAATAAGGCACCTGAAAGAAAAGCAGAAACTTGAAACTGAAAGAAACTCCAGATGAAATGAGGGTTTAATGAGCCTGAGACACAATATAGACACGCATTGATGGCCATTAACATTATCAACACTTGGTGTAATCATCGAGCTCAACAGGCCAGCGAGTGCAGTCAGAACATGAGGCTCAAACTGTCGCACACCTCCCCCTGGTGGACATGTACGGTCATCTTCGCTGAGAGCCATGCAACCGTACCAGTTGTCCCGACGCAGTTAAACCCCAGCTGGCCTGATCTTCAGAAACTGTAGTACAGGGAACAAACTCAGGAACTTCAACAGACGTCACATAGCACGAGACCTACCACACCTGGACCCGGGTGACCAAGTGTGGGTGAAGGACTCTTGAGACCCTACCCTGTCCGCGGACGCCACCTGCCCAGAGATATCCGGTTAGGCAGAGGGCCCCTGCAAGGCACCTGCAGGACTTTGTGACTGATTAATGGGACACTGAGTGGTAAAAAGGGCAGAATAGGTGGTAAAAAGGCAGAGGGTTAGGCAGAGGGCCCCTGCAAGGCACCTGCAGGACTTTGTGACTGATTAATGGGACACTGAGTGGTAAAAAGGGCAGAAAAAGGGATTGGGGCTGTCAATCCCCACCCTCATAAAAAAACAAAAAAGGGAAATATACTTGTTCTGGGTGGGAGATAAATGACAATAGTTGATGGATGGTTGCTACTGTGTTTATTAGAAGAAGCATTTTAGGTCCGGAGTTATGTAATGCAACATTGTGTTTGCCTATGAATGTTATAAGGTTGTTGCCTTTATCCAAATACCAAATACAATTTTATAACAGAGGTTAGGTGAGTGTTACGGCCGTTGCCGTTTCCTGGGTACTGTGCGTGCCTCTCTTGCTCTGTGTACGTGTGTGTGGGTGTAAGAGTGTGGGTGTGGGCGTGGCTGTGAGTGCGTTAACCAGATGCCGTGCACCTGTGCTGCCGAGGGCTGAACCTGCCCGAAGAATCCTCCCAGCCAATCACGTCAAGGCGCCGGAAAAGAGGGCGGAAATAAAGATGCTGGCCGACCTGCATTCGGGAGCTGGCTGTAGGCGGCCAAGCTCGTGTGCCTCTGAACTTTGTATCGCAGTTGAATGTTAACACTTGTTGTTTTGTTTGAGGCACTAGTTTGGTTTTGGGTTGAGCACGCAAGAGGAACTTTAGTTTACCTGCACATGTTCTCATGCACTCACCTTAGATCCTTTGTTAGCCTCACTAGCGATGGGTGCTGTTGTGTTCTGTATTTCCTTTTTTGGTTAGTTAGAGTAGGTAATTAGGTTTTTGGTTTCCCTTTTTTTTTTTTTTTTTTTACCAGATAAGTACGGTACTTTAAAACATCTAAGAAGCCTTTTTGTTCTTTCTTCTCCCCCTATTTTGACCAGCACCCATTAAATTCCTTGTGCCCCTCAACCTTTGTTTATATCCGCCAACCACCACACCTGGTTTTATGTTACGTCCCTTTCCCCTCACGAGCTGGTTGTAACAGTGAGTTAAGGGTTTTGCAGGAAAAGCTTCCTGTTCAGAAGTGGGATGTTGTGGTAGTTACTGGTAGGCACCACTAGGGGGAGCCCTAGGGCTTTTTATGGGAGTGTGGGGGAACAATAAAACAGTTGATTGAATCGAGCGCCATGTGTCTCCTTGCCGTCCTTCCTATATAATGCTACAATACAGACATCTAGAAAATGTGATATATTTCTACCAAAGTTTCGTGCACGGTCTGAATCCAAGCATCTGCAGGCAAATAATCCGGGGAGTGTGTCTACTTCCGCAAAGCAGTTTCAGACATGTTTTAACACTTATATATAAGATTAAATAAAAAGTCGGTTGGTCGGTTGATGCTGTAACCTGCAAAAAGAGAAGAAAAAGAAAAATATAGATGACAGCTGCATGGAAAACAGATAACATTGAACATCAACACTGAACAACGGCAGTGAATCTGATTTAAATGCGGTTTTTGGCAGCCTTATTAATTGTATTTAACTTACAGAGACAGGGAGCGATATTGAAATAGGGTAAGTTCTTGTCCACCGACAGTTTCCTGGATGTTTACACTGGTGGGGCGCATTTGGGAAGGAGTGCCACTGTAGAGTCATTAGGTCATCGTGGAAGGTATAGCGACGTTGACAAAACACGCACCGTAGTGTGATGGCGTGTTAATAGTGAACAAGAAGTGAATGGAACCACATACACACAGACACTCAGGCAGAGCAGAAGCTGCTGGCTCTTCAGGTCTTCACACCGTGAAGCTCCTCTGCGTGTCCATCCTGTGGACGCTCCTCACAGCCGTGGATGCTGATCATAAGCCTTTTTTTTTTTGGGTTATATCCATGCACCAGCAGCTGGTTAATATCTAATGTCTACTGCAGTTCATCTTAATTTGCTGTTCTTAGTTTGAGCTTTGCCTCGACGTTACACTATTTCATGGATGTGTCGTTTTGAGACCTCCTCAAAAACAGTCACAACGATAAAACAGCACATTAATAACAAACAGCGATTGTGCAGAACAAATGTCTGGATAAGCGTCAACGTCCTGCTAATTGAGCCGCCTAAAGGCACAATTAACATTTTGCTGGACAGACTTTTAACGTTCTTCATTCATATTATTATGATCATCACTGTTTTGTTGCCCTGTTTGCTCGCTGTAACACAAACTCTAGGTGAGCTAAAAACAAAACATGACAGAGGTTTTATCTCAAATGTTACACAAAAGAAACAGAGTATCTGACAGTCAGTTACTTGATCAAAGGTGTGTGTATGACACCAATTTCCGCTTTCATTCTTTGATGTGGGAAAATAAGTGACAAAAAGCCACTTAACAGGAAGTCCACTGCATCGCCCTTGCATCAAGGAAGAAGGAAGAAGACGCTCAACACTGTGGACAAAGATCGTCAGGACTTTTAATCTCCTGCATCAGTAACTATTTAGAAAGACGGACTGTATGAAGGTGAATATTATTTTAGGTTTCCAATCGGTTAGTTTGAAAGGGCGAAATTTAGTTGAAGCGTCGATTCTCAGTGGGCTGGAGTCATGAGGCTCAGCCACCGCTGCACCATCCTGCAAGCCAGCATCTACACACTGCTGCTGCTCTTCGCAAAGGCTGACGGTGAGTATTTTGTTGTACTTTAAAGTGTGATGTAATTTGTCTGGTTTTTTTGTGCATGGTCGTTGCTCCTACAATTTAAACTGTATAAAAGTACATCTCTTGAAGCCAACAGTTGGGAGGGAAGCTTTGAAGGAAATGTTATGAACTCATCAACAGCTACAAAGCTAAAACCACCACAACTAAGTTTATTTATGATCTCTACGGTAGCAACAGTGAGTTGGCTGCAGTTTCACCTCCTCTCTCCTCCCTCTGGCTCCTCTGGCAGGATGTGAGCATGAAATTCAGGTGCACCGTAACATGGTTTATAAAGAGTCTGTTGGGAAGAGGCTTGAAATTCCATGCCCTGTAAAATTCTGCCAAAACCCGGATAAAACAATCACCTGGTATAAACTGAAGGGAAATGACTACACCACCACCAGAATCATCAGCAGCAGCCACATCAGCACTGAGCTCATCATGTCCAGTCCTCAGGAAGGGACGTCGTATTTGAGGTTCAACAACATCCAAGGAAGTGACTCAGGCTTTTACCAGTGTGAGTCTGGAGACACTGTGAGCTTTACAATAAAAGTTTCTGTCAGCGGTGAGTTGGACTTTTTCCCAGTATTGAACACCACACTAAATATACAGCATATACACGATTTAATTCTGGGGCTAGCTCAATAAAGGGGCTAAAATAAAAGGTGCAAAATGTCTCTTTACGAAACTGAATGCATTTTGCCAGCTGGTTTCATAGTTTTGCACCATTTAAAAGGAAACCATCTTGGTTTAGCCACTTCAATTTCTTGCTTGTCTTTCCAACCCCTTACCAACAGCTACAAAGCCAAAAGCACCACAACTAAATTTATTTTTGTTCTCTACGGTAGCAACAGTGAGTTGGCTGCAGTTTCACCTGCTCTCTCCTCCCTCTGGCTCCTCTGGCAGGATGTGAGCGTGAAATTCAGGTGCACCGGAACACTCTTTATAAAGTGTCTGTTGGGGAGAGCCTTGAAATTCCATGCCCTGTACAATTCTGCCAAAACCCGGATAAAACAATCACCTGGTATAAACTGGAGGGAAAGATCAACACCACCACCAGAATCATCAGCAGCAGCCACATCAGCACTGAGCTCATCATGTCCAGTCCTCTGGAAGCGACGTCGTATTTGAGGTTCAACAACATCCAAGGAAGTGACTCAGGCTTTTACTGGTGTGAGTCTGGAGGCGATGTGAGCTTTATTATAATGGTTTCTGTCAGCGGTGAGTTGGACTTTTTCTCAGTACTTAACTCATCCATTATAAATATATTTAACAAGTGAGAAACACTTCCTACTGAATAATTATGCCTCATTTGGAATAATTTCTCTGGTTTTGCATCACTATTTTTTTTCCATTTAATTGCATTTATGTTGGATGAAATTTTCATGAAGCTGGAACAATTTTCACAGGGTTGGACTTTCTCTACCCGTCTCTAAAGATGGCAGCGATTGTTGTCCTGGTGATAACAGTCTCTGCAGTCTCGATGCAAACATGCAAAGGTAGGCTGTTCTCATGGTTCATATTTAAAAATTAAAAAAAAAAAACATTGACGCCGCTAAAATCACCAAACTTACGCAGGGAAACCAAAGGAGAAGCGTCCAGGAGAGAGTCAGGTAGGAACAGGAAGTAGTTGGAACTAACTTCCTGCCATTGCGCTCTAATGCACCGCTTGCCAGAAGTCGCTGGGTTGATTCTTGGGTCAAGAGCACATGAGAACTGTTTGCACATCTCAACGGCCCAATCATATTGCAGCTCAAAACTACGACTTGTTGCTCAAAGGGTGATAGCAGAAATGCTCATCGCCACCTTGTGGTGGACAGTTAAGCAACTCAGGAGAGGAGAAAAGCCTTGTAGTGTAAACCAGTGGTTCTCAACTGGTGCTGGAGTCTCAGCAGCCACATCATGTTTTTGTCATCATGAAGTCGCCACCCAAATTTATTCCACGAAAAAATAGCTATCCCATATTCTATCATGTTTAGTAAATAAATTATTGAATTTATCGAATTGAATAGTTAGTCCTGCAAAAACATAAAAATCCATCATTCTTTAAATATATATAGATATATTTTAAAATCCCTTTCAAACAAAGGAAAACTGCGTACGAAACCATGGGTCAATCAAAACAGCTCCACGGCCCACTTTTGTGTCGCAACCCACCAGTTGACAAACCTGTTGTTTGACTGTTTTAGCCCATTGTAGTGTGAAAATACCGTCAAGTCACAACAAACTGCCGCGCTGATCGCTGCTAGCATCGGCTCGGCTTGCACTCGCTTCCTGTCGCTTCTCCTTCTTCTTTGGTTTCAAACATCAGCTTGGGATCCCACCCCCCCTTTTTAAATCCTGCGACTGACAGAAAACCGTTTAGGCCGGAGTTCGTCAAGGCGCATGAGCAAGTTTCCGAACCCGAAATCTCGGGAGTGCACATGCACAGCCAGGTTGCGCTAACAGAAAACTGGATGTTTGCAGCTCGTGGAAATCCCGATGGTGGATGGCGGTGGCCAGCAGGGGTCGCTGAGAGGGAGCCCTTCCGTGCCGCCACTTGGTGGAGCACCTCCGAGGAGAACGTGTTCGCTACGAGTCCTCTAGCCGCAGCTGCTGCCCAGACGACAGGCACCTGCAACCACCAGCCTCTAGAGGGCCCTGCTCCCAGGGAGCATTGAATATGCAGCCATTATTATTCATTCATTCATTCATCTTCTATACCCGCTTATTCCTGTTCAGGGTCACGGGGGTCTGCTGGAGCCTATCCCAGCTGTCTTAGGGCGAAGGCAGGGTACACCCTGGACAAGTCGCCAGTTCATCGCAGGGCCACATAGAGACAGACAACCATTCACACTCACATGCACACCTACGGACAATTTAGAGTGTTCAATTGACCTCACATGCATGTTTTTGGAGTGTGGGTGGAAGCCGGAGAACCTGGAGAGAACCCACGCAGACACGGGGAGAACATGCAAACTCCACACAGAAAGGTCCCAGGACCGGGCCCCGGAATCGAACCCATGACCTTCTTGCTGTGAGGCGGCAGCGCTAACCACTGCGCCACTGTGTCGCCCTATGCAGCCATTAGCAGATATAAAATCTATTGCAGTACCTCTACAACCACACGCACCGTGACGGGTCTTAGCTCCGCCCCCTGCACATATGTAACATCTGTGTAACTGCATTTTTTAAAATAAATATTTCTCCCTCACGTTGCCTCCTGTCTGATCACACACACAAGAAAGGAGGGACCAGGAGGCCAGCGACAGAGGTGTGCAACAACAAAAAACAGAAACAAAATTCATAACATGATTAATGAGCCTCTTCAAGGTAAATCTGACTACATTGGTAACAAAACTACTTCTATTTTTCTATTTCTATTCCAATTCTAAACTAATTCCAATTAGAACGCAAAGCTTTGTTTCTAATGTCTTCTCTCTTGTTTTTATTTTTGAGATTTTGGCTGCACGAAGTGCAAATTTCACACTGACATATTTGCATATCATTCACACTGAGAAAACCAAAAAGAAAAAAAACTGTGTGAAAAACTTTGCACCCACAAAAAACAGTGAGTGCCTCAATGTCAGCATGTTAGGACTTTCCACTAGTTAGCGAGCTGACATGCTCCTGTAATGGTACTTCCCTGCTATTGTACCACAAGGAACATAAAAAATGCAAGTAGGTGATTCTGGACGCGGCCGAATCTGCTTTTGTGGGCGCAAAGGAAGCTTCTGATGGAAAAGAGACAATGACAGAATTCATTCTTCTTCACTGGATGAGAATTTACAGGAAGTCAGCAGGTGATCTTGGTGCATTGTGCAACGCTAGTAGTTACAGGCCAGTGGTTTGGAAAGCACTACGAGCTGAATCACACGGCTGCACAATGTGACACCTCTAACATACACACCTCACCCCTGCAAACAACCAGCTTAATGCATCCTTCCACCACAAGCTGCAACAGCTTAAAAATTGCTGTTTTTAACTTTGGGCACGTTCCGGAAAAACACGTGACGGCTTCAGGGTGAGGTGGGGGGTGATGAGTCGCCAATGTCTGGGTTAGATAGATATCTAAAGAAGATATCTAAAGGTCTAGAGTGGAATATTTGGCTTGATTTATCATATTTGTATTGGTAAAAGCCTAATATACTGCCCATAAATACATTAAGAAAAGTGTATTTATGGGCAGTTGAAAGTAATTTGGTTTTCCTACACTTAGAATGGTTCTTACATATAAATATTAGAATATCTATCGATCAAGGGTCTCGCTCCCAGTTAGCTGCCATCTTGGACCACCATATTTCTAAGGAAGCCTGGTGTAGACAATCCAGCTGCCTGACAGCATAGCGTTTCGTAATTAAGGTTAATTAATGCTTGCGACTTCAGAAAAACCAACAAAGAAGAAAGTGGACGAGCTATCCAGGTTTGGTTGCGCAGGCCACCGTAGTTCACTGGCAAGCTCAGGAGGGTGAAAGACATTGCAACCACTTGATGTCGCTCTTTCTTCCACACAATCTCTAAATATTACACACTTAACCTCTAAAGGCAGCTGCTCGGATTTTATCTCGCCCCATTTTCTCTGTAGGCCGCGACTTACGTACAAACTGGAATAACATTTTCCCATCAGTGTCATTCAGTGCAAAAAGGAATAGAAACAGAAACAATTCTGCTTTTTCTCCACCGCTTCCCCCAAGTACACACAAACACACACACACACACTCTAGGGTGGGGGCTGCCGACCAACATGTGAAGCTTGCAGGTCGACAAAATGTTTTCAACTTTCAACCGCAACACTGCGTCTATAAATAACAAAGCTCTTCATTCTTTCCACACACACACACACACACACACACACACACACACACTACCAGGGGCGTAGCATTGAATAGAATTGTTCAGAGGTCTATGGAGTGATTTATCATCCTCTCGCATTCAATTGCACCTCTCCTTACAGCTAAAGAACCACACCAACACAAACAGCACAGCACCAGGAAACAAACTTAAGCTCTTTAAAAATTATATACTATGAAAGTCAAAATCTAAAGCTGCCGAACTCTTGTTTAGTTGACCTAGAATGACCTTGACGGCATCCACAATACAGGGTGAGTAGCCAAATATTTAAGCGCCAAATGAAAACAATTAAGACCAAAACTTCTGTAAAACACCGTTTAAAATCATCATCAGCAAAATTAAAAGAGTTAAAGGTATTGATTGATTGCATATTGATCATTGGTGCTAGATCTGCAGCAAAGCGATTGGTTGGAGTCACATAGCCACTCCAATTTAGGATGGCTTTCTCTTCTGACACAAATATTTGCTTGATAAAGGTCTTGCACCGAAACGTCACAATAAATTATCTTTATCTTTCTACATGTTTGTAAGTGTGCAGGATTTGCTCTTCATTCATTCATTCATCTTCTATCCCCTCTTATTCCTATTCAGGGTCACGGGGGTCTGCTGGAGCCTATCCCAGCTGTCTTAGGGCGAAGGCAGGGTGATACCCTGGACAAGTCGCCACTTCATCGCAGGGATTTGCTCTTCCAGCTACCATTTTTTAAATCAGTAAGTTTCTCCCTGCCTGTCAGTGCTGCAGCCTGGTCTCTCCCCTGACACATGACCTTCTCCCTGCACTGCCTATCGGAACACAGACAAAAACATTTAGTATAGATAAAACTAGTTCTGGAATAGCAGTGGAAATACTAATCTTAGAGTCTTTCTTGTCATATATACATTTCCTAAGCCAGTTAAAATTTCTCCTACAATAATATAGATAATAAATGTGCAAAACAAAAGTTATAAATGGATTTAAGAATAGTAGTGGTGACAAAGCTTTGGAAATTAAGCACAAAGTCAGTTTTATGTTTTTTTTCTCAGCAAGTCTTATTTTTTCCTCACCTGTGACCCTGTATAATCATCCTTGTTGGCCTCTGGTATACTGTCTCTTCTCTCACCCTACTCTTTCTATTGTGGCAATAAGGGTTCCCTCCCTGACCATCCCTGCTGACGGTCTCTGGTCCACTTTCTCCTCCCTCACCCTGCTCTTTCCATTTAACAGAAAGAGTAGGCGATAAGAATATAAACTATAATGCAAAAGACAGTGAGCACATGTTCTGTGCAGAAATTAAGGAGGAGTGGGTGTATAACAAGTTAGCTTAGATAACTAAAGTCCTAGGCAATGATATACAAAATAGAAAATCTCTGTTGTAGATAAACATTATCTACATGTAAGAGCATTACTCAACGTACACGGCTGGCTTGCTGAACATGATGAGGAACAAAAACATCTCTCTCACATCTCCGTCCACTCCACCCCCACTCCAGGCGTTTCAATGAAAAAACGACCCTCTGCCAAAAGAAAACAAAAACACAAGGTATAAAATTTCTTCATAGAATTTAAAAATAAATGAACAAGGAACAATTTAACTAAAAATGATGGCATACCCTGCGATAAACTGGCGACTTGTCCAGCGTATCACCCCTGCCTTCGCCCTAAGACAGCTGGGATCGGCTCCAGCAGACCCCCATGACCCTGAGCTCGGGAAGAAGCTGGTATGGAAAATGAATGAATGAATGAATGATGGCATGCCAAGCATGAAAATGTGTGCAAATCTTTCATGTCTGAGCTCAACACTAAAAATACACCCATCAATCTCACTCAAGGTGGTGAAAGACTTCATAGTTCTGCAGGAGTTCTGGAGATGAGGAGGTGAAACAAAAGCTTTCTTTTCTGTTATTATCGTGTCATTGTAGTGTTGGCTGAGTCTCCACTGGATCAAAAACCCTCAGTCCTCCCAGTCCGAGTCAGAGACAAGACTGAGCAAAAATACCTCTGAGTCCGAGACGAGACCCAGACGAGACTGAGACCCTTAAACAGTGGTCTGGAGACCAGGACCAGCCTGAAGAACTGCAACACTATGTCACAGTGAAGGCCTCTGTGCCACCCCCCACCACCCCTCGCCACATACACAGTGTGTGAGTCTGTACAGTGTGACAGAAGCTGTTGTTAGACCTCTGCCCCCATCAGTCTCCCCCATTGTCCTCCACAGTCCCTGGTTTTGGACCGAGGCTCTGTTCTTCAGCTCGGTCGACCTGAGACAGTCGTTCCCTGCTACTTGTCATTCAGCCCAGCAGCCAGTCGGTGGAGTCTTGAGCCAAAACGTTCCCCTTCCTGACCTTTAATCCGAGTCAAGAGCCTGGAATGTGAGATAAACACCAGTGTGTTAACCGATGTTAACATGCTGGCAGCGTGAAAATCGCTATAAGGAGTGAATGTTGCAAGTAGTCTTAAAACTAACATTGCTTGAGGTCACAATACACTTACAGTCCTCATACATGTTTTCAAATATTGCCATGGCTGACTATTCTCTCGTCGTCCACCGGCCGAGTCGAGCCCGTCTCACTCCCGTTGCAGACCGGATCGGTATTCCATCGCATCCGCATTAGGCTGAACAAACCTCCAACATTTTCTCTGTTCGTTCCACTCCGACGGTTGTGGTCCTTGCTTCGGTAGTCGCTCGGTATTTTTTTATTTTATATTTTTTAATTTCCCTCACACCGAAAAAACATTTTCTTGGAGCAGTGCATTGTGACATCACTTCCAGGGCAGAGCGGGGGAGGGCAGAACCAGTCCGATGCTGTGTCTCAATTCAGGGTCTGCACCCTTCAGACCGAGTGTCCTCCGTCTGAAGGAAGCGTTCTTCGAGTACCCAGCCTAGAAGGACGGACAAAACCCCGCCTCCCCGGTAACCACCGGCGTATTTCCTCGTTTCGTCACCGCCGCTCCCTCCTGCTGGCCAACCCCGGAAATGACGTTTTTATAGCATCAAGCTAACCATTGGTTAGCCATCTAACGATGCCGTTGGATGATCAAATAAGTAAAATCCTACGTTAAAAACTGGATACTTTATGTAAAACTTCAATACTTAAATTTATACGTTGTGTCTTTGCCAGAACATGCCGCTAATTTCCGCTGACTTCCCAGGATCCTACGATGCTTTGCAGCAGCACGCAAAGCATCGTGGGATACATAAGTACGCGAAGGATAGTAGCGGTGCATCCTTGGAATCGGCAGGGAGTACGCATTTTGAATGTCCCAAGCACCCTTGGGAATTGGGACAAGCCTTCGCGCAGTGCTATGACGCAACTTCCTTTCAAAATGCGTACTTCAAGGATGCAGACCCTGAATTGAGACACAGCACGAGAGTGTGTCTGAGCTTGGCCATGAAAGGAGCTCTGGAATGCAATTACGTCATTGCGTTCCCAGTGTTGAAAAAATCTCAGTGAACAGAGCGTTTAGAACCATGCCCAGCAATTTGCAGGGCTCGAGTCCAAACGCATGAACCTCATTATTTGACGATTTTCGATCGTTTGACGATAGGGTTCAACATTGTAACAGTTTTTAAAGCTCAGAAAAGTGGAAAAGCATCATAGGTGCCCTTTAAGCTAACGCACGTGCATGACGTCACTATGTCGACCGAAGACCCCCTCGGGCCCCTCCCACATCCCAACTTCTAATAATTCAGCTGCTAATATGCAAAAATGAAGTAAAAGTGCATGCAGTGTTAATTGGGAGTGGGGTGGACTTTTGATATGAATTGGATTTTTACAAAAATTAGTAATTAGCAGTCTTTATTCGGGCGCTGAAGGAGGTTTAGTCTTGTCTCCATATTTTAAAAAGAGCGATTTTGGTTTTAAAGTACGAGGCACTGAAGGTGACTTCATAGCAGGTGTCTGCCTTGTGAGTGTGATCCTCCAGTCCCCCAGTGTTTTCTCTGGTGTCTTGTTATTCTCAAGTACACTGCAGAGTCAAGAAATTATCCAATACAACTTTTAAAAGAAATTCAAATACTTTATTATGACACACAGGCTTTATCCGATGACAGACACAAAACTGCAATCGTAGAACAAATGTAGAGGATGAGAATAAGTGCAAGAACAATCAATAAGGCACCTGAAAGAAAAGCAGAAACTTGAAACTGAAAGAAACTCCAGATGAAATGAGGGTTTAATGAGCTTGAGACACAATACAGACACGCATTGATGGCCATTAACATTATCAACACTTCGTGTGACCATCGAGTTCAACAGGCCAGCGAGTGCAGTCAGAACATGAGGCTCACGCTGTAGCACAACTCCCCCTGGTGGACATGTACGGTCACCTTCCCTGAGAGCCATGCAAGATTTCACCTTGAATGTGAATGATGGTGGCGCAGGCGGCTGCAGCAGTTCAGTAAGTTAGTTAAATTGGAAACAAGTAGGGGTTTATCACCTGCATTTTTAGACAAAATAGTTTTTGAGGAAAAGGAATATTTGATGTGATTTCCACAATAGATTTGAGGTTTTGCCAAACCACTTAGGTGTGTTTCATTGAGTCTTCAAAATCAACTTTTATAATCAAAGATTTATAAAATACAAAAATTATATAAAGTGTAGTGTCTAAGCCTAGTGTTAAATTGGATTGACGTGAACTTTTGATGTGAGCACAAATTGGATGTTTACAAAGATGATTAATCAGCAGTTTTCATTCAGGTGCTCAAGTTTTGGACATTTAGTTTTTTTCTTCAGAGTTGAAAAGAGCGCTTTGGGTTTGAAAGTGAAAGGCTTTGAAGGTGTCCGCCTTTTGACCTCGGTCCCTCCCTCCATCAGGGGCGTCCTACTCCTGCATACAAAAATCAGAATAAGGTGAAAAATTTCTATTTCAATTTTAAAATTTATAATGGTTACAAACAGAGAAGGGAATGGACTTCAAACTCGATGGTTATGAATTAATATGTAAAAACAGAGATTCCAAGAATGGTGGCGGTGTGGCACTCTTCATAGCTAAGAACCTTGTCTATAAGCCTGTTGATGTAATGATTACAACGGTTGATAATGTTTTTGAATGTGTTACGATTGAAATACTTCTGGAAAAAAAGAAGAAAATTATTATAAGCTGCATATACAGAACGCCAGGCTCTAGCATCGACATCTTCAGCAACTGGATCGGCGACTCTCTGACTAAAATATCCCACAAGAATGTGTTCTTCTGTGGGGACTTCAACATTGACCTCCTAAATCCGAACAACCATAAAAAGACTGATGATTTCATCAATACTTTATATAGTCTCAGCATGCACCCCACAATAACAAGACCTAGTCGTGTTACCTCTCACTGTGCCACCTTGATAGACAACATCTTCACCAATGTAATGGATACCAACTTAACGAGTGGATTACTTATAAATGATATCACTGATCACTTGCCGGTGTTTATAATATATGATTGTGATGTTTATGACAACTTCCATGACAATTGTTTACAATATAGAAGGGTCAGGACTGAGGACTCAATGAACTCCTTGGTGAATGATTTGATTGAATATAAATGGGAATCAGTGTATAATGAAAGAGATGTTGATGTTGCATGCGATAAATTTCTAAGAATATTTAAATTATTATATGATCGAAACTGTCCCATGAGGAGAGTCAACAATACGCATAAATATAAGAATAATCCATGGATCACAAAAGGCTTACAAAATGCATGTAAAAAAAGAACACACTATATAAAATACTAGAACTCAACAAAAACAATATGAAAGGTATTTGGAACATATTAAATAGTGTAATTAGAAATAACTTGGGACGTATTAATCACCCCCGGTATTTTACTGAAAATGTTAACAATACATATATTATGGAGAAGGTTGTAAACCAGTTTAATGGATATTTCGCTAGTATTGGTCCTAAATTGGCTGAAGAAATACCGGAGTCGGTGTCACCAGGTTGTGATATGGCTATTAATAGAAATATTAGCTCATTGTTCCTTAAACCTGTCTGTGAGAAAGAAGTTATAGATATCATTAATAACTGCAAAAACAAAACCTCAAAGGATTCTGATGACGTTGATATGCAAATAGTTAAAATAGCAATTAAGGGTATCTCGAGACCACTAACCCATATCTGTAATCTCTCATTTCAAACTGGACAATTTCCTCACAAAATGAAAACAGCCAAAGTCATACCAATGTTCAAAAGTGGTGATAAACACCTATTTACAAACTACAGGCCAATTTCACTGCTCCCGCAATTTTCAAAGGTTCTAGAAAAGCTGTTTGCGGACAGGCTAAACAACTTCCTTGACAAGCATCAATTAGTCTCTGATAACCAATACGGTTTCCGAGCTAACCGGTCAACTTCTCTAGCGCTAACAGACCTCACCGAGTCAATCGCCTATGCAATAGACAATAAAAAGATCGCCATTGGTGCATTTATCGATCTTAAAAAAGCATTTGATACAATAAATCATAATATATTAATAGCAAAACTAGAACAGTCTGGAATAAGGGGGTTAGCACTGCACTGGTTAAGGAGTTATTTAGATAAAAGGCAACAGTTTGTTTTTATGAATGGTCAAAGGTCAGAGTACCTGGACATTGTCTGTGGTGTCCCCCAGGGATCAGTTTTGGGGCTGGTGTTATTTATATATATATATAAATGATGTCTGCAATATATCTAAATTATTAAAGTTTGTCCTTTTTGCTGATGACACGACTATACTAGTCACCGGGGATAATCTTGAGCAACTGCTTTCTACATTAAGAATAGAGATTAGCAAATTGAAACAATGGTGTGATAAAAACAAGCTATCTATAAATCTAAATAAAACTAAATATATGATATTTGGAAATTACAATAAAAACTATAATTTTGAAATACAGATCGAAGATGTTAACCTAGAGAGAGTACATGAAATAAAGTTTCTGGGGGTCGTAATCGATGACAAAATTAGCTCGATGTATTGCAGTCCTCTCAAAGGTCAAGTATTTCCTGAACGGTCAATCACTCCGAATCCTATATAACTCACTACTGCTGCCATACTTAGATTACTGTTCCGAGATATGGGGACACACATTTAGAAGCACATTGCAACCACTGTGCATTTGACAGAAGAGAGCCCTTAGAGTCATCCACAACGCGCACTTCCAAGAATCCACCAATCCATTATTTATTAAGTCCAAAATTCTCAAATTCACTGATTTAGTCGAATATAAAACGGTGCAAGTAATGTATAAAGCAAGGAACAACATGTTACCTCACAACATCCAGCGACTGTTCTCCGACAGAGATGGGAGCTACAGGCTTAGGGGTCAACTCAATCTAAAAGTTCACACAATACACTCAACTAAAAGAAGTTTCTAAATTTCAATAATCGGGGTTAAATTATGGAATGGTCTGAACCTGGACACCAAAAAATGTATAAACTTGGGACTATTTAAGATAAAATACAAAAATATAATATTCAGTAGGTACAATAACATAGCGACTTGTCCAGGGTGTACCCTGCCTTCGCCCTAAGACAGCTGGGATAGGCTCGAGCAGACCCCCGTGACCCTGAATTGGAATAAGCGGGTATAGAAGATGGATGGATGGATGGACAATAACATAGTACACTAATTTAGTATTACTACTACTGTTATCATTATTCTGGTTATTATTAATATTGCTGTTGTTGTTGTGAAAGTGTTGTTATAATTATAATAATAATTTATTATTATTATTATTATTGTTGTATTATTGTTTTATTATTACAATTATTATCACAATCAGTCTATATATGAATATACAGGAATATCTATCTGTATCTACATTATATATATAAATATTATATATTATATCTATATAGACTCATAAATTCTCCAGTTTTAACTGGAGTTGTCTTTTGTTTAGATGTATCTTAGGTTGTTGTCTTTTGTTGTTTTCTGTTTTGTTGTTTTCTGTTATCTGTTATCTAATCGTATATACTTAATTTAGTTCATAAGCTTGTATATTTATTTAAGTTGGGGGTAGGTGCACATAAGTTTTTACTTCTACCTACCCCTTTTCGAGCATGACCAATATTATTTTTGATGCATATTTCACTGTTGTTTGCTTACTCATTCTATTTTTTTTTATTTTAAGTTTTCTTTCGTATTTTTGGGCCTTGTATCCCTTTTATTTTTACTTTCATGTTCAAAATTAAAAAAAAAAATCAAATCAAAATCAAATAATGAAGCAAACTGTAGACATACCTTTCATTGTGGCCCAGTGTTTTCTCTGGCGTCTTGTTATTCTCAAGTTCACTGCAGAGTCAAGAAATTATCCAATAAACAACTTTTAAAAGAAATAGCACTACACAGGCTTTATCCAATGACAGACATGAAACTGCATTAGTAGAACTACCTGATGTTGTTTTTGATGTGCAACTTCTGTCGGAAGATTGCCAAACAAATGCAGAGGATGAGAATAAGCGCTAGAGCAATCAATGCGGCACCTGAAAGAAAAGTAGAAACTTGTCAACAGAACCAGTGAGGATTCTGAAAGAAATTCCAGTTGAAACGAGGGCTTAATGAGCTTGAGACACATTATAGACACGCATTGATGGCCATTAACATTACAAATCAACACGGTGTGACCATCTAGTTCAACAGGGCAGCGAATGCAGTCAGAACATGAGTCTCAAACTGTAGCACAGCGCCCCCAGGTGGACATGTACGGTCACCTTCCCTGAGAGCCATGCAATATTTCACCTCTATGTCGTTCTGCGAATGTGAACCGTCTTCAATTGAATTCTTTCACTTTGTGTTTGCTGCTGACTGAGACATTTTTTGCTGCTTTATGCACCACCTTGAACACAGCGCTCTGTGAAAACTAACATACTTACAGATGTAACTGAAACTGGGTCCCCATTCCTCAACAAACACTGGAAAACAAGAAAACATCAGAACTGCAAACATTCAAAAACCAAAACCTGGCTGTTAAACATTGCACCGCTTCCTTTACTAAGAACTTTATTTTAATAGAAATGTGGTGCTTACATCCATGCCTGGGTTCAGGTTCTGGTTCTTCATCCAAATCTGGGAAGATCATCGCCGTCGTCTGACTGCTGGAGAACACCTGCGCTGTGCACATCACCTGTGTGCCGTTGCCAGGGTGACCCGACAGAATGGCCGTGGTGTTGACGGTGACGGTCCCGTTGCTGTTGACGACGCTCACGCTGCCGTTGGCCACCAGGTGGAGGTCTTTCTGCAGGACGTCGACGCTCACAGTGGGTGCAGGTCGACCTGTGGCCCAGCAGGAAACCACAGTGGAGTCACTTCCTCCAACACGGAGGACTGGTTCATGCAGCTCTGCTCGGGAAAAAAGGGGAAAATGTTGAGGTGGTGTCTGAGGTCAACATTGCACCACATTAGTTTTGTACTTTGTGGTTCGTTCTCAGTCTTACTCAGTTTCTGAACTCTAAATCTGACTCAGCCCTGACAGCTTGATGCTTGATGCTCAACTTTGATAGTTGGGTGTTGTTCTCACCATAGAGCTGAAGGCAGGTTCGGCCAGTGAGAGCTCCCTCAGAGACAGTGTTAAACATGCAGCGGTAACAGCATTCGTCTTCCTCTGTCAGGTTCTTCACGACGATGGAGGTTCTCTGCAGCGCAGCATCTGCAAACTCCACCTTACCCTCCAGCTTGGGGTTCACTCTTTCTCCATATCTTTCAGTGTAAGATGCCAGGAAGGTGTTCTCAGTGGGGAGGAGCCTCTGCCAGGTAATTTGGACGACATCTTTAGCTTGAGTCAGCTGACAGGTGAGACGAGCGTCGTCTCTCAGCGCTGCCGTCACAGTCTGCTGTGTCTCTATCAGGGCTGGCAGAGCTGCAGCAGGGGAGAACACACCACAGCCTCACTTACTTTAAGGTACAAAATTTGCATCCCACATATTAAAAAAGGCTGTACTTTGCCCAGTCCAGGTCTGCTTTAGGACTTCAACCTTCAGCTTTATTTTTCCTATTTCAAATCCTCCCTCGGCATTTTTCAACGTTGTTTGTTGCCTGCTTAAACTATATATATTAGCCAGTTAGAAAACTTTGCATTTGCCTTATCAGTGACATTTTACACTGTCTAAACTTGCATGTTTGCGGCTTGGCTACTACTCCCATTTAAGTTACAGTGCAAAACGACAGAAGTTGTAGCTGTTTTAATCAATTGTCGCAAACGCTCTATGCAAACCTTGAACCTGTTTTGAACAGGATTCTGCTCTGATTTTAATCTACAGCTTTCTCACGTGTTACGCGCCACCAAAGGACGTGATCTAATTTAATCAGGATATTTGACATGGAGATTGTAAACTTACAAACAATTCTGTAAACATGCCACACATATCAGAAACGTCTTAATCCGTTTTTTCCAAATTGCATTATCATGACAATTTCTGATAAGACGAAGTTGGAAGTGACATGGTGGTCACAGTACAGCGATACAGTATTTCACAATACATCTAATGTGCTTGATGAAACAATATACAACAACAACAACAAAGCGACACTCGAAGAGAACGGAACAGGTGGTCGTTTGTCTCACCTTTCTGTAAAAATCCAAGCACACAGAGGAAATGTGCGACTGTCAGGCGCGCCATCCCGCCAAACATTGAATCAAATGGAAAACGAAAGTCACCATACTGTTGGAGGAGGAGCCAGTGTCATTTGCAAACCTGTGGGACACTAGGACCCAGAAGGTTTCTGCCTTAGTCTGAGTTGGAGTTGACTGTAGTTTTATTGCGGTGAGGAGCTGATATTGTTTTTGTTTTGTTTTCAAATGCCGTGTCATTTTTTTTTTTAATATGGAAGCTATGAACGAATGTCATTATTATATCTTTGTGTTTCCAGACTCGTCAGCGCAGCGCAAATAGCAAAAAGAGACCGTGTTACACATGCATCTGTAGCAGCCTTCGTCTTCCTCTGTCAGGTTCTTCACAACGATGGAAGTTCTCTGCAGCGCAGCATCTGCAAACTCCACCTTACCCTCCAGCTTGGGGTTCACTCTTTCTCCATATCTTTCAGTGTAAGATGCCAGTTAGGTGTTCTCAGTGGGGAGGAGCCTCTGCCAGGTAATTTGGACGACATCTTTAGTTTGTGTCAGCTGACAGGTGAGACGAGCGTCGTCTCTCAGCACTGCCGTCACAGTCTGCTGTGTCTCTATCAGGGCTGGCAGAGCTGCAGCAGGGGAGAACACGGATGTTGCTGCCGGATGTTTTACAATGCGGTTTGGACGTCTTTTTTTCTCTCTCTCTCTCTCTGAAATTTTTTTGCGCGGTCCGGACCTCGGTGACCTCATAGCTGGCTACGGCCTTGGCGTCAGCCCATTAGCGGCACGAACCCTTTCAAAATAAAAGCCTAAATTAAACGAAATAATACACTACTATTCATCGCCAGTAGAGGGGGACAAAGTAACACAATGCAACAATCTTACTTAAAACATGACAAACTTTTGTAATCAAGGTAGGTTATGCAAAAAAGTTTTATAAAATGCAAAAATGATAATTAAACAAAATGTATTTATTTATTTATTTATAGTTTTATTTATTTTTTTGTTTGTTTGGGTCTTGACTTAGGTAGTGTCTTGGGTGGTCGCTGCCCAGCCTTCTGGCCCGGTGCGGTGGGGTGTTTGGTCTGCGCGGCGGCCGGGTCCCTGGTGGGCCTCCCCCCCAGTCCGGTTCTCTAACCCTTGTGCTTGGGCACCGACTGCACCCTTGTTGGCGATGATCTGGCTCCCTCGCAGTCAATGACCCACTGACATTATCATTAGGGCTTTGGATGAGGGTCTCCATCGGCCTGATACACCATTCCATCTGAGACCCTCTCCAATTTTAATTGCATTATAGACACTTAGGATGTTTCTTTAAAATTGGATGTTTACAAAGATGATTAATCAGCAGTTTTCATTCAGGTGCTCAAGTTTTGTCTTCAGAGTTGAAAAGAGCGATTTGGGTTTCAAAGTGGGAGGGTTTGAAGGTGACTTCTTGGAAGGTGTCCGCCTTTTGATCCCATCCTCCATGAGAGGCGTCCTACTCCTACACACAAAAATCAGAATAAGGTGAAAAATTTCTATTTCAAATTTCAAATTTATAATGAAGCAAGCTGTAGACATACGTAGTAATGTCCTCCTGTGTTTTCTGTGGGGTCTTGTTTTTCTCAAGCGCACTGCAGAGTCAAGAAATTATCCAATAAACAACTTTTTAAAGAAATAGTAATACACAGGCTTTGTCCGATGACAGACATGAAACTGCAATTGTAGAACTACCTGCTGTTCTTTTTGTTGTACAACTTCTGACGGAAGATTGCCAAACAAATGCAGAGGATGAGAATAAGCGCTAGAGCAATCAATGGGGCACCTGAAAGAAAAGTAGAAACTTGTCAACAGAACCAATGAGGATTCTGATAGAAGTTCCAAATGAAACGAGGGCTTAATGAGCTTGAGACACATTATAGACACGCATTGATGGCTATTAACATTACAAATCAACACGGTGTGACTATCTAGCTGCAGCGAGAGCAGTCAGAGCATGAGTCTCAAACTGCAGCACAGCGCCACCAGGTGGGACGTGCACGGCCACTGTTATATCCTTCACTTCAATTAATCCTCGGACAACGACGTAACTTGAACAGTTTTATTTATTCGGCAACTTAAGGACACGCTTACTCCAAACACTTCCGGTGACGACAACCTCGCCGTGTTAACCATCACGCACCTGGTGCATGCCAACTACGGGTCCTACTATAACCCAAAATACATAACAGTCACCTTCCCTGAGAGCCATGCAAAATTTCACCTCTATGTCGTTCTGCGAATGTGAACCGTCTTCAATTGAATTCATTCACTTTGTGTTTGCTGCTGACTGAGACATCTTTGCTGCTTTATGCACCACCTTGAACACTGTGCTCTGTGACTTCTTTCTGTCTTCGTAAAAACTAACATACTTACAGATGTAACTGAAACTGGGTCCCGATTCCTCAGCATACACTGAAAAAACAAGAAAACATCAGAACTGCAAACATTCAAACACCAAAACCTGGCTGTTAAACATTGCACCGCTTCCTTTACTAAGAACTTTATTTTAATAGAAATGTGGTGCTTACATCCATGCCTGGGTTCAGGTTCTGGTTCCTCGTCCAAATCTGGGAAGATCATCGTTGTCGTCTGACTGCTGGAGAACACCTGCGCTGTGCACATCACCTGTGTGCCGTTGACAGGGTGACCCGACAGAATGGCCGTGGTGTTGACGGTGACGGTCCCGTTGCTGTTGACGACGCTCACGCTGCCGTTGGCCACCAGCTGGAGGTCTTTCTGCAGGACATCGACGCTCACAGTGGGTGCAGGTCGACCTGTGGCCCAGCAGGAAACCACAGTGGAGTCACTTCCTCCAACACGGAGGACTGGTTCATGCAGCTCTGCTCGGGAAAAAAGGGGAAAATGTTGAGGTGGTTTCTGAGGTCAACATTGCACCACATTAGTTTTGTACTTTGTGGTTCGTTCTCAGTCTTACTCAGTTTCTGAACTCTAAATCTGACTCAGCCCTGACAGCTTGATGCTTGATGCTCAACTTTGATAGTTGGGTGTTGTTCTCACCATAGAGCTGAAGGCAGGTTCGGCGAGTGAGAGCTCCCTCAGAGACAGTGTTAAACATGCAGCGGTAACAGCCTTCGTCTTCCTCCGTCAGGTTCTTCACGACGATGGAGGTTCTCTGCAGTGCAGCATCTGCAAACTCCACCTTACCCTCCAGCTTGGGGTTCACTCTTTCTCCATATCTTTCAGTGTAAGATGCCAGGAAGGTGTTCTCAGTGGGGAGGAGCCTCTGCCAGGTAATTTGGACGACATCTTTAGCTTGAGTCAGCTGACAGGTGAGACGAGCGTCGTCTCTCAGCGCTGCCGTCACAGTCTGCTGTGTCTCTATCAGGGCTGGCAGAGCTGCAGCAGGGGAGAACACACCACAGCCTCACTTACTTTAAGGTACAAAATTTGCATCCCACATATTAAAAAAAGGCTGTACTTTGCCCAGTCCAGGTCTGCTTTAGGACTTCAACCTTCAGCTTTATTTTTCCTATTTCAAATCCTCCCTCGGCATTTTTCAACGTTGTTTGTTGCCTGCTTAAACTATATATATTAGCCAGTTAGAAAACTTTGCATTTGCCTTATCAGTGACATTTACACTGTCTAAACTTGCATGTTTGCGGCTTGGCTACTACTCCCATTTAAGTTGCAGTGCAAAACGACAGAAGTTGTAGCTGTTTTAATCAATTGTCATAAACGCTCTATGCAAACCTTGAACCTGTTTTGAACAGGATTCTGCTCTGATTTTAATCTACAGCTTTCTCACGTGTTACGCGCCACCAAAGGACGTGATCTAATTTAATCAGGATATTTGACATGGAGATTGTAAACTTACAAACAATTCTGTAAACATGCCACACATATCAGAAATGTCTTAATCCGTTTTTTCCAAATTGCATTTTCATGACAATTTCTGATAAGACGAAGTTGGAAGTGACGTGGTGGTCACAGTACAGCGATACAGTATTTCACAATACATCTAATGTGCTCGATGAAACAATATAAAACAACAACAACAACAACAAAGCGACACTCGAAGAGAACGGAACAGGTGGTCGTTTGTCTCACCTTTCTGTAAAAATCCAAGCACACAGAGGAAATGTGCGACTGTCAGGCGCGCCATCCCGCCAAAAATTGAATCAAATGGAAAACGAAAGTCAGCATACTGTTGGAGGAGGAGCCAGTGTCATTTGTAAACCTGTGGGACACTAGGACCCAGAAGGTTTCTGCCTTAGTCTGAGTTGGAGTTGACTGTAGTTTTATTGCGGTGAGGAGCTGATATTGTTTTTGTTTTGTTTTCAAATGCCGTGTCATTTTTTTTATATGGAAGCTATGAACGAATGTCATTATTATATCTTTGTGTTTCCAGACTCGTCAGCGCAGCGCAAAAAGCAAAAAGAGACCGTGTTACACATGCATCTGTAGCAGCCTTCGTCTTCCTCTGTCAGGTTCTTCACAACGATGGAAGTTCTCTGCAGCGCAGCATCTGCAAACTCCACCTTACCCTCCAGCTTGGGGTTCACTCTTTCTCCATATCTTTCAGTGTAAGATGCCAGTTAGGTGTTCTCAGTGGGGAGGAGCCTCTGCCAGGTAATTTGGACGACATCTTTAGTTTGTGTCAGCTGACAGGTGAGACGAGCGTCGTCTCTCAGCACTGCCGTCACAGTCTGCTGTGTCTCTATCAGGGCTGGCAGAGCTGCAGCAGGGGAGAACACGGATGTTGCTGCCGGATGTTTTACAATGCGGTTTGGACGTCTTTTTTCTCTCTCTCTCTCTCTCTGAAATTTTTTGCGCGGTCCGGACCTCGGTGACCTCATAGCTGGCTACGGCCTTGGCGTCAGCCCATTAGCGGCACGAACCCTTACGAAATAAAAAAGCCTAAATTAAACGAAATATAATACACTACTATTCATCGCCAGTAGAGGGGGACAAAGGAACACAATGCAACAATCTTACTTAAAACATGACAAACTTTTGTAATCAAGGTAGGTTATGCAAAAAAGTTTTATAAAATGCAAAAATGATAATTAAAAAAAATGTATTTATTTATTTATTTATTTATAGTTTTATTTATTTTTTTGTTTGTTTGGGTCTTGACTTAGGTAGTGTCTTGGGTGGTCGCTGCCCAGCCTTCTGGCCCGGTGCGGTGGGGTGTTTGGTCTGCGCGGCGGCCGGGTCCCTGGTGGGCCTCCCCCCCAGTCCGGTTCTCTAACCCTTGTGCTTGGGCACCGACTGCACCCTTGTTGGCGATGATCTGGCTCCCTCGCAGTCAATGACCCACTGACATTATCATTAGGGCTTTGGATGAGGGTCTCCATCGGCCTGATACACCATTCCATCTGAGACCCTCTCCAATTTTAATTGCATTATAGACACTTAGGATGTTTCTTTAAAATTGGATGTTTACAAAGATGATTAATCAGCAGTTTTCATTCAGGTGCTCAAGTTTTGCCTTCAGAGTTGAAAAGAGCGATTTGGGTTTCAAAGTGGGAGGGTTTGAAGGTGACTTCTTGGAAGGTGTCCGCCTTTTGATCCCATCCTCCATGAGAGGCGTCCTACTCCTACACACAAAAATCAGAATAAGGTGAAAAATTTCTATTTCAAATTTCAAATTTATAATGAAGCAAACTGTAGACATACGTAGTAATGTCCTCCTGTGTTTTCTGTGGGGTCTTGTTTTTCTGAAGCTCACTGCAGAGTCAAGAAATTATCCAATGAACAACTTTTTAAAGAAATAGTAATACACAGGCTTTGTCCGATGACAGACATGAAACTGCAATTGTAGAACTACCTGCTGTTCTTTTTGTTGTACAACTTCTGACGGAAGATTGCCAAACAAATGCAGAGGATGAGAATAAGCGCTAGAGCAATCAATGGGGCACCTGAAAGAAAAGTAGAAACTTGTCAACAGAACCAATGAGGATTCTGATAGAAGTTCCAAATGAAACGAGGGCTTAATGAGCTTGAGACACATTATAGACACGCATTAATGGCTATTAACATTACAAATCAACACGGTGTGACTATCTAGCTGCAGCGAGAGCAGTCAGAGCATGAGTCTCAAACTGTAGCACAGCGCCACCAGGTGGACGTGCACGGCCACTGTTATGTCCTTCACTTCAATTAATCCTCGGACAACGACGTAACTTGAACAGTTTTATTTATTCGGCAACTTAAGGACACGCTTACTCCAAACACTTCCGGTGACGACAACCTCGCCGTGTTAACCATCACGCACCTGGTGCATGCCAACTACGGGTCCTACTATAACCCAAAATACATAACAGTCACCTTCCCTGAGAGCCATGCAAAATTTCACCTCTATGTCGTTCTGCGAATGTGAACCGTCTTCAATTGAATTCATTCACTTTGTGTTTGCTGCTGACTGAGACATCTTTGCTGCTTTATGCACCACCTTGAACACTGTGCTCTGTGACTTCTTTCTGTCTTCGTAAAAACTAACATACTTACAGATGTAACTGAAACTGGGTCCCGATTCCTCAGCATACACTGAAAAAACAAGAAAACATCAGAACTGCAAACATTCAAACACCAAACCGGGCCATTAAATATTGCAGCTCTTCCTTTACTAAGAACTTTATTTTAATAGAAATGTGGTGCTTACATCCATGCCTGGGTTCAGGTTCTGGTTCTTCATCCAAATCTGGGATGATCATCGTCGTCGTCTGACTGCTGGAGAACACCTGCGCTGTGCACATCACCTGTGTGCCGTTGCCAGGGTGACCCGACAGAATGGCCGTGGTGTTGACGGTGACGGTCCCGTTGCTGTTGACGACGCTCACGCTGCCGTTGGCCACCAGCTGGAGGTCTTTCTGCAGGATGTCGACGCTCACAGTGGGTGCAGGTCGACCTGTGGCCCAGCAGGAAACCACAGTGGAGTCACTTCCTCCAACACGGAGGACTGGTTCATGCAGCTCTGCTCGGGAAAAAAGGGGAAAATGTTGAGGTGGTTTCTGAGGTCAACATTGCGCCACATTAGTTTTGTACTTTGTGGTTCATCCTCAGTCTTACTCAGTTTCTGGACTCTAAATCTGACTCAGCCCTGACAGCTTGACGCTTGATGCTCAACTTTGATAGTTGGGTGTTGTTCTCACCATAGAGCTGAAGGCAGGTTCGGCCAGTGAGAGCTCCCTCAGAGACAGTGTTAAACATGCATCTGTAGCAGCCTTCGTCTTCCTCTGTCAGGTTCTTCACGACGATGGAGGTTCTCTGCAGCGCAGCATCTGCAAACTCCACCTTACCCTCCAGCTTGGGGTTCATTCTTTCTCCATATCTTTCAGTGTAAGATGCCAGGAAGGTGTTCTCAGTGGGGAGGAGCCTCTGCCAGGTAATTTGGACGACATCTTTAGCTTGAGTCAGCTGACAGGTGAGACGAGCGTCATCTCTCAGCGCTGCCGTCACAGTCTGCTGTGTCTCTATCAGGGCTGGCAGAGCTGCAGCATGAGAGGAAACACCACAGCCTCACTTACTTTAAGGTACAACATTTGCTTCCCACATATTAAATAAAAGAAATTTAGATACAGAGTCCTTGAGGAACCTTGACAACTGGACCCACTGATCCATCCCTCAACTTTTCTCTTCATCTTTCCATTTACTTCTTTCATTTCCTCTCGGCAAAGGAGAGTCATTTTCAATTTATTCAGTTTATTCAAGAGCAGCACATGCTGAGAATCTCTTACAAAGATGTCAACAATGAGTTTTATCCATGTGTTTTTGTGCTCAGTCCGGTGAGCGGCAGGAACACTTTCTCATGTCTTCAGGACAGAGGTGGGTAATTATTTTTTGCAACGGGCCACATGACAAACCTGAATCGTGTCGGCGATGATGCAGGGGGTGGGGGTGGGGGAGATTGTGCTAAACTCCTGCCAACGTTTCGGCGGGAAAGGCCCGCGGGCCGTACTTTGCCCCGCCCAGGTCTGCTTTCGGACTTCAACCTTCAGCTTTATTTTTCCTATTTCAAATCCTCCCTCAGCATTGTTCAATGCTGTTTGTTGCATGCTTATACTATATATATTAGCCAGTTAGAAAACTGGGGCACTTCTCTGTTAACGAGTAACACGTTGCCTTATCAGTGACATTTTACACTGTCTAAACTTGCATGTTTGCGGCTTGGCTACTACTCCCATTTAAGTTGCAGCGCAAAACGACAGAAGTTGTTTTAATCAATTGTCGCAAACGCTCTATGCAAACCTTGAACCTGTTTTGAAGAGGATTCTGCTCTGATTTTAACCTACAGCTTTCTCACGTGCTACGCGCCACCAAAGGACGTGATCTAATTTAATCAGGATATTTGACATGGAGATTGTAAACTTACAAACAATTCTGTAAACATGCCACACATATCAGAAATGTCTTAATCCGTTTTTTCCAAATTGCATTATCATAACAATTTCTGATAAGACGAAATTGGAAGTGACGTGGTGGTTACAGTACAGCGATAGAGTCTTTCACAATACATCTAATGTGCTCGATGAAACAATATACAACAACAACAACAAAGCGACACTCGAAGAGAAGGGAACAGGTGGTCGTTTGTCTCACCTTTCTGTAAAAATCCAAGCACACAGAGGAAATGTGCGACTGTCAGGCGCGCCATCCCGCCAAAAATTGAATCAAATGGAAAACGAAAGCCAGTATACCGTTGGAGAAGGAGGAGGAAGAGGAGGAGGAGGAGCCAGTGCCATTTGTAAACCTGTGGAACACTAGGACTCAGAAGTTTGACAGTCGCGTTTGTCAATGATTTCGTTCCACGAGATGACAGGAACAGCCCTGCGATGAACTGGCAACTTGTCCAGGGTGTCACCCAGACCCCCGTGACCCTGAATAGGAATAAGCGGGAATAGAAGATGAATGAATGAATGAATGAGATAAGATGACAGGAACTCGCGCTGGTCCCAGAGTTTTGAGGTATGATTTGATATTTTTGCTAATTAGTTTGTTGGATTTTGTATGTTCTCATATTATTTTGTTTTATGATTTTATTTTGAAGTTAATCAGCCAGTCGGGGTCACATGATCCACTAACGGCAATAAAGTGTATGAGCGCGTTTTGTTGTTCTCTGTTTCAGATCACGCCCCCCTCCTCATGTTCCACCTGTGCGTCTGACCCAATTACCCATTGTTTCCACCTGTGCCAAACCCAGAATTATTGCCCTGTACACCGAGCTAACTTCGCTAGAGAAGGAGCCTGGAGAAACTGTAACAGATCACATCATTCATGCTGAAAAGTCTGACATCCCCGAGAAGAACAAAAGAGGTAATTAGTGACGCACTGGTAATAGCCATGATTCTAAAGGGGCTTCCAGAATCATACAAGCCTTTTGCCATTCACACAACACAGAGTGACGAAATCTTAACGTTTACACAATTCAAAAGCAAACTACAGAGTTACGAGGAAACTGAAAAGTTTGACGCTAAACCTAAAATGTACAATGTAATGAGAGTGGATGTATCATCGTTGGCTTGCTACGCATGTGGAAATCGCGGCCATATAGCGAGAGATTGTCGTCAAAAAGGAACAACAAAGTGGTGCAACTATCATAGAAGCTCTACACACAGTGATGAAACCTGCAGAAGAAAAACCAAGCAAAAAAGATGATGCAAAACAAACTGCAGAAAGACAAAACAAACCTGAGGAGGAGACATTTGTTTTCAAGGTTAGTCAACAGTATCTCCCAGATAAGACGAATGGAGTGATGGTAGATTGTGGAGCGACATCACACATTATAAATGAGATAAACCAATTCACAAGATTTGATGAAACATTTAATCCAGAAAAACACTACATGGAACTAGCTGATGGAAGCAAATCAAACAATGTGGCATTAAAACGCGCGGGCGTTGAGGTGCTTCTTCAGGACATAAAAGGAAGATATGTTGCTGTCACACTGAAGAACGCGTTATTCATACGAACGTACTCCCAGAACATAGTCTCTGTGAAAGCAGCCACTACCGACGGAGCCAGAGTGATCTTCGAGGATGGACAAAATGAACTCATAACCAAAGACGGAACTGTGTTCTGCATCGAGGAACATGAGAGACTACTACATGAGGACGGTAAACAACCAACAACAAGGTGTTGATGACTCAATTAATGATATGATGTGCAGAGATAAAGTATGTCTGACTTGCAATGTCAAATTATGGCACGAGATATTGGGACACTGCAACATGGATGATGTATTAAAATTACCAAATGTGGTACAGGGTATGAAAATTACAGGTAACACAAAAATAGATTGTAATGTTTGCACACTGGGAAAATTTACTAACAGCAGAAACAAGAAAGCTGACCCAAAAGCTAATGCACCCCTTGAATTAATACATACAGATTTGTCATGTCCCATCGAGCCGACCAGTTAAGATGGTTATAAATACGCTATTTCATTCAGAGATAATTTTTCAGGGGCACTGTCTGTTTATTTCCTTAAAAATTAGAATGACGCTACATTAGCAACAGAAAATACCTTGCAGACAGTGCACCATTCGGAAGTGTGAATTGCATTAGGTCAGATAACGGCACACTTTTTGAGATGGGGAGATGCTTCCTACTGGAAAAGGGATTACCGAAGGTACTATGGCCTTATGCCGTTCAAAATGCCGCTCATATCGTAACAGATGTTACAATAACAGGACCAAATACGAGATGCTTTCTGATGACAGGAAGAAAACCAGACCTCTCCAAAATGTGGGTGTTTGGATCAAAGCGCTATGCGTACAAACATGATCAAAAGAAACTAGACACCAGGTGTGAGAAAGGAATATATGTGGGACATAGTAGGAACAGCCCTGCCTAGCTGGTCTACAATCCACAAACAGGAAGTGTCAAAACAGACAAGTGAAATTCATCAAAAAGAACAGTGTTGAACAACAGACACAAACAGATGCAGAAGATGATTTAGAAATCCAAAGTAACAGGGGCAGAAAATGTAGTTATGAGGATAATGCAGAACATCAAACCTTAAATGAGAATGAGGAAAATTTGAGCAAAGATGTACCACAACACGATGAAGAGATACAAAAAAAATGTAGTAGGAGATGAAAACAAAAACAGCAGCTATAGAACCTGAAGATAGTCATAAACATCGGAAAGGGTGAGGTGGAGGAGTCCAGGGCATTGTAGATGCGAGAAACTGACCCTGACAGACTGGGGTTCAATAAAAGAAGGGTGCCAATTAACGTCTCTTGGGGAAGATTCGGGAAGTCAGGGAACTCTGTCTGAACATAGTGCCTTACTTGAAAGAATCGAAAGAGGTGGGAAGCTGGAAGGTTAAATTTAGAGGCCAAGTCGGTAAAAGACATGAAGGTACCATTCTCGTACAGGTCTTTGATAGATGCAGGGGGAAACATTTTTAAAGCTAGATAAGTAGCTAAAGGTTACAATCAAACAGAAGGTATAGATTATCATGAAACATTTGCCCCAACAGCAAATATTACATCAATTCGAGCATTGATGCAGATAGCAGTCCAAAATCACCTCATAGTCCACCAAATGGACGTTAAAACAGCATATTTACATGCACCTATAGGAAGAAATATTCTTAGAGCAACCAGAGGGTTTTGAAAAGACGTCAGAGACTGGAGAGAAGTTTGTGTACAAGTTAAAGAAATCCCTTTATGGCCTAAAACAATCTGGGAGAAATTGGTACAAACTTCTAAATGATCACTTAGAACAAGATAGCTTTGTGAGGAATCTCTCTGACCACTGTGTATATTGGAAACAGGTAGAAAATGATGTGATACTTGTCATCATCTGGGTAAACGACCTAATAATTGCAGCGAGCAATAATAACATCTTAAATAAATTCAACAACACTGTGAGGTCCAGATTCAACATGAAAGATTTGGGAAATATACTTTTGGACATTGAATTTGAACAAGACGGTGAACAAATCAAAATGAGTGAGAAAAAGTACATCCTGAAAATGCTTGAAAGGTTTGGAATGTCAAAGTGTAAACTACGCTACACACCATGTGAACCAAAACAGGAAACAAATGAGAGTAACGAAAATGAGGTTGTGAATCCCAAAGAATATCGCAAGATTGTAGGCAGTCTGATTTACGCCATGACCTGTACCAGGCCAGACATCAGCTGGATAGTAAGCAAACTGTCACAAACTCTGGCAAAGCCAAAAGCAGAAAATGGCTGCAAACATGTTTTGAGGTACTTAAAAGTGACTATGAACTGTGTTTCAAGAAAAATGATGAGGATTTAAACCTGATAGCTTTCAGCGACTCTGATTGGGCATCTTCAGTAGAAGATAGCTGAGCACCACAGGGTACTGCTTCAGCCTGACAAAACAAGGGCCTGCAATCTCCTGGAAATCAAAGAAGCAAACAAACAGTCGCTCTCTCAACTTGTGAGGCTGAGTACATTGCTCTGGCTTCCACTACCCAAGAGAGCATTTATCTTACTCAGTTGCTCAATGGCATGGATAACAAAATGTACAGTTGCACTGAAATTCATGCCGACAACCAGGGTGCCATAGCACTGTGCAAGAATCCAGTGAATAGACAGAGATCTAAACACATTGATGTAAAATACCACTTCATAAGAGACATACTCAGTGAAGGGAAAATAAAAATTGTTTTTTTTTTGTCCATCAGAAGAAATGGTGGCTGACATGTTGACAAAGCCTGTTGCAAAAACAAAAATACTTAACTTCAAAACATGGTTCTTTGGAAATTGAATGTGTTATAAAATCTATGTATGGTGTAAGAGCCATTCTCTGCCAACGTGTGTTTCGTCCACTAGGTGGCACTGCAATGTAATTGGTGTCACACCCTTTTTAAGTGGGTGCCGGATGGGTGGAGCACAAACAGTTTTCTGACCGCGTTGCTAGTAAAGTGTTGTGTCTACATCGTCGAGCTACGCCGAAGGAGTCCATTGTTACACATTGGCCCACGGTGAGCTGCAATAAACAAATATTTTTGCATTGAATACAAGTCTCGTCTGTTCGTGGATACCAACAAAGTGGATCACAGCAAGAGCGTCAAGCTGGTGCTCATTTAGAAAGCCTCTCAGGGGCTTCAAGCAGTAGGCTTAGTCTCTACAGATGGTTTTATGATGATGAGAACAAGTGGGGGTGTTGGATTTTGTATGTTCTCATATTATTTTGTTTTATGATTTTATTTTGAAGTTAATCAGCCAGTCGCGGTCACATGATCCACTAACGCCAATAAGGTGTATGAGCGCGTTTTTCTGTTCTCTGTTGTATTATGGAATGTTTGGCCATACAGGGAAATAAGAGATCTCTCCACGAAAGTTTTCATGTGATATATATAATAAAGAAAAGTTATTAAAGAAAGAAACGGTATCAAGTATTTCCCTCCAACTATGGACGAGCTGCGAGTTCCAAGATAGTTCATCTGTGGTCCGCTGCTGAGCCCATACTTGTAGTCCAAAATAAGTAATTTTTTTTTCGGTATATGCCTGATGTGGTTGCTGCCGTAGTCTGAATTGGAGTTGTCTGTAGTTTTATTGCGGTGTGGAGCTGATACTGTTTTTGTTGTTGTTGTTTTTTGTTTGTTTGTTTTTAAATGCTATGTATATTTTTTTTATATGGAAGCTATGAACGAATGTCATATCTTTGCGTTTCCAGACTGGTCAGCACAACGCAAATAGCACAAAGACACTATTTTGCCTCCAACATCATTATCTCATGTAATTTTAAAAATATTTAGATTTACAATTGTAAACTATACTATTCACCTATAGTGATGTGTAGCTGCCATCATAGTCAGTTATACAATTTAAGTTAATTTAATTGGTTATTAATTTGTTTTGAATTAAAAACG